>JARQOD010000003.1:96259922-96283139 GCA_033576555.1 Oophaga sylvatica
CACACTCTAGGAATTCTATGCAAAACCTTAGAAAATTTATTCACCAACCAATAAAAAAGAGGATACAATAATAAAGCGACAGGCAAATCATTGACTTTTGACTCTCCTGACTAATCAAAGTCGCTATGAGATAAAAATAACAAATGAGTAACAAAGCATAATCACATTTTAAAGATGAAACTATACAGGAAAAATAATCAAAACAAATCAAAACACCAAAATAACAAAAAATTCTGAACACCATAAGACTAACAAGCACCAACCGGTCCGCACAAATATACAAAAAGGTGAAAATTATTAGGAAAAATGATGACTTAGGGCTCCGTCTCACTAGCACACACCAGCGATCCCGACAACTCAGGATCGCGGGTGGTTCGCTACAGATCGCGCTGACTCCCAAAAACAGGCACTCAGGCAGCGATCAGGCACGACACTGCGGGTAACGTCGCCTAGTTACCCGCAGTGTACGTTGGATACCAGCCCGTGTGGAGGGAGCGGTAACCAAGGTACACTTCGGTTTCCAGGCGCTGTGGGCCTGAAACCCGAAGTACCTTGGGTTACCAGCTCCCCGCACCATGCTGTACCAACGTACACAACGGTTTCCAGGCACAGCCCCGCCCTGGAAAACCCGATGTTACCTTGGTTACCACTGATCGCTGGTCTTCTCCTGTCACAAACGCAGCATGCGTCGGCCAGCGGAACCAGCGATCAAAAAAAAGTCCTGCACTTCTGACACGACCACGTTCACACAGGGGCCTGACGCTGTACATGTCAACAAAGCGAATCGCTGTTTTACCGATCTCGCTAGCGATCTCGCTATGTGAGACGGGGCCTTAAGAAACCAGACCCAACTGAGTAATGTGTGATGAAAAGACCAGGGGAAGAAAGGAGAAAAAATTAAACAGATTACCTGCAATGTAATGAGTCAGAAGAATAGAGATAATGAAATATCTGATAAGGCTGTTTTATGAGGAATGAAAGAAAAGCATTCGCCATACTGTGATCCATTGTGTACTGAGAGACATAAAGTAATTGAAAAAAAGGGACTAATACCTGTAGGTTTGTAAGAGAAATAGAACGGCCAATACTTAATGTATACAAAGGTATTAGACCTAAAAGACAGGAGTGTGCAAGGCAAAAAAATTAGTGAAGTAAGCCCCAAAGTACATAATTAGCGCAATGGAATAGAACATGGTACCCAATATAGTACCTCTCTGGTTGTGATATAGGTAGTGGACAGAGAAAAAGAGAGCCAGATGTACAATGAACCTGAATGGAGGTATATATAGGGAAAAGAGGGTTAGATGAGAGCCGAGTCAGCCAGTTCTACATAGGTAGGTTACAAAATGCGGTAAGTACAAGTGCCTACAAGTATATTCAACCCCCTGCAGATTTAGCTGTTTGATAAGATGCAAAATAAGTTAGAGCCTTCAACTGCAAACGAGAGTAGGATTTATTAACAGAAGCATAAATCTTACAAAACAAAAAGTTATGTTTGCCAGTTAGAATTTTAATAAATTTTAAACATAAAAAGTGTGGGTCAATTATTATACAACCCCTATGTTTAAAAATTTCGTGGAATAACCCTTGTTTGCAATTACAGCTAATAATCGTCTTTTATAAGACCTGATCAGGCCGGCACAGGTCTGTGGAGTTATCTTGCCCACTCCTCCATGAGATCTTCTCCAAGTTATCTAGGTTCTTTGGGTGTCTCATGTGGACTTAATCTTGAGCTCCTTCCACAAGTTTTCAATTGGGTTTTAAGGTCAGGAGACTGACTAGGCCACTCCAACACCTTGACTTTTCCCTCTTGTAACCAGGCCTTGGTTTTCTTGGCTGTGTGCTTTGGTCGTTGTCTTGTTGAAGATGAAATTACGACCCATCTTAAGATCCTGATGGAGGAGCGAGGTTCTTGGCCAAAATCTCCAGGTAGGCCGTGCTATCCACCTCCCATGGATGTGGACCAGATGGCCAGGCCCCTTGCTGAGAAACAGCCCCACAGCATGATGCGCCATGCTTGACTATAGGGATGGGTATTCTTGGGTCGTATGCAGTGCCATCCATCTCCAAACGTCCGTGTGTGGTTGGCACCAAAGATTCTCGATCTTGGTCTCATCAACCATAGAACCTTGAACCAGTCTGTCTCAGAGTCCTCCAAGTGATCATGAGCAAACTGTAGACGAGCCTTGACATGACCTTTGAAAGTAAAGGTACCTTACGGCTCGTCTGGAACGAGACCATTGCGGTGGAGTACGTTACTTATGGTATTGACTGAAACCAATGTCCCCACTGCCAGAGATCTTCCTGGAGCTCCTTCCTTGTTGTCCTTGGTTAGCCTTGACTCTTCGGACAAGCCTGGCCTCGGCACGGGAGGAAACTTTCAAAGGCTGTCCAGGCCGTGGAAGGCTAACAGTAGTTTCCATAAGCCTTCCACTTACGGAGTGATGCTCCCAACAGTGGAGACAGGTAGGGCCAACTCCTTGGAAAGGGTTTTTGTACCCCTTGCCAGCCTTGTGACCCTCCACGATCTTGTCTCTGATGGCCTTGGAATGCTCCTTTGTCTTTCCCATGTTGACCATGTATGAGTGCTGTTCACAAGTTTGGGAGGGTCTTAAATAGTCAGAAAAGGCTGGCAAAAGAGATCATAATCCACACATGTGAAGCTCATTATTTTGGTGCCTGAACTACTTCTTAATACTTTGGGGACCAAACAAATTCTTGTGGTTTGAGGTTGAATAATAAATGACACTCTGAATTAACTTTTAACGTTTTAAAAAAAAAAAAATGAAAACAAAAATTTTTGCTGCAGTGCATTTTCCACTTCCAGGCGATACAGTACAAATGTCACAATGCCAATGTTAATTCCGCATGTGTCAACCGCTAAATCTGCAGGGGTTGAATACTACTTGTAGCACTGTATATCTGTACTGTTCGCAAAAGATAGGAATACCTGGAGGGGTGATATCCTGAGCATGCTCCCGCGCCTTGCTCTGTGGTGGCCGTGCTGCCAATGTGAAGGAGGGAGGTTTATGAGTCGGGGGCGTCACCGCGGGACTGGAAGTGCCTAGCCGACTGTGTAAGGAGAACAGCGCCTGCGTCCTGGTTGTCAGGGACGCTAAGGGAGGGCGATATGCTGGGCGTTTGAAGTGGCTGCATGTGTGGAAAGGGCATTAATGAGGAAACTGATTGTAAATAAATTTAAAAAAAAATAAAAATATCCGGAAAAAGAAGCATGAGGGACATATAAATGGACATATTGAGGGAAAGAAATTGAAAAAAGGGGGGGACGGCTACCAATCTAAAGATGAATAAATAAAAAAGGGGGAAGGGGGGACAGGGTCAATTATAACCAGTAGAAAATCCTACAAAGGTGAAAGGGAGTTGGGATTTTGAATGTGGTCTATCAGGCTAATATAGTTATAGACTCACCGTGTGCAGCGTGATCAACGAGACTATAAGATAAAACATTATTAAACAGTAACATATATAAAAAGATTAGACAGTCCAATCGATTTCACGATTGAGGCCCTTGGTGACAGGGTATCAAGGTATAGATCCAGTACTTTTCTCAGTAGTGTTGTGCAAAGTCTGGTGGATACACAGCTGATAGCCTACTGAATAGACTGTTAGAAATGTTATTATGGCAAGAAAAAAGCAGCTAAGTAAAGAAAACAAGTGGCCATATTACTTTAAGAATGAAGGTCAGTCAGTCCGAAAAATTGGGAAAACTTTGAAAGTGTCCCCAAGTGCAGTTGCAAAAACCATCAAGCGCTACAAAGAAACTGGCTCACATGAGGACCCCCCAGGAAAGGAAGACCAAGAGTCACCTTGCTTCTGAGGATAAAGTTTATCAGATCCCCAGCCTCAGAAATCGCAGGTTTACAGCAGCTCAAACTTTTGGTCTGTACTGTATATAAATACTGGTATAATAAATATATAGTAACAGGCCCTTTTGCCTTCACTCTGCGTTCCAGCTCACCCCAAACCATCTCGATTGGGTTCAGGTCTGGTAGACTGTGGAGGCCAGTCATCTGCTTAGAACCCCAACACTCTCCTTCTTGGTCAAATAGCCCTTAACACAGCCTGGAGGTGTGTTTTGGGGTCATTGTCCTTTGAAAAATAATGAAGTCCAACTAATGCAAACCGGATGGAATAGCATGCAGCTGCAAGATGCTGGTGTAGCCATGCTGGTTCAGTATGCCTTCAATTTTTGAATAAATCCCCAAACAGTGTCACCAGCAAAGCACCCCCACAACTCACACCACCTCCTCCATGCTTCACGGTGGGAACCAGGCATGTAACATATTTATTAAGGTTGAAGAAGACTTTAAGTCCTCTAGTTCAACCCATATCCTATCCTAACCTGCCCTAACATGTTGATCCAAGGAAGGAAAAAAAAAAACCCAAGTGGCAAACAGAAAAGCTTCACATTGGGAAAAAATTCCTTCCCGACTCCACATACGGCAATCAGACTAACTCCTGGATCAACGCATATCTAGGAAACTAGTGAATATAGCCTGTAATATTCACTTTTCAAGAAAGGCATCCAGTCCCTTCTTAAATTTTAGTAAGGATTCACTCATTACAACATTAGATGGCAGAGAGTTCCATAGTCCCCAACTGCTCTTACAGTAAAGAATCTGCGTCTGTGATTATGGCTAAACCTTCTTTCCTCCAGACCGTGAGGATGCCCCCTTGTCCCCGTCACAGGTCTAAGAGTAAAAAGATCATTAGAAAGGTCTTTGTACTGTCCCCTCATATATTTATACATTGTAATAAGATCACCCCTAAGCCTTGTTTTTTCCAAACTAAATAACCCTAAGTGTAATAACCTGTCTTGGTATTGCTGACCCCCCCAGTTCTCTAATAACCTTGGTCGCTCTTCTCTGCACAACGCTCCATTCAGCTATGTCTTTCTTATACACCGGAGACCAGAACTGCACACAGTATTCTAAGTGTGGTCGCACCCCGAGACTTGTATAGAGGTAAAATTATGTTCTCCTCATGAGCATCTATGCCTCTTTTAATGCATCCCATTATTTTATTTGCCTTGGCAGCAGCTGCCTGACATTGTCCACTAAATGTGAGTTGTCGTCCCACCCATACACCAGGTCTTTTTCAGTGACAGTTTTGCCCAGTGTTTACAATTAAGCACATAATTATACACTTATTTGTTCTACCCAAGTGCATGACCTTACATTTATCCCCATTAAAGCTCATTTGCCATTTTCAGCCCAAGCTTCTAGTTTACATAAATCCTCCGTAATATAAAATTATCCTCCTCTGTATTTATTACCCTGCAGAGTTTAGTGTCATCTGCAAATCTTGAAATACACTCTGTATGCCCCTACAAGGTCATTAATAAATATGTTAAAGAGAAAGCGGCCCCAATACTGACCCCTGTGGTACCCCACTGCTACCGTGACCCAGTCCGAGTGTGCTCCATAATAACTACCCTTTGTTTTCTATCCATGAGCCAGTTCTTAACCCACTACACAAATTTTCCCCCTATCCCCATTGTTCTCATTTTATGTATCAACCTTTTGTTGGCACTGTATCAAAAGCTTTTGAGAAGTCCATGAACACCACGTCCACTGCATTCCCTTGTCCAGTCCCTGAACTTACCCCTTCATAAAAGCTTATCAGATTAGTCTGACAAGAACGGGCCCTCGTAAACCCCATGCTGATACTGTTCATGAGGTTATCCAGCCTCAGATACTCCAATAATAGTATCCCTTAAAAAACCCTCCAGGATTTTACCCACATAATGTTTAAGCTCACTGGCCTATAATTTCCAGTTCAGTTTTTGCCCCCTTTTTGAATATTGGCACCACATTTGCTATACGCCAGTCCTGTGGTACAGACCCCCGTTATTATGGAATCTTTAAAGATTAAAAATAATGGTCTATCTATAACTGTATTAATTCCTGCAGTACTCGGGGTTTATCCCATCCGGGCCCGGGGATTTGTCAATTTTAGTGATTTTTTAGACCCGCCGTACTCCTGCTGGGTTAAGCAGGTGACCATTTAATGGAGAAATTTTTTTATCACTGATCATGTTATCTGTCATGGGATTTTTTTGTGTAAATACAGTTGAAAAAAAGTCATTTAGCATATTGGCTTTTTCCTCATCCTCATCCACCATTTCACCCAGACTATTTTTAAGGGGACCAACACTATCATTTTTTAGTTTCTTGCTATTTATGTAGTTAAAGAATATTTTGGGATTATTTTTACTTTCTCTGGCAATGAGTCTCTCTGCCTCAATCTTTGCTGTCTTGATTTGCTTTTTACAGAATTTATTCAGTCTTCTGTATTTATTTAATGCCTCATCACTACCTACTTGCTTTAATTCCTAAACCCAGGGCCAGTGTCAGCACCCGGCACACCCGGGCAAGTGCCGGGGCCCTGAGCAGGCGGGGGGCCCACTCGCCGTCTGGCACCCCCGCGCCCGTTAGCGGAGGAGAGCGGTGTCAGCGCCGCCACTGGGCCCCCCCCGCTTGCTCAGGGCCCCGCATCAGCGGGCACAATACTTACCTCTCCCGTGCCTCCGCTGCCGCAGCTCACGGGCTCCAGGGGGCGCCGGCGCTTCCTCTCACAGCAGCGCCGCTGAATGACGTCATCATTCAGCGGCCGGCTGTGGCAGAGAGCGCGGACGCTGGACCGGACGGGTGAGACTGTGTGTTGTGTGTGTCTGTGTGTATGTAGTGCGGTGCTTGTGTGTGTGTGTGTGTGTTGTATGTGTGTGTGTGTATGTATGTGAGAGAGTGCTTGTGTGCTGTCTGTGTGTGATGATGGGCAGGCATTGCTGATAATGGGGAGGCATTGATGATGATGGGGAGAAGATGATGATAATGGGCAGGCATTGATGATGGGAGAAGATGTGATGTGGGCAGGCATTGATGATAATGGGGAGGCCATGATGATAATGGGGAGGCATTGATGATGATGGAGAGAAGATGATGATAATGGGCAGGCATTGATGATTGGGAGAAGATTGATGATGGGCAGGCATTGATGATAATGGGGAGGCCATGATGATAATGGGCAGGCATTCATGATGGGGAGGAGATGATGATGATGGGGAGGCATTGATGATGATGGGGAGAGATGATGATCATGGGCAGGCATTGATGATAATGGGGAGGCCATGATTATGATGGGAGGCAATGATGATGATAAGGAGGCAATGATGATGATGGGGAGGAAATCATGATGATAGTGGGGAGTCTTTCCACAGAGCCCTTTCCTGAGCCGTAACAGTGCAGAACGCAGTACAGAGCAGAAGAGAGCTCCATATTTTGTATGGAGCATTATATGGGGACCAGTATCCTGTATGGAGCATTATATGGGGACCAGTATCCTGTATGGTGCATTATATTGGGTCCAGTATTCTGTATGGAGCATTATATGGGACCAGTATCCTGTATGAGCATTATATGGGACCATATCCTGTATGGAGAATTATATTGGGTCCAGTATTCTGTATGGAGCATTATTTGGGTCCAGTATTCTGTATGGAGCATTATATGAGGGTGACATCCTGCATGGGGTATTATATGGGTGATGAGGGGGAGACTGTGGTGCCCATAATATTGTATGGAGGACTGTACTGTCCAGTCTGATCTGTGCGCTGTGAGGATTTGGCGGTTTTTGAGCTATTGTACAATTTACAATAGGCATCAGTCATGTAATGGAAGAAGAGAAGTGTTTGGCGTTGTACTATACCCATATTTCTCTGCAGTATCTGTGCATCATGAATCGTGGTCTGTCTTAAAGGGGCCCACTGAGGCTCTTTCGCCCGGGGCCCATAAAAACCTGGAGCCGGCCCTGCCTAAACGCTTTCTTTTTGTCCCTTATTGCGCCCCGTACAGCTCTATTTAGCCATAGTGGTTTCCTCCTAATTCTAGCATGTTTATTCCCATAGGGTATATACTGTGCACAGGTCCTATTCAGGATACTAATAAACGTCTCCCATTTTCTTTGTGTATTTTTATGTCTCAGGATATCGTCCCAGTTTATTGCACCAAGATCATCTCTCATCCGTTGGAAATTTGCCTTCCTGAAGTTTAGTGTCCTTGTAAACCCCTTGACTACATGTAGAGTCCATCCGTTCACCTTTTCTGCGTGCAAAGCAGTAATCAAAGCAAAAGGTGGCTACTTTGAAGAATCTAGAATATAAGACATATTTTCAGTTGTTTCACACTTTTTTGTAAAGTGTAATATATAATTCCACATGTGTTAATTCATAGTTTTGATGCCTTCAGTGTGATTCTACAATTTTCACAGTCATGAAAATACAGAAAAATCATTGAATGAGAAGGTGTGTCCAAACTTTTGGTCTGTACTGTATATATAATTTCTCCATCTCAATGTAAAAATATAAATATACGGTATATATTTTTTAGAGGTGTGGAGCCCAAATAGAACTTTTGCTATGTATGCCCTTGCTTGCAGGGCAGTAATAATGAGGGCAATCTGCCTTATTTATTGAAGCCCGAGACTCCTGGGTCCCATTGCCAGATTTCCATCATCATAAGCAGCGTACCGGGCTGGATGGGGCCCAGACACATTTCTTGCACAGGGGCCCCAAACTATTAGTGTCCGCCCCTGCCCCATCCAGTGGTGTATCGATAATAGTGGCACACCATGCAGCTAGTAATGGGCCCATGAGTCATGGGGGCCCGCCCGATACCAGCAAAGCAGAGACAGCGGGTGACAGGATGCAGGAGCCAGCTGCTGAGGCTAAAGCCTGTGCCCGCTGCTAATGAGAAATTAATATTCACTGCTCCCCACGCCCATAGTCCCTCCTGCCGCTATGCACTGAAGCTGGTGCTGAGAGATGGGAGGGACTATAGGAGTTGAGAGCAGTGAATATTCATTTCACTTTAATAGCAAACACAGTAGCCGCAGCTGCAGGCTTCCTGCTACTGGGCGGTCACGTGTCCACTACTAAAGGGAATGAATATTCACTGCTGTCCACGCCCATGAATATGGTATATATCAGTGAGCGAGTGAGTACATGGTGGCCATAATACTGTAGGAATGCATTATATTCTATGGGGACTGCATTATATTTTATGTGGGGGACTGCATTATACTATATGAGGTCAGAATTATATTCTATATAGGGACAGCATTATACTCTATGTAGGACTACGGGGAGAGCATTATACTCTATGGAGGACTATGGGGGTGTATTATACTATATGGAGGACTATGGGGAGTGTATTATACTATATGGCAGACTATAGGGAGACTATTATACTATAAAGATGACTATGGTGGTCTACTATACTATACTAATACTCTATGGAGGACTATGGGGAGAGTATTATACTCTATGGAGGACTATGGGGGTGTATTATACTATTTTGGAGGACTATGGGGAGTCTATTATACTATATGGAGGACTATGGGGAGTGTATTATACTATATGAAGGACAATGGGGAATGTATTATACTATATGGAGGATTAGTGGGAGTACATTTTACTATTTGGAGGATTAGGGGGAGTACATTATACTATATGGAGGACTATGGGGTGTATTATACTATATGGGGGACTAATGGGAGTGCAAAAGGCAGCCAATTCATCAAGTGATTGGATTGGTTATACTGGAACAAAAATCATTGTTCTCATCAGCACATCACCCAGTGAAAACTGCAGATATACTGCTAAGATGACACTGTATGTAGACAGATTGATCTACTAGTGATCATTCTGTCCCCATCATTGTTCCTCAGCCGGTGTAAAGAGGCTGGGAAACAAGCGGCGAATGACTTCTATATTGTCATTACACTCGTTTAGTGGCCTGAAATCACGCATGTAAGTACAACCGAAATGTTTCTGTGTGATGGTGCACTTTGTTAACATTTGGGGCCCCATTTTAAACTTTTGCCCCCCAGGGCCCCACTTTGCCTAAAACCAGCCCTGCCCTTCAGTATCCATGATCAATGCAAATTTGACTTTCAGAACTAGAAAAATTTAGGAGCAACCATTATACCTGCCACCCAGAAAGAGCAGTGCAGAGTATATCAGGAGAATATTTTGCTGACAATATAGGATTTTGTGACCCATCCACTCGAATGATAGAATTCTTTGAGTTGCTATCCTCTTGCTTCTTGTTTCAGTTTTCTGCTCCTGGGAAAGCTGAGTGACAACACATATTACTGCTATTGCACCTTCGATATGGATGGTCAGTAAACTCTTTACCATCTTCTTTAGTGTCCCTGTTGTAGAACAATATAGATTTGCTATTTAGGATCTTTAGCAGAAAGAAATGTAAACTTGATCTCAAAGGTACTGGGGATATTTTGTCTTCAGTAGGGGAGGGGGGGCTTTAATTTATCGTTTACACTTTTACACAGACACTAGGAGAGAAGTGACTTCATTTTTTTTCTTTTTGCAAATTTTAATCTTAGATCAAACTTTTTAGAAGCCAAAATTAGATGAATGTTTGAAATCGATATCTGAGGTGTGGTGGCTTGTCTGACTGTGCTCGCTCCCCACACTCCCTCACCAGTGATACCTGGATTCAGTAATTGTTGTGATTAATAGCTCTGCTCGTGTAAATGATGCAGCTGAGGGGAAACCAAATAACTAATGTGCTTCTTTGTACGGACACAAAAACAGCCATTTATTACCGTCCTGTGCATTTTTCATCCCCCTTTCAACACCGAAATATAAGATGGATCCACCTTCTGCATAAAAACATGATCAACGGCCGTAGATTTCCAGCCAAAGATGTATGGTATAGTTTATGCTTATAACCGCAAGGAAAACGGTAAGCGCTAGATCAATGGTATTAACCTGTTTGTTACTGGATCATAGAACATAAGACATGACCAAAAACAATTTATACAAAAAATATGCAACAATTTATAGAAAACATGATCTGCCTTTAATAGTTTGGAGATTTAAAATGTGTTGCCTGTAAAACATTTCTCAAGTTATTTATTCTGATATTTTAATTGTTGGATAATTTGGTTTCACAATGTGAAAAATAAAAACAAATTCTGTTAACAAATGGAAACAATCACCAAGCTTGAATTGACATTTCTATTACATATACTGTAGTAAAGCCAGGTAAGACTGGGTTAAATCCTAGCACTGCAGGTCTTAATTAGATGCATCTGGCTAAACTTTGACTGAGAAGTAAATGGGTTCACCATTTGTCAGTCTGCTGAATGCTGAGCAGAGTTGAGTGTGTTGGAACTAAGGCTATGGTTCCACGGTCCGGAACCATAGCGCTTTTGACGGAGCGGAAATTCCGCTCCGTCTAAGCCCCGCCCCCTTTCTGACGCGCGATCTTTCCGGAGGTGTTCAGACACCTCCGGAACACCTCCGGAAAGAGCGCAGGGCTACATAGCCCTGTGTTAATTCTGTTGCGGCGACGCAAACCGTCGCCGCAATACGCGAGACATGCTGCGGTCTAAAAAGACACGCCGCATGTCCGTTTACGCAGGTTTGCCACCTGCGTATTGTTACGCATAGTGGAGACGGGATTTCTTGAAATCCCCTCCACTATGCTGTAACATCTGGACGCTGCGTGTTTGGCGCTGCGCCAGCGCACAGCGCCAACACGCAGCGTTTCCTGACCGTGGAAACTCCACCTTAGATGACCAGCCAAAATCTGAGCTGTAGCTAGAATAGAAACAGCCAGTGTCTTTCTCTGAAAGGGTCACTAGGAAAGCAGAGCAATCTGTGTGTTGGAGAAGCAAAGTAACTTGTGAAGCTGAAGCCTATTCAATGTAATCTGTGCACAGAGTTGAACAACCTGTTTGAAAGCTGAAGTTGCTGGAGCTCAGCTGAATGTATACCGAGACTGAAAGGATCGTATGTCTCCTGTGTATAATGTTTACTCTGGAGAAAGGACTGTGATCTTGTTTGGGTGAGCCCTCACTGATTGATATATGTACCTGCTGATTGAACTGTTTATATTTTCTGCGAAACCTTTGTGCCCAGAAGAGGCTGTTTTGGTTTTGAATCCCTTGGAGTTTTATGAAAGCAATAAAACTGTACATGTGTTAGGGGTCGAGTTCCCGCTTCTGCACAAGGGGAATCTCGAACCATCCCCGCAGCGTCTCCCATCCGCTCCAGCCGCAGTAGAATCCTGCTCAGCAGAGACGTCGGTCCCACGTCTCGCCCAGTCTAATACTATGCAGAGGATTACTGCTGCCTCTCCAGGTTCTGCTATTGTAGCCAGTACTGGTCAGCGGCGAGCAGACGTCTTTAGGACTAAGTCCTGCTTTCCCTTTCTAAGCATGCCCAAGGTAAGATCTCTCATTGGAGATCGGGGGTCACATGCTCTGGTACTGCAGCGACTCCCATTGGTTGCTCTAGGTCTGGGGGCAGTTTTCCCCATTGGCCTTCCGGAAGGTCCTAAGAATTGCTGCAGCTATAAAGGTGCGCATGACCGCACGGCCATGCGCTAGTATTAAATCCTGTTATGTGCTTTGCGCCATGTGGTCATATGACTCGCTGAAATAAGCCCCTAGAATACCGGCACCTCCTGTGAGTAGTTTGTGTGTTTGGTTAAGGGATCTGGCTGAAATAAGCCCCTAGTATACCGGCACCTCCGGTGAGAAGTTTGCTGTGTGCATTGCTGACCACATTATTACGGACTGCTATCTGCTCACAGTTACCTCTGTGCTCCTGTGTGATTGACAGGACACAGCGTTTATGTTGTGACTCCGTGAAGTAACAGAGTTCGCTTATACCGCCATATTGTGCCATACAGTGTCTATACCAGCGACTCTGTGAATTAACAGAGTTCGCTTATACTGCCATATAGCGCCATTTGCTAGCAGCAGGTTTCACCTGCACGGTGGACCCCGGGCTGCAACGCACCTTTAATTTTATATTTATTTGGTGCGTTTCGCCAGCCGTAACAACATGTTTCGACCAAATCGCATTGCATGTGTGAACACGTCTAAATGGTACCTGAGAGTGTGGATCCATACAATATCTATAATGGAGTTTTAGACAAGTGTTCAACAATGCTATAAAGTAAAAATGCTTTAAAAAAATAGAAGTTGAAGCCATATAACTACCTTATAGCAGAAGCCCTGGAGGCCCAGCTAAAGAGGAGAAAGCTAGAGGAAGGATTCCTTTTTCTCACAAAAACTGGGCTTAAATTTAACAATTACTATACTATAGATGAAGCTACTGGCACAATAACAGGACACAAGTTCTCATACTGAGAACTGAAGATGCAGTGGTACAGCAAAGAGCTTGTGGCTCTCTTTCGAAAGAACTTTGAGATTACTATGAGGAGTCGTACTGACGCACCTCAGTCAGTGTAACGATAGTAATGTACCACAACGTGTAACTGTACAGTCTGATGTTTATACTTCTCATCAAGTTCATGTGAAGTAAAGAAAAGTTTATTATTTGTGGACTTTGGTCTCCCTCATTCATCTCTTTACCATCTGGTCCTGCCTGATAAGTACAACAGTAATATGTGGTCTGCAAAGTGTATAGCCTAGTCAGGGCCAGTTTTAGACAAAGTGGGGACTGGGCAAAAGTTTAAAGAGGGCCCCAAATGCTCACATATTGCACCATCATACAGAAACATTTTGGTTACATACCTGATTTGAGGCCGTTAAAAGAGTGTGATTGACATATTGAAGTCGTTCGATTCTTGTTTTTCCGGCCTCTTTACACCAGCTGAGGAGGAAGAATGATGGGCAACAGAACGATCACTAGTTGATCAATCTGTCCCCATATAGTATCATGTTATCAGCAGCATATCTGCAGTTTTCATCGGGCAATGTGCTGCTAAGAACAATGATTTTTGTTCCAGTATAAACAATCCAATCACTTAACCACTTTAACCCCCAAGGGTGGTTTGCACGTTCAGCGTCGGACTGGAACACCTTGGCCCACCAGAGAAAATCATTCTTGGGGCCCACTATGTAGCACATAGAAATAAATACAAGACCACCAATTGTGCAGTAAAACACACTAATATCAGGGTATAATATAAGGTAGTACATGTCTTAATTATGTAGCAGAGTTGGGTAGCCTCCCTCATAGATTATAAAGCAGCCCCCTCATAGGGGATAATGCTGCCCCCCTCATAGAGGATAATGCTGCCCCCCCTCATAGGGTATAATGCTATATATATATATATATAATATATATATATAATATATATATATATAGATATATAATAGATAGATATATATAGATAGATAATAGATAAGATACCATATATAACTCGAGTATAAGCCGACCCCCCTAATTTTGCCACAAAAAACTGGGAAAACTTGTTGACTCGAGTATAAGCCTAGGGTAGAAAATGAGATTATGCCCCATATGCTGCCCCATGTATTATGCCCCACAAATGCTCCATAGATTGTGCCCCATATGCTGCCCATGTATTATGCCCCCATAGATTCTCCATAGTTTGTGCCCCCATAGATGCTCCGTAGATTATGCCCCCATAGATGCTCCATAGATTATGCCCCTATAGATGCTCCATAGATTATGCCCCCATAGATGCTCCTTAGATTATGCCCCCATAGAAGCTCCATAGATTGTGCCCCCATAAATGCTCTTAGATTATGCCCCCATAGATGCTCCATAGATTATGCTCCCATAGATGCAAATAGATTATGCCCCCATAGATGCTGCTTAGATTATGCCCCCATAAAAGCCCATAGATTGTGCCCCCATTAATGGCCCCCATAATGCCCCATGTATTATGCCCCCATAGATGCCACAAATTATGCCCCCATAGATTATGCCCCCATACATGCCCACAGATTATGCCCCCATAGATTATGCCCCATAGATGCTCCACAGACTGGCCCCCATAGATGCTGCATGGAATAGGCCCCTTTATGCTGCCGCCAGCTGTGCTACAAAAAAAAAAAAGACAACCACCTCTCGTGCTGGGGGCCAGTGCTGGTGTCCCTGAGCAGGCGGGACACCGGCGCGCTATGGGGGACAGGTGCCGGTGTCACCGCTGGCTCAGGCCCCGGCACTTAGAGATTTACCTGTCGCTGAGCGCCGCTGTCTTCGGTCCTCCGCAGTGAATGATCAGGCAGGGGCGCGGCGCACACTAATGACGTCATCGCGCCCTCTGCCTGAACATCGCAGCAAGAGAGGACCCAGGACACAGCGGCGCTCAGCGTTGGAGCGGGTGACAGGTAAGTAATGATATTCAACCTGCTTTCCCTCGGCCCATGTGGGCGTGGGAAGCAGTGAATATCATTTCTCTTAGCAGCGGGGACAGGGGCTCCTGCCTCCTGTCACCCGCTGCTGCTCCGCTGGCACAGGTAGCAAAGAAGGCAGAGAAGCTCACCTGCCCAGGCCTCCAAACAAATGCACTATCAGGAGCAGTGGACCCACATAGTTAAGATGACGGCAACACAGGTGCAAGAACCGATGAGGCAACCGCTCACAACCTACCAATACTGGAGGGGGCGGCTGCTTGGTATATTGAGCACAAAAAAGACTTGTATGCAGCGCCGTTCACATTATGGCAATGCACAGCATCCAGTTAAACAGCCTAGTATCACACCCTTCTATTAGATCAGCGGGCTGCCAGCTATTATTAAAATGCATGCCATGTGAACAGACAACCACAGTTTACAAGACCAAATGGGCCCACATGCACCTGTAAAATAAAGTGCAAAAAACACATTAAAAAATAATTTAAATAATGTGAGGTATTAGTTGGTAATTTGGCCAAAGTAACGTAAGCTTGTAATCCACTTCACGGATCCTCACGTTTACAAGTAACTACACTAACCAGCAAGAGCACAGAAAGAGACTTAGATATCCTCCAAAAATTCAAAAATAGCAAAAAGAAGGCAGAGAATGCTCACCTGCCCAGCCTCCAAACAAATGCACTATCAGATGCAGTGGACCCACATATTTAAAGATGACGGCAACACAGGTGCAAGAATACCGATGAGGCAACCGCTCACAACCTACCAATACATGGAGGGGGCGCTGCTTGGTATATTGATGCACAAAAAAACTGTAATGCAGCGCCGTTCACATTATGGCAATGCACAGCAATCCAGTTAAACAGCCTAGTATTCACACCCTTCTATTAGATCAGGCGGGCTGGCCCAGCGCTATTAAAAATGCATGCCATGTGAACAGACACCACAGTTTACAAGACCAAATGGGCCCACATGCACCCTGTAAAAAAAGTCAAAAAACACATTAAAAAATATATTTAAATAATGTGAGGTATTAGTTGGTAATTTGGCCAAGTACTAAGCTTGTAATCCACTTCACGGATCCTCCACTTTACAAGTAACTACTAGAGTTTGAGCGATACTTTCCGATATCTAAAGTATCGGAATCGGAATGGTATCGCCGATATCACAAAAATATCCGGCGATACCCATACCGATACCGAAGTCCCCATGTAAGTCTATGGAACAAAATATCGCAACTAAAAAAACCCCATTCTTTTCCTTGTAAACACTAAATATACACACATAGAATACTATATATATATTATACATGTCATTGTGACATATATATATACATATATGTATAGTTTTTAATACACTTCTACATAGAAAATATCCTTGATTCAATTGCCGGGTAAAGCCGGCTTCAGTGAAAAGACAGAACACCCGACATGAAATGACACTTGGTGTACATAGGGGTTAAACATTCTTTCATGTCCTTTGCTATCTAATTTGCACAAACAATTAAATCAGACTATGTGTGCAAAATTTCACACCTCTAGGGTTAATTAAAGTGTAAATTCGTTGTAAAAAAAAACGACTTTTTTGCTACGAATTTACACCTTTAATTAACCCCTAGAGGTGTGAAATTTTGCACACAAGTCTGATTTAATTTTTGTCAAATTAGATACAAAGACATGAAAAAACAGGGGTTAACCCCTATTACCCAAGTGTCTTTTTATGTCGGTTTTCTGCATTTTCACAAAAGCCGGCAATTGAATTAGCGCATTTTATGTAAAGTTATAACACAAATAAAAATATAAAATATATTTCACAAATTCAATGACATTAATTATAAAAGGTGAAAATTGCTGAAAAAAAATGGTGGGCCCCGCCCTATTTTTCGCAACCAACAGACAAAGCCAGTGATGGGGCAGAAATAATAAGCCCAAGAGGGACCATTATTTTTGCCCCCCCCGGCTACTAACACTGCCCCCAGACACCCCAGGAAAGACAAATCTATAATTAATTCGCCCTTTCTGGCACTTTTGCCCTCTATTCCCTTGCCCTGAGCGGTGGCGAATGGTTAATTGGGGTAAAGTCACCTTGCTATTGAAAGGGACCTAAGCAGGTTAATAATTGAAGCTGTCAATTAGACAACTATCAATTATTAACCTATTGATGAAATAAAAAAAAACACACACACTTTAATTAAAAATCATTTTTTAATGAATAAAGCACATTTTTTGACATCTTTTATTTTACTCAAAAACCATTTCCTGTAATAAAAAAAAAAAAAAAAGCAAATTTTCTTACCTATCCCATGCACGTCAGGTCCCACGGTTAATCCTTCAGAAAGGGTTATTTTTTACGCGGGACCGCGCAATCTCAGCCCACAGTAAACCCCAAATAAAGAGTTCCTCTCCTGCCGAAGGAGAGTAAAGGCGGGTGTCACATAACGATACACCAGCGATCCCACAACTAATGCACTTGTCAGGATCGCGGTGTATCGCTACTGATCGCGTGGCGCCAAACAGGCAGCCAGGCAGCGATCTGGGACAGCGACACTGCGGGTAACACGCTTAAGGGCCCTCTCACATAGCATATCGCTACCGAGATCGCTGCTGAGTCACTAGTTTTTGCGCAGCAGCGAGCTCACCAGCATATGCTGTGTGGACATTCACGACGATCAGCCCCCCTGCCGGGTATCGTGATCCGCGCAGAAATGTCAGGACCTTTTTTTTGATCGCTGGTTTCCCCTTGACAGGCACCACGCGCTGTACAGGCGGAAACCACGATCAAAGGGTCCTGACATTTCACACATCAGCGATACCCGGCAGGGGGCTGATCGTCGCTGAATTTCCACACAAGCGATATCGCGGTGAGCTCCTGCGCGTCACAAAACTGGACTCAGCACGACCGGTAGCGATATCGCAATGGGAGACGGGCCCTTAAGTGGAAAGCTTAATTGATTGCTTCCACTTTTCACTTCAGGTCAGCCGGGACCAATCATGACGTCAGAGGGAACTGATTACAAAAAAGGGGTCCCTCGAAAAAAAAAATGGCGGGGGCCCCCCTTTTTGTTAACCACCAGATAAGCAGACCGCTGAGGCCTGGATTTTCAGGCTGTTAAGGACCAAACCCATGGACCTTGCCAGCCGAAATAACCAGCCCAGCACTGCATATTTGGCTGTTTTAACAAAAATAGGGGATCCCTCGAAAAAAATTGGCGGGGGTCCCCCTATTTTTGTTAACCAGCCAAGAACAGACCGCGAGGCCTGGATTTTCAGGCGTTAAGGAGCCAGACCATGGCCTTCCACCTATAAACCAGGCCACAGCATCTGCAAACTTGGCTGATTAACAAAAATAGGGACCCCTCGAAAAAAATTAGCGTGGGGTCCCCCCTATTTTTTGTTAACCAGCCAGATAAGCAGACCGCTGGGGGCCGGTTTTCACGGTAAGGATCCAATAACCATGGAACCTTGCAAGCCTGATAATACCAGGCCACAGCATCTGCTTACTTGGCTGGTTAACAAAAATAGGGACCCTCGAAAAAAAACGCTGGGGATCCCCCTATTTTTGTTAACCACCAAGTAAAATGCAGACTGCTGCGGCCTGGTATTAAAAGACTGTCAAGGCCCAGGATTTTGGCCCTCAACAGCCTGATAATACCAGGCTACACAGCCCCACATTTGGCGCATCAAAAAGATTGCCAATTGTGGACTTTCCCCGCTCTTCCCATTTTCCCTGAGCTGGCAAGCGGGAAAATAAGGGGAAAGTCCCCGTTGTTGCCGGTGACAATAAGCCGGTAAAATGGAGAGGGTCAATAAGACACCATCCATTATTAATCCCAAAGTTATTAAATGTGAAAAAAAAAGACAAACAAGAAAAAAGTATTTTATTGAAATAAAAAGACAACCAGTTTTCAATTTTTTTTATAATAACCTTCCTGCGACGCACGATCTCCTGTAAAAAAAAAAAAAAAAACAAACCAACAGTATACCACCTGTCCGACCAGTCCAAGTAACGATTTTCCCACCACATCCAACCCTACATCGCAATGACAGGCAGACCTGTCTTCAACGCAGCACAGCTGATTACCTCTTCCCCCCGGTGACGTCATCCGGACGACGTTTTACGGCCGGGATTACCCGCAGTCACGCAGTTATGCGAGAAACTGCATGGACCCGGGAGAAGAGGAGGCGGCCATAATCATCCAGGACGTGACCGCCGGAGATCTTCTGCCAGGTAAGTGCCGCTGACCCTGACAGACCCACAGAACGGACACTGACAGTGCAGTGACAATCCCATTCCCGTATCCGATAAGACAAAATATCGAACTCGGGAATCGGGGAATTCCGATACAGCTAAACGGCCGATACCCGATATTTGCAGTATCGGAATGGCTCAACACTTAACTACACTAACCAGCAAGAGCAAGAAAAGGACTAAATCCCCAAAAATTCAAAAATAGCAAAAGAAGGCAAGATCCACCTCCCAGGCCTCCAAAAAAGCACTATCAGGATGCATGGACCCCAAGTGGATTACAAGCTTACGTCTGTTTCACATGGCATGCATTTTAAAGCCGGCAGCCCGCCGATCTAAAAAAGGGTGGAATACTAGGCGTTTAACTGGATGCTGTGCATTGCCATAAGTGAACGGGCGCATACAAGTCTTTTTTGTGCATCATATACCAAGCAGCCGCCCCCCCATGTATTGGTGTTGTGACTTCCTCTCGGTATTCTTGCACCTGTGTTGCCGTCATCTTAATATGTGGGTCCACTGCATCCTGAAGGGATTGTTTGGAGGCCGGGCAAGGTGACTCTCGCCTTCTTTTGCTTTTTTGAATTTTTGGAGGATATCAATCCCTTTCTGTGCTGTTGCTGGTCCGCTGGCACAGGGCCCCCTGGCACGCGTGTGTGCCGCTTTTAGACAGCCACCGGCGGGGCCCCGGAGCAGCGGGGGCCCTAGGCAACTGGCCCCTTATGCCACAGGTGCCAGGGCCCCCAGATGCCAGGCCCACCGGAGAATCCTCCGGTCTCCGTTGGGCCAGTCCGACCCTGTGCACGTTAATGACCGGGCCAATTTTTACAAATTCTGACCACTGCATTTATAGGAAATAACTCTAAACGCTTCAACGTTCCCGGTGATTTGAATCTTTTTTTGACACATTGTACTTCAGAAAGGGAACATTTATTTGGGGATGACTTGCGTTCTGAATAAAAAGGAAATTTTGGTGAAAATTTGAATTTCATGCCCTTTAATCACAGAGATAGGCACACAAAATATTTTAAAAAATAACAATTCTCAGTGTCCCCGCCACCACAATTTGGGTTACCAGGCAATGGGGTATCAAGCCACCCGAGAAGTCTATGGGATTGCACAGGTAGCGGTGGCTCGGTCCCCCGTGGCCCTGGCGGTCTGGGTATTTAGGGATATTTTACAGGGAAGGTTTATATACGTTCGTGACGCCACCTGTATATTCGGTAATTTGTCCGCGCTCTTGACCTAGGGGAGGTATGCAGCAATGTCGGGTCCCTAACAGGTGGGACCTCTTCCCCAGGTCGGTAGTTAGGGAGGGTTGGCAGGCATGCAAATCAATAACTCAGCTCACACGGTCATTCTTTCCATACCTTTACTTGCAAGATGAAAAGGCAGTCCCGGGGGCTGAGGGTTATGGAGATGACTTTGAGGCAACAGCAAGCAAGTTAGGGGCCCCTTTACGTCCAAACATAGTACAACCAGCTTGAGCGTAGTTCCCTCTTTAATTTCAGCTAATCCCAAAGCTGTTCTCCCAGTCAGATTTGTGGGAAGCCTCCCATTGATGAAACTAGGTTCTTGCTTTTGTCTTCCTTACCAAAGTCCCTATTCCACCTGACTCCAGTTACTACTGACTATATGGGGCTGTTTGCCGCGACCTAGGGGGGTCCGTAAATCTCGGGTTTTCTTACCAATGCTTTAGCTTAGTGATCCTTCGGTCCCCATGGACCGTACAATGGCAGGACTTTTCCAAGCCAAAACACTTTTTCCAATAATCTTCCTTCCACTTTCGCCCTTCGATTTGCTCGCTCTTAATATTACTCAGTCTTTCTTCCGTGGGCACAGCTCTGACTAGGCAAAGGTGATTAACCACCTGACCAGCCTCCACGTTCTAACGTGACGGCCAAACTGGACACGTCACTCTTCAAGGACAGGAAACTGACGACTAAAAATCACTCCCTTCCACACCCCTGCGGTGTTCAAAGTGTACATGATGTCCAGAAGAGCCCTTTTAACGTTACCTCTCCACTCAACCCCTGGATTTTGTACCAGGGCAACATTCCCCCATGGTAAACGACAGCACTTCCCGGCGAAAAATAAAAGACTTTTTGTTTATGAAAGAAAACATTAACAATAACATAATTCGCCCATCCGGAGTAGGAATCTGAACGTTGCAAACATTATAGAAAAAAAATATAAAATAGCATTCAATAAAATACGTATACTTGGAAGGACCCGCACCAAACCTCAACAAGGCCTGGGTGGGCGCAGGACACCAAAAGCAGACCTCACTCATGCCACCCACAAAACGGTTTTTTGGCAATTCAAGGTTTCTTTTAAACCATTTTTTAAAAAGGCACCTTATGCAACTATTTACAGGATACATTTTTTGGCTGGCTCAGTCCCAGCCTCTGAGTCCATTGTAAAACATAATAAGGAAAACACATTTTATTATAGACTTTTTACAATATTCACACAAATCGTTATAATCACTGCGATATCTAATGGGTAACTTCCCTTTGGTTCGCTCTGATCTAACGTGGGGGTAGCCCTCAGTATACAATTCGATCTGTCTGCACTGCTAACGGCAAATAAAACGCCTTAATCTTTCTATGGACTGGCAAGCACTGATTGGGCGGTGTGAGTCACTTCACCAGGGGACCCATAGTATGGGGCCGCTGTTCAGATGACCTTTCTTGAGATTCCACAGTTGAGGTTTTTGCTGGATGGGAACCCTGGGGGCTCAACTGCACCACAGGCACAACTGGAGGAAACTTCCTCTTGTGGCTGATAAAACTGCAACACGGAATTATCACACATCTCCCATCGGCAATCCCAGGAAAATCTCCCAAGGTGTGTATGACCTCTTCCTTTCTTTCTCCTTGATTGAGGACAGGTTCTTTTCCCAAGCTTTAAGTTTCTGGACCAATTTCAAAGACTCTGGACACATGATTGTTGTTCTTTTCCTCCGTCCTTACTGACGACACAAATTTTCTTTGTCAATTTAGAATCTTGTTGACATAGGGTTCTTGCTCCCACTGATTATCCAATTTGTGCATCTTCCTTTTTCTTTTTAATAAATACCTCCCAGGCATCAAAGGCTTTGGCAGGAGCATTTGGTTTAAACATCTCCTGTTTCCCCTGCCCTTATTGAGAACTTTCCCCACGCAGATTTGCACTCTTCTGTACGGCCTTTTGCCGTTGACTCCCATTTTCAACGCTCGTTCTGCCTCCGGTTCTACCACTCCAAGTTTCAGATCCATTTGGGAGTTTTCCGGGCCTTGCTTCTCATAAGATAGGCTGGAGTGCAGTTAGTTAGCTTACAGGTATATATTAACAAATCAACCAAATCGTTAGTAAGTCCGGCCATCAATTCCTGTCTTCCAAGTATGGATCTCAACAAGTCAAGGACAAATAGGTTCATTTTTTCACAAAGACCGTTGGTTTGAGGGTGATATGGTGTTGTTCTATTTTCTTGCACCCCAGTGACAGAATTCCTTGAATAAATCAGCTTCGAAAGCGGTCCCGATCGAAGACTTGTCGGGATACCCAGCGGTTGCAGAAGCTTGCTTGAAAGGTTTTCGCGGCCGTCACTGCGTCTGGCCTTAACTGGAACAACCACCAAAATCTGGAGTAATGGTCCACCATGGTCAGGCTATATATCCAATCACTTGGCGACAATTTTACATGGCCAGGCCACAACTCCGAGACGAGTCTCCGGTAGGTGCAGGGTCCTTCGATAACGTAGTCCTTTCTTCTGAACCACAGGGCCCATTCCCGAAACCACCTCCGATT
>JARQOD010000003.1:96283239-96323876 GCA_033576555.1 Oophaga sylvatica
CAGCCAACACTGACAGAGCCGTGATGAAATCCATGGAGATATGCTGCCAGGGAGTAGAGGGCCCAGGAAAGAGAAGCAATCTACCGGTCAGAGTCTTATTTCGGGTACACAAAGGACAAGCAGAGACGAAATTTACAGAGTCGACCACCAATAGTATTGAGAGATAAGGAGAGTAGTCTTCTTCTGTACGGCATGGCATACCACCTTAGAAGAATTTCCCCAGAGAATAACCCGCTTCCAGTCAGGTTCAGCCATGTAAGTCTTATTGGTGGGTAGACAAGCGAAGTCTAGCAGAGCGACTGATTATTTTGGAGGCTCGATTATATGTTTAAGCTCCTCCTCCTGGTCAGAGGCCTGGCAGGACCTGGAGAGCGTGTCCGCCTTAATATTTTTATAAGCCAGCCGAAAGTGGAGTGTGAATTTGAAGCGAGCGAAGAACAAAGACCATCTGGCTTGACAGTGGCCACTGAGCAGACTGCAGATAAGCCAGATTCTTGTGGTCAGTGTAAATTACCACAGGGTGCAATGCTCCTTCCAGCAAGTACTGCCACTCTTCCAGAGCCAGCTTGATCGTGAGCAGATCTCTATCACCAATAGAGTAATTACGTTCTAGTGCCGAGAAGGGTTTAGAGAAAAAGCCGCAGGACACTATACGACCGGATGAAGACTTCTGAGTGAGGACGGCTCCGGCACCTGTGGAAGATGCATCCACCTCCAGGAAGAATTGCTTGTTATGGTTTGGGCGATACAGCACCGGAGCCAAGGAGAATGCCTGCTAAAGGGATGCAAAGGCATCTTCTGATTCAGGAGTCAATTCCTTAGGATTGGCTCCTTTGCGGGTTAGGGCAGAAATTGGAGCAGTCCGGGATGAAAAATGTGAAATAAATTGGCGATAATTCGCAAACCCGATAAACCGCTGGATAGCCTTAAGACCGACTGGACGGGGCCACTAAATGACCGCGGATACCTTCTTGGAATCTATCTTCAGACTGGTCTCAGAAACTATGTATCCCAGAAACGTAATGGAGTACTGTTCGAAGACGCACATTTCATATTTGACGTAGAGACTGTTAGTTCTTAACCTTAGTAGAACCTGGCGAACTTCCCTCCTGTGTGTTGGCAGATCAGGAGAGAATAACAAGATGTCGTCCAGGTATGCTATCACACGCGTATAAAGCAGGTCATAGAAGATGTCGTTCAACAGCTCTTGAAAGATGGCTGGAGCATTACACAGTCCAAAGGGCATAACGTGATACTCGTAATGGCCATCGCGGGTGTTGAAAGCCATCTTCCACTCATCTCCAGGGCGAATTCGAACTAGGTTTTATGCCCCTCATAGGTCAAGCTTTGAGTAGACTCTGGAACCCTTCAGGCGATCAAACAGCTCAGAGATCAGGGGTAGGCGTTATTTATTTTTTACGGTGATTTGGTTAAGTTCCCTTAATCAATGCAGGGTCGCAGAGAGCCATCTGTTGTGAATGGGTTTGAGATGAGTTCTGAGCAGAGGCTCCCTCTGGTGGTTACAAGCGTACTAGTGAAGATTGTGAGGACTGGGAATCAGGTGTTACTGACTGGTCTTATATAAGGGAGTCATTTTCCCATCAGGGTTGCCGGTGATCAATTGTTCTGGTCTGAATCCTTCATTCCAGTTTCCCTTGTAGCCTGCTGTGTCGTGTCTGCATCTCCTGCTACCAGATAAGATTTTTTCTTCTTTTGTGTTATTGCTATATTTTTGCATTTTTGTCTTGCACTTCTTTGGGGGCCTTCAGGGTCCCCTCCGGGGGCTTCTGCCTTCTCAGTTTAGTTCAGCCACTGAGTTTTGTTCTTTTGCTTTTTCCAGTTTTTTCAGTGGCTGCTGTTTTGATTTTGTTACACCAGAGAACTAATTTAGGTGGAAGAGGTCGTGTGATCTCAGGTGATTTTGAAATTAGTAGAGTTGGTGTTTTTCAGGGTTTTCTGGGATTGCAGTAAGTACCCTTCCTGTCCTTTTCTTTTTAGATAGTTTGGGCCCCAGCGTTTGCTCATACTATTTTCTTTCTGTGTCAGTATTTCCTCTTGTCTAACCGCCATTACATGTTTGGGGGCTTTCTATTATCTTTGGGGTTCTGCTCCGGGGCAGATAGCTTTCCTATTTCTATCTTTAGGTGTAGTTAGTTTCTCAGGCTGTGACGAGGCGTCTAGGACCAACGTAGGAACGCTCCACGGCTGCCTCTAGTTGTGGTGGTTAGTCAGGGTACTGCAATCCCATAGATTCCAACTGCTCTGGTGTATTGCCTTTTTTTTTACCTGCACTCCTCAGCTACCGAAACATAACAGTATCACCGGTCAATAGAAAATTGTATGGTACTCACAGAAGGGAAAAAATATTGTGATAGAAAAAAAAGGTTGTCAGAGTTGTCAGAGATATTTTTCTGTTTGTTGCATTTTTTTTTTTTTTTCCCGCTGTATCTCTGGGTGCTGGGGAGGATCTTTTCTCCCAATGGAGTTTGCACAGTTGTCTGGCCGTGTGGATCAGCTTGCCACTGAGGTTCGGAGTATTGCTGCATATCTTGCTGGGTTGCCTGTTGTGGAACCTAGGATCCCCATGCCAGATTTGTTTTTAGGGGATCGAGCTAAGTTTCAGAATTTCAAAAATAATTCTAAATTGTTTTTTGCCTTAAAATCTAAGTCCTCAGGAAACGCAGCGCAGCAGGTTCAAATTATCATCTCTCTCCTGCGCGGCGATCCTCAGGATTGGGCTTTTTCCCTGATACCTGGGGATCCTGTTTTGAGTGATGTTGATGCGTTTTTTCAGGCTTTGGGGTTATTGTACGATGAGCCTAATGTCACTGATCAAGCTGAAAAAGCCTTGTTGGCATTAAATCAGGGGCTTGATGACGCTGAGTTATACTGTCAAGATTCCGTAGGTGGGCAGTCCTGACCAAATGGAATGACGACGCTTTGGCGGCCCTTTTCCGGAAGGGTCTGTCAGATAATGTAAAGGATGTTATGGTGGGATTCCCTGTCCCCTCTGGTCTCAATGATTCTATGTCATTAGCGATTCAAATTGACAGACGTTTGCGTGAGCGGAGAAGTATGCGTGGAATGGTGTTGCCTTATGAACCAGCTCCTGAAACCATGCAGTGTGATAGAGTGGTGTCTGGGGCACAGCGTCATGAGTTTCGAAAGCGCAATGGGTTATGTTTCTACTGTGGTGATGCCTCTCATGCTATTTCAGTCTGCCCTAAGCGGGGAAGACGTTTTGCACGCTCAGTTGTCTTGGGTAGTGTTCAGACTAAGTTTTTATTAACTGTCACTCTGATATGCTCTCTGTCCTCATTTTCTGCTCAGGCTTTCGTTGATTCTGGAGCAGCTATTAACCTGATGGATTATGATTTTGCTAAACGTTGTGGGTTTCCCTTGATACCCCTACAGAAGTCTATTCCCCTACTGGGGATCGATTCTACCCCTTTGGCTGAGAATAAACCCCAGTTTTCTACTCAGGTGATAATGAGGGTTGAACCTGATCACCAGGAGTGCTGCAAATTTTTGGTTCTATATAATCTGCATGACATTATCGTGCTGGGTTTCCCTTGGTTGCAGTCTCATAATCCTGTTTTGGATTGGAAGTCTGTGTCTGTGGCCAGTTGGGACTGCCAATGTGTTAATACCAACACTCCTGTTTTTTCTGCCTCCCCCCAGGCTCAGGATGTTCCTGACTTTTTGTTTGATTTTTCTGATGTGTTTAGCGAAAGTAAATCTGCATCCTTGCCTCCCCATAGGAGCTATGACTGCGCTATTGAATTAGTGCCGGGTAGTAAATTCCCTAAAGGTCGCCTTTTTAACTTGTCTGTACCTGAACATGACGCTATGCGGTCTTATATCAAGGAATCTTTGGAGAAGGGTCATATCAGACCATCCTCTTCACCCTTAGGTGCCGGTTTTTTCTTTGTGGCCAAAAAAGATGGTTCATTAAGGCCGTGTATTGATTATCGTCTCTTGAACAATATTACTGTGAAATATCAATACCCGTTACCCTTGATTTCTGACCTGTTTTCCAGGGTGAAAAACGCTACTTGGTTTACCAAGCTTGACCTCAGGGGGCGTATAACCTTATTCGCATTAAGCACGGGGATGAATGGAAGACGGCATTCAATACCCCTGAAGGGCATTTTGAGTACCTAGTGATGCCCTTTGGGCTCACTAATGCTCCTTCCGTCTTCCAGTCCTTCATGAATGACATTTTCAGGGATTTTGTGGACAAATTTCTGATTGTTTATTTGGATGATATCTTGATTTTTTCTAATGACTGGGACTCTCATGTGAAACATGTTCGAACTGTGTTCCAGATTTTGAGAGAGAATGCTCTGTATGTGAAGGGATCAAAGTGTCTTTTTGGCGTACAGAGGATCTCATTTCTGGGATTCATTTTGTCCCCATCTGTTATTGAAATGGACCCGGTCAAGGTTCAGGCCATCTGTGATTGGGTCCAACCTACTTCATTAAAGGCTCTTCAGAGATTTTTGGGTTTTGCCAATTTTTATCGTAAATTTATTGGTAATTTCTCGGTTATTGTTAAACCATTAACTGATTTGACCAGAAAGGGTTCTGATGTGGTGAATTGGCCTCCTGAGGCAGTCTCTGCATTTCAGGAACTTAAGCAGAGATTCACTTCTGCTCCTGTTCTACGGCAGCCT
Source organism: Oophaga sylvatica (assembly GCA_033576555.1). Classification (NCBI taxonomy): domain Eukaryota; kingdom Metazoa; phylum Chordata; class Amphibia; order Anura; family Dendrobatidae; genus Oophaga; species Oophaga sylvatica. The sequence continues at coordinate 96,287,916 of JARQOD010000003.1, forward strand.
GATGTTTCTCTGCCATTTCAGGTGGAGGTTGATGCCTCTGAAATTGGGGCAGGTGCCGTTTTGTCCCAAAAAGATCCAGAGACCTCTAAAAGTAACCCTTGTGCCTTTTTCTCTCGAAAATTTTCTCCTACTGAACGTAATTATGACGTGGGTAATCGGGAGTTATTGGCCATGAAGTGGGCTTTTGAAGAGTGGAGACATTGGCTGGAGGGAGCCAAACATCAGGTGGTGGTCCTTACGGACCATAAGAATCTGGTCTATCTGGAATCTGCCAAGCGACTCAATCCTAGACAGGCCAGGTGGGCCTTGTTTTTCACACGTTTTAATTTTGTGGTTTCCTTTCTTCCTGGCACTAAGAATGTTAAGGCGGATGCCCTCTCGAGGAGTTTCCTTGCGGACTCTCCTGAGTTATCTGATCCTTCTGTTATTTTGAAAGAGGGTGTAGTTCTTTCCGCCATCTCGCCCAATTTGAGACTTGCTCTGGAGGGGTGTCAGGAGGATAGGCCCGAGCGCTGCCCTGTTGGAAAATTGTTTGTCCCGGACCAATGGAAAAAGAGTGTGATGTCTGAGATTCATTGTTCCGCATTGGCTGGGCATCCCGGAATTTTTGGTACCAGAGACTTGGTTAGTCGGTCCTTTTGGTGGCCTACCTTGTCTCGTGATGTCAGGGAATTTGTGCAGTCCTGCGGGACTTGCTCTCGCTCCAAGCCTTGCTCTCGCTCTAGTGGTTTGTTGATGCCATTGCCTGTGCCCAAGAGACCATGGACCCATATCTCTATGGATTTCATTTCCGATCTTCCTGTTTCTCAGAGAATGACCACCATCTGGGTAATTTGTGATAGGTTTTCCAAAATGATACATCTTGTGCCATTACCTAAGTTGCCTTCCTCCTCTGAATTGGTGCCGTTGTTCCTTCAGCACATGGTTCGTTTACACGGCATTCCTGAGAACATTGTGTCTGACAGAGGAGTCCAGTTTGTTTCCAAATTTTGGAGGACTTTTTGTTCTAAACTGGGTGTTCAATTGTCTTTCTCCTCGGCATTTCATCCTCAGACCAATGGTCAAACTGAGAGAACAAACCAGACATTGGAGACTTATCTTAGATGCTTTGTGTCTGCTGATCAGGATGACTGGGTCTCTTTTTTGCCTTTGGCTGAGTTTGCTCTTAATAATAGGGCTAGCTCTGCCACTTTGATGTCTCCGTTTTTCTGTAATTCTGGGTTTCACCCTCGATTTTCTTCAGGACAGACGGAGGCTTCTGTCTGTCCAGGTGTTGACTCTGTTGTGGAGCGTATGCAACAGATTTGGGACCAGGTAGTGGAGAGGTTGTCCCTCTCTCAGGAGAAGGCCCAGCAGTTTGCTAACCGGCATAGGACTGATGGTCCTCGGTTTAAAGTGGGGGACTTGGTCTGGTTGTACTCAAAGAATATTCCTATGAGAGTAGCATCTCCTAAATTTAAGCCTAGGTTCATTGGACCTTATAAGATCATGGAGATTATTAATCCTGTTTCTTTTCGTTTGCTTCTTCCAGGGACATTTAAGATCCATAACGTGTTCCACAAGTCCTTGTTGAAGAGGTTTGTTGAGCCAGTGGTTCCTGCTGCTGTGCCTCCTGACCCTGTTTTGGTTGAGGGCAATCTGGAGTATGTGGTTGAGAAAATATTGGATTCTCGTTTTTCTAGACGGAAACTCCAGTATTTGGTTAAATGGAGAGGTTATGGTCAGGAAGACAATTCTTGGGTGTTTGCTTCGGACATCCATGCTAGGAGACTTATCCGTGCGTATCATAGAACTCATCCTGACCGACCTGGTTGCTCAAATGAGGGTTCGGTGACCCCTCCTCAAGGGGGGGGTACTGTTGTAATGGGTTTGAGATGAGTTCTGAGCAGAGGCTCCCTCTGGTGGTTACAAGCGGTACTAGTGAAGATTGTGAGGACTGGGAATCAGGTGTTACTGACTGGTCTTATATAAGGGAGTCATTTTCCCATCAGGGTTGCCGGTGATCAATTGTTCTGGTCTGAATCCTTCATTCCAGTTTCCCTTGTAGCCTGCTGTGTCGTGTCTGCATCTCCTGCTACCAGATAAGATTTTTTCTTCTTTTGTGTTATTGCTATATTTTTGCATTTTTGTCTTGCAATTCTTTGGGGGCCTTCAGGGTCCCCTCCGGGGGCTTCTGCCTTCTCAGTTTAGTTCAGCCACTGAGTTTTGTTCTTTTGCTTTTTCCAGTTTTTTTCAGTGGCTGCTGTTTTGATTTTGTTACACCAGAGAACTAATTTAGGTGGAAGAGGTCGTGTGATCTCAGGTGATTTTGAAATTAGTAGAGTTGGTGTTTTTCAGGGTTTTCTGGGATTGCAGTAAGTACCCTTCCTGTCCTTTTCTTTTTAGATAGTTTGGGCCCCAGCGTTTGCTCATACTATTTTCTTTCTGTGTCAGTATTTCCTCTTGTCTAACCGCCATTACATGTTTGGGGGCTTTCTATTATCTTTGGGGTTCTGCTTCGGGGCAGATAGCTTTCCTATTTCTATCTTTAGGTGTAGTTAGTTTCTCAGGCTGTGACGAGGCGTCTAGGACCAACGTAGGAACGCTCCACGGCTGCCTCTAGTTGTGGTGGTTAGTCAGGGTACTGCAATCCCATAGATTCCAACTGCTCTGGTGTATTGCCTTTTTTTTTACCTGCACTCCTCAGCTACCGAAACATAACAGCCATCCTTCTTCACAAAGAAAAACCCAGCTCCGGCTCCCCTTGCGAGGTTCTCTACTATATACTTGGACATAACACAAGTCTTGGCCTAGGACAGGGGGTAGATTCAGCCTCATGGAGGTGAGGTGCCCTGCAGGAGCTCAATTGGGCAGTCATACGGCCTATGAGGTGGCAAGATCTCAGCCTCCTTCTTGTCGAAGACGTCCGCATACGTCCAATATGCCACGGGCAGGCCAGGCAAATTAGTAGAAGTAGAAAACCGGAAAGGACAAACGGGAGCAAGGCACATTTCGTGACATCCTGAGCCCCAACAGAGCACTTCTCCAGACCTCCAGTCCAGAACAGGTTCATGTTTTCGCAGCCACGGGAGACCTAAAAGTAGATGATAAGAGAGACCAGACAGCACATGAAGAGAAATCTCCGAATGAAGCATCCCCACCTGAAGCTCCACAGGCTCCGTAATGAACTGGATGGTCTAGGTAAGAGGCTTTCCATCCAATGAAGAAATCACCAAAGGATCCGGAAAACATAGGACTGGAATCTTATACCGTTCGACCACAGCTTGTCGAACAAAGTTACCGCGGAGCCGGAGTCCAGGTGGACCAATTCAACAAAAGACCCTTTGCCGCAGGAGACAGAATACTTGCCCAGGGTGGCCTCTCCTATCAACCCTAAGCACTTGCGTTTCCCGGTCTCTCGGGGCAGGAATGAATATGGTGTACGGAGCTGCCATAGTAGAAGCATTTCCCTTCTGCCCGACGAAATTCTTGGCAGCGCTTGGATAGCTTCACCTGGTCAATCTGCCAAAGGTTCCAGTGAAGAAGTCGCAGCAGGAACTTGCTTAATGATCGGTCGTTCAAAGGTGGGAGCCAGGCGTACCGATCTTCTCTTGCGGTTCACCTCTTAGGTCCGTTTCTGGAACCTAATGTAAATTCGGTTTGCAAAACACACCATGTCAGGTCCCTGGAAATGCAGGAGGTCTGTCCACTAGGGGAACCATACACCATACAGTAGACAGAGATGCAGTTTGCACTACACAGTCTGGGAGGGGTTTAATAGAAAATGTTTCCATGTTGCAGTCAGTTAGTGACTGTCATTCAGCAGTCTACTCAAAGTGTAAGGCCTCTTTCACACATCAGTTTTTCGCCATCAGGCGCGTTCCGGCTTTTTTTTTAAAAAAACAGACCTTTTTTTTACCACCGGATCCGTTTTTTTTTTCATTGACATGCATTAGCGCCGAATTGCGCCGCATGTCCTTCTGTTTGGTCCGGTTTTTGCTGGATACGGCAAAAATTTCTATTCCGGCAGCCGGACAAGACGTGTCCTTGAACGTTTTTTTGTTGTCTGCGGGAAAACCGGACAGCGCCTGAAGCGGCACATCAGGCTTGTTGATACAATGGACGTCTATGGGTGCCGTATCAGGCAAAGGACTGATCCGGCCACCTGACTCTGTTTTCTTCCTCTGCGCATGCCTGCAACTACGAAAATCAAGGTCTCTCTCTCGCTCGCATCAGTTTTTTCGCAATATGCGCTGGATCCGTCTTTTTACACATTGGACGGATTGTGCCTGACGGCAAAAAACTGATCTGTGAAAGTAGCCTAAGACTCATAAAGTGCAAATCTAGGTGGAGAGAAAGGTTAAACATAGCAGACTTAGTAGGTACTAGTTCAGCCAAGTTCAACAGAAAAGAACGGATCTGGGCAGTATTAGTTTCCTAGAAGAATGAGGACACAGCTTCAGTCTTGTCTGGATGCCGGGAAAGTCTTGAACCTAAGGTTGGAAGAGGTATGGAGAGTCATGCCTCTGTCTCCCTGATGAGGAAGATGTCAGCTAGTTTGCAAAGTGAGGTGAAGATGGTAATCTCAGAACAGGACGGGGACAAGGACTGATGGATCACAAAACCAAGGGAACATCACTAAAAAGAGAGTTTGTCTTAATCTGTATGCTACAGCCATGTGTAAAAATATTGAACAGTAAAGTCAGACTTGTTAACCTTGACCCAAGGTCTTCTGTCTTGTTTGCAGCTAAAACCGGTCCCATGGACAGGGATGTAACAAGGGATCCCGAAGCAAAAGTGAGTAAGGAACGTACTCCATCACACCACACATTCCAGACATCTGTTTAGAATAGGGATTGTGAGGCAATCAGAACTCCGTTCCAGTCCACAGCAAGCGCAAATACGTGTGTCCTGGCCCCGCTTCAATGTGACAGGAGCACATGACGTCACTGCCATGTGCCCCCAGTCACACGCATGCGCGACATCAGCTGCTGGCCTCTGATTGGCCAGCAGTGTGTATTGCAGGCAACCGACCCATTGGGTCTGTGCGGTGCACAACACTGCAGCTGGATGTGCGTCCAAAGACACAGATCCTGTTGAAGTTTATCCTGGCATCGGCGTGACCCTGACCCACTGGGTCCGGTCGCGACAGTGACCTTTGTGAACGCGTGGTCATTAAACCCCTGACTGTAATTTATGCCATCTCCCATCTCAGTAATGGAAAAGTCTGTTTTCACTTAACAAAGATTTTACCTCCAGAATTGTGAATTTTGATAATGACTTATCAATTTTGACACAGAAAGAAGTAGATTTCTCTGATAAGGTATATTACAAAGTTGTTTATTTTCATATGTACTATTGATTAATGGAATAAAAATTAAAAGTTACACTTGAAATTTCCCATGTAAGATAAAAGTACCCTTTAGTCAACTCCAGTACTGGCATCATTTCAGAGATGTCAGCGTGGGATCTCCTGACGCTCGCATTAAATTTGTATGCCACACGAGCCTTTCAGCCAGTCAGCTGCCACCATTAAATCCCTATGCTATCACTTACTTAGAGTGAACTTCGGACATCCCGGGGAGGCATGAGCATTGCCGCCATTAGCAGTGTCATGACCACAAGGGTTAGTTCAGCACAACAAACACGAACAACGGGATGTGAAAAGGTGAAGGCCCTAATAGTAGGGAACGAGGGATGGGGCACCTCCTATGTCAGCCTGTGCCTATCCCCAAGCTCCTCTAATGCCCTATGCTGGTCCTTCCCCCCGCCGCTTTCATATATCTGGTCCCTAGCTGTCACCTCACTAAACCCTGGCTAGTACACTGGTTGGCAAGGGCGCTAGCCTCATCACTGCAAATGGTACAAACACACGGGGTAGTGACAAGCATGAGAAAGATGAACCGCCCGCCAGGGCCTTGGGTACTCGGCACCGAGCCCGTTGATGTCTATGGGGAATGTCACGGGTAGCACAGCTCGGTCCGTGGCCCTGGGGCTCACTTTAAATGTGGGATATTTACAGGTGACTTGAATAATGATATGGGGATTCGTGACGCCACTTGTGGTGCCTGGTCAGGATGACCAGCGCTGCTATGCAGATCCACTGGAGAGTTAATATTGTGCAGCTAGATGTTAAGCCTTCCACAAGTAAGGCTGAGTTATCCTCCAGGGCAGATAGATGTATAAGGGTGCAGGACAGACGGGGACCCGGTAGTCAGGAGTAATAAGGGAGACACACACATAAGTCACTTTGGTACCTTTATCTGAAGATGTTGCAGACACTTCCCGGAGCGCTGTAGGTGAAGGGTGCACATCCAGATTCCTCCACTGGTAGGTGTGTGGCCTCCTGTACTCTGCCTTTTTATGATAAAGTCCTGACCTGCTTGTAGCTAGGTCTAACTTGGTCTCCGTCTTGCACCTGGCTGATCTTGTGATTGGACCTCTTCTTGAAGTACACAGTCTCTATTTGCAGTGCACTGCTAGACTCCGTCCTCCTGATCCAGCTACGTATCAGCGCTATGGTACTCCTGGGACTTGTAGTCCTCCAGGAACTCCGGTGTTCTCCTAATGGGTCGTGGAGATCCCTATAGGCTCGGACCCCGGTGTCCGGTGAATACTTGCTGAGATGAGCTATTAAGGCTCCTCTGTCTCATTAACTTCCACTCGCCTTCGGCCTACCTGGATCCTCACACGATCACACACACTGGCAGTTGGTGGGCTGCCTCTTCGCCACTCTCTAAGCGTCGGCACGCTTTCTACTGAGCTACACTCCTAGATTCAGGTCTGACTAGGCTGGAGTGATTTCTCTGTATCACCCTCTACTAGACTCCACTTGCTTTCTTGAACTGAATAGTTCTGCAGCCTCTCTGAGGTGACTGAGATGCACTCACTAGCAGACTCCACTGGAATGGCTGCTCTGCTCTCTAACTGAGCTCTCCCCTCTCTCAGCAGACTCTCTCCTCTCAGCAGACTGACTGAAACTGAAACTTACAACTTCTTTTATACGTCTAACACAGCTCCCTCTGGTGGTCTCTGGGATAAGTTGTAAGTGTGTGTATGTGCATAATGACCTCTGGTGGTGTCTTCTTTCAGTGCACCCTTCTGGAAGATATGGATCCAGTCACAGCTGGGCTCCACACAGACAAGGCAAATACATGAGTAACTTCGCTCCAGGCTTCGCTGTCAAGCTCCACACCGCAGAGGATACGGAAACAGGACCCCAAACTCCACAGAAGTAGCAGATTCAGCGCTGACACCAGAGAGCTGCACACTCCAGGGCTGATCTGCATAGAAAACTCTATTACCAACAGTCGGCTGATGCTTCATGGGACTACTTAAAGGAAGGTGGGAGTGGTCACCACCCACATCAGCTGACCTAGCAACACAACATTTTCCAGCAAGGAAATCTGACATTAACCCTTACTGGCATGAAAGCAAAAAAATGCTTAAATTAAAGCAGAGTCAGAGCTGTCACGAACTCAAAAATGGATCGTGACAAGCAGCTACCGATTTCTATTGGGCTCATGTGACATAATATCACATTAGCCTTGGGATACGATTGATAGAACAGCAGTTGTTCCGGTATGTGACTATAGGATATTTTTACTTTACAAGTAGGAATATAGTTTTTAGGAAGGGATTGTCTGAGTAGTGGACAATCCTTTTAATAAAATATCAACTTGTATTAACAGATTTGCCAGTCTGGAAAATCTAGGACACGCATCCATCACGATAACCAGGCACCATTTCGTGATGCCGGGAATAAAGAGTTGATTGCACATGCCCAAATTTCTTTATTTACTTATGTGGGAACTGTGAAAATTGCCCAGCAAACTTGTTTGAAGTTTTTGCAACTCCAGTACAAGTGTATGGAGAGAATGGCTGATTTGTGGTCACCTCTCCCCATTACTACCAGTGCAAGACAGAAATCTGAGAATTTCTTGAGTAATATAAAAAATATGATCAGAGAAAACGCTTTTGTTTTTCTGCTAATAATATGCTAATTAGCCAGTATTAGTCCGTCATTTATGCTCTTAGAATAGTCCCAACTTCAGGAGGCGCGTACTAAAATCATGCCCACTCAGCATGATTGCCATTTTCTTCATTGTACCCCATCATGGCTCCAGGACAGGATGTTATGAGCCTTATCAAGATCTCCTCCACTGAAACTATGACTGGGCACAGTGTACTGTAGAAGATGTCCAATATGCTGAGTGGGTGTGAGCATGGTACCCAAGGCCTGGACTAATAAGGGGGAATAAACGCCCCCTGTACTAGTCCGGGCTAATTACCATATCATTTGCTGCAAAAAAATGGTGATTTTGCCACTAATAGCTCCAGATTCAGACACTTGGTTAAAACACAGATAGAATATTGATGGCGGTTTGGGGGTCTTTGGGAAACTGAAAACTTTCCTTTAGTAATTCTATTCATCCAAAAGAGGGGCACATAAGAGGAACGAATATGGCAGCCACCATTATGGATACATTGCATTGTTTGTCTCGGCCTCTAACACTGGAGGTTTAGAGGCAGCATATCGGAGGCTTGGAGCAGCGGTGTTCATTCTCATTGATCATGGTTTTGCAGCTGCTGGAATCACTTAGCGAGGAGGAGTATTAAATAAATACACAGAATCCATCATCCAGGAAATAAGCATTGCTGGTGTCATCAGAAACGTCCCCGCAACCGCAGCGACTGACGCAAGTCACAAATACTTATGCAAATTTTCCTTTATCTTTACGAGTGGTGGCTGTAATCAGAGCGACATCTTATTGTGAGATTAACATAGGATGGACATGAAGCTGCCTCTTCTTATGCAAGAGATTTCTCAGAGGTTCCTCAGTATAATGTGATCCTCCCAGATCACACAAGGGGCTTTGTGCTACATTCACAGGGTCAGTTCTCCCACCAGTCACTGTACCCTTATCATATTAAATGTTTTCACCAGCACACACCATACACAGCCTCATAGGCAGATTATAATGAGGACAATCTGGGCTACCACATGGGGCCTGAGGCTCTGAGGTGGTCCATGGCCAGATTGCCCTTATTATAATGTTTTGTGGGGGCGCACATATCCGGATAGGGAGCTTTCCTGGAGCTGCATTGCTGGTGATACAGAATGGCAGCACAGCTCCAGGGGCGCTCCCATCGGCTCTGCTGTGATGTGTCGGTGCAATGACCTCATGTATGTGTATGTGCCACAAGAGAGGGGACTCATACTGTCAGAAATTTCGAAAGTGGGCAGTCCTGGCCAAATGGAATGATCATGCTTTGGCAGCCCTTTTTCAAAAGGGTCTGTCAGAAAAAGTAAAGGACGTTATGGTGGGATTCCCTGTTCCCTCTGATCTCGGTGATTCTATGTCTTTGGCTATTCAGGTTGACAGACGTTTGCGTGAGCGCAGAGGTATGCGTGAGATAGGATTGCCTTGTGAGTCAGCTCCTGAGCCCATGCAGTGTGATGGAGTGACTTCTGGGACTCAGCGTCATGAGTTTCGTAAGCGCAATGGGTTATGTTTCTACTGTGGTGACGCTTCCCATGCTATCTCTGTCTGCCCTAAGCGGGGAAGACGTTTTGCACGCTCAGTTGTCTTGGGTAGTGTTCAGACTAAATTTCTTTTGACTGTTACCCTGATTTGCTCCCTGTCCACATTTTCTGCTCAGGCTTTTGTTGATTCAGGAGCAGCTATTAACCTGATGGATTTTGACTTTGTCAAACATTGTGGGTTTCCCATGATACCCCTGTGGAAGTCTATTCCCCTACAGGGCATTGATTCTACTCCTTTGGCGGAGAATAAACCCCAGTTTTATACTCAGGTGATAATGAGGGTTGAACCAGATCATCAGGAGAGTTGCAAATTTCTGGTGCTGCATAATCTGCATGACATTATTGTACTAGGTTTCCCTTGGTTACAGTCTCATAATCCTGTTTTGGATTGGAAATCTGTGTCTGTGACCAGTTGGGGTTGCCAATGTGTTAATACTGACACTCCTGTTTTTTCTGCCTCTCCCCAGTCTGAGGATGTCCCTGACTTTTTGACTGATTTTTCTGATGTGTTTAGTGAAAGTAAATCTGCATCCTTGCCCCCTCACAGGAGCTATGATTGCGCTATTGAATTAGTGCCTGGTGGTAAATTTCCTAAAGGTCGCCTTTTTAATTTATCTGTACCTGAACACGATGCTATGCGATCTTATATCAAGGAGTCATTGGAGAAGGGTCATATCAGACCATCCTCTTCACCCTTGGGCACCGTTTTTTTCTTTGTGGCCAAAAAGGATGGTTCATTGAGGCCGTGTATTGATTATCGCCTCCTGAATAAGATCACTGTTAAATATCAATATCCGATACCTTTGATATCTGACCTATTTTCCAGAGTGAAAAGTGCTAGTTGGTATACCAAGCTTGACCTCAGGGGGGCGTATAACCTTATTCGCATTAAGCACGGGGATGAATGGAAGACGGCCTTTAATACCCCAGAGGGGCATTTTGAGTATCTAGTGATGCCTTTTGGGCTTACTAATGCCCCTTCCGTCTTCCAATCCTTCATGAATGATATTTTCAGGGATTTTGTGGATTACATTTCTGATTGTTTATTTGGATGATATCTTGATTTTTTCCAATGACTGGGACTCTCATGTGAAAAATGTTCGGACTGTGTTCCAGATTTTGAGAGAGAATGCACTGTATGTGAAGGATCAAAGTGTCTTTTTGGCGTACAGAAGATCTCATTTCTGGGATTCATTTTGTCTCCGTCTGTTATTGAAATGGACCCGGTCAAGGTTCAGGCCATCTGTGATTGGGTTCAACCTACTTCATTGAAGGCTCTTCAGAGATTTTTGGGTTTTGCCAATTTTTATCGTAAATTTATTGGTAATTTCTCTGGTATTATTAAACCATTGACTGATCTGACCAAAAAGGGTTCCGATGTGGTGAATTGGCCTCCTGAGGCAGTTTCTGCATTTCAGGAACTTAAGCAGAGATTCATTTCTGCTCCTGTTCTACGGCAGCCTGATGTTTCTCTGCCGTTTCAGGTGGAGGTTGATGCCTCTGAGATTGGGGCAGGTGCTGTTTTGTCCCAATGGGATCCAGAGACCTCTAAGAGTAACCCTTGTGCCTTTTTCTCTCAAAAATTTTCTCCAACTGAAGTAATTATGACGTGGGTAATCGGGAGTTATTGGCCATGAAGTGGGCCTTTGAAGAGTGGAGACATTGGCTGGAAGGAGCCAAACATCAGGTGGTGGTCCTTCACGGTCCATAAGAACCTGATTTATCTCGAATCAGCCAAGCGACTTAATCCTAGACAGGCCAGGTGGGCCTTGTTATACACACGTTTTTATTTTGTGGTTTCTTTTCTTCCTGGCACTAAGAATGTCAAGGTGGATGCCCTCTCGAGGAGTTTCTTTGCAGATTCTCCTGAGTTATCTGATCCTGCTGTTATTTTGAAAGAGGGTGTGGTTCTTTCCGCCATTTCGCCCAATTTGAGACTGGCTCTGGAAGGGTGTCAGGAGGATAAACCTGAGCGCTGCCCTGTTGGGAAGTTGTTTGTTCCAGACCAGTGGAAAAAGAGTGTGATGTCTGAGATTCATTGTTCCGCGTTGGCTGGTCATCCCGGGATTTTTGGTACCAGAGACTTGGTGAGTCGCTCCTTTTGGTGGCCTACTTTGTCTCGTGATGTCAGGGACTTTGTGCAGTCCTGTGGGACTTGCTCTCGTTCCAAGCCTTGCTCTCGTTCTAGTGGTTTGTTAATGCCATTACCTGTACCCAAGAGGCCATGGACCCATATTTCTATGGATTTTATTTCTGACCTTCCTGTCTCTCAGAGAATGACCGTTATCTGGGTAATCTGTGATAGGTTTTCCAAGATGATACATCTTGTGCCATTGCCTAAGTTGCCTTCCTCCTCTGAGTTGGTGCCTTTGTTCTTTCAGCATGTGGTTTGGTTGCATGGCATTCCAGAGAACATTGTGTCTGACAGAGGAGTCCAGTTTGTTTCCAGATTTTGGAGGACATTTTGTTCTAAACTTGGTGTTCAGTTGTCTTTCTCCTCTGCATTTCACCCTCAGACCAATGGACAAACCGAGAGAACAAACCAGACCTTGGAGACTTATTTGAGATGTTTTGTGTCTGCTGATCAAGATGACTGGGTTCTTTTTTGCCTTTGGCTGAGTTTGCTCTTAATAATAGAGCTAGCTCTGCCACCTTGATGTCTCCATTTTTCTGCAATTCCGGGTTTCAACCTCTGTCCGGGGGTTGACTCTATTGTGCAGCGTATGCAGCAGATTTGGGACCAGGTGGTGGAGAGGTTGTCTCTCTCTCAGGAGAAGGCCCAGCGGTTTAAAGTGGGCCTCGGTTTAAAGTGGGGGACTTGGTTTGGTTGTCCTCAAGGAGTATCCCTATGAAGGTTGCATCTCCTAAATTTAAGCCAAAGTTCATTGGACCTTATAAGATCATGGAAATTATTATTCCGGTTTCCTTCCGTTTGCTTCTTCCAGGGACATTTAAGATCCATAACGTGTTCCACAAATCCTTATTGAAGAGGTTTGTCGAACCAGTGGTTCCTATGGCTGCACCTCCCGACCCTGTTTTGGTTGAGGGCAATTTGGAGTATGTGGTTGAGAAGATATTGGATTCTCGTTTTGCTAGACGGAAACTCCAGTATTTGGTTAAGTGGAGAGGTTATGGTCAGGAGGACAATGGGTGTTTGCTTCGGACATTCATGCTGGGAGACTTATCCGTGCCTATCATCGAGCCCATCCTGATCGGCCTGGTTGCGCAGGTGAGGGTTCGGTGACCCCTCCTCAAGGGGGGGTACTGTTGTGAATATGCTAGAGGCGGCTTCTGAGTTGGGGCTCCCTCCGGTGGTTGCTGAGGGTAATGAACTGATTAATGAATGGCCTTCAGCTGGCGCTGAATGGTAGGATATAAGTTGCCTGATTTCCCAGCAGCCTTGCCGGTTATCAATTGTTCTTCTGGTCTTGCTTGAAGCACTGCTAGTTTCCTGCTCTCCTTCAGATAAGTGTTTGCTGTTTTTTTTTTTTTGTTTGATTTTCTCTGCTGGTTTGCTGCCTGCAGTGGACTGCAGCCTGTCCCCTTTTGGGGGTCTGGCGCTGCAATTGTGCTCCGTTTGTGTCTGCACTTTTGCTTTGCTCTTTTGTTACTTTTAATTTGCTGAATAGCGTTTTGTTACACCAGAGATCTGATTTAGGTGGAAGAGGTCGAGTGATCTCAGGTTTTTAGCAATCAGACATGTTGGTATTTTTGTTAGGGTTTTTGTTGGATTGCAGTCAGAATTCTTTCCTGTACTTTTCTGTCTAGACAGATTGGGCCCCAGCGTTTGCTCATTCTATTTTCTGTCTGTGTCCGAGCTTTCTTCTTGTCTAACCGCCATTACATGTTTGGGGACTTCCTATTTTCTTTGGGGATCTGCTCCGGGGCAGATAGCTTTCATCTTTCTGCCTTTCGGTGTAGTTATCTCTCAGGCTGTGATGAGGCGTCTAGTTGTGTGGTTAGTTCAGGTTACTGCAATCCAATAGGTTCCAGCCTCTCTGGTGTATTACCGCTTTTGCTATTTTTTGCCATTTCTCCTCAGTTACCGAAACATAACAGTTCATACTGTATGTAGGGACTGTGTGTAGACTCATACTGCATGTAGGGGGTTGTGTGTGCTCATACTGTATAAAGAGGAACTGCATGGGGGCTCATATTGTATGTAGGGGCTATGTGGGGGCATACTGCATGGGCCTTTGTACTGTTATCCTCATTGCAGCATGGCTTATGGTCTCCTTTTCTTGTACCTCTTGAAGGAATTTCCTGATTAACCCTTGAATGACCAAAAGCTAATTACACAAATGTTCAGGCCATAAAGGATCTGTATTATACAGGAGCTTCTCACAAAATCAGAATATCATCAAAAAATTAATTTATTTCAGTTCTTCAATACAAAAAAGTGAAACTCATATATTATATAGAGTCATACACACAGAGTGATGTATTTCAAGTGTTTATTTCTGTTAATGTTGATGATTATGGCTTACAGCCAATGAAAACACAAAAGACATTATGTCAGTAAATTAGAATACTTTATAACACCAGCTTGAAAAATTCTTTTAAAATCCGAAATGTTGGTCTACTGAAAAGTATGCTCAGTAAATGCACTTAATACTTTGTTAGTTCTCCTTTTGCATTAATTACTGCATCAATGCAGCGTGGCATGGAGGCGATCAGCCTGTGGCACTGCTGAGGTGTTATGGAAGCCCAGGTTGCTTTGATAACAGCCTTCAGCTCGTCTGCATTGTTGGGTCTGATGTCTTCGCATCTTCTTCTTGACAATGCCCCATGGATTTTCTATGGGGTTAAGGTCAGGCGAGTTTGCTGGCCAATCAGGCACAGTGATACTGTTGTTTGTAAACCAAGTATTGGTACTTTTGGCAGTGTGGACAGGTGCCAAATCCTGCTGGAGAATGAAATTTCCATCTCCAAAAAGCTTGTTGGCAGAGGGAATCATGAAGTGCTCTAACATTTCCTGGTAGACGGAAGCGCTGACTTTGATCTTGTTAAAACACAGTGGACCTACGCCATCAGATGACATGGCTCCCCAAACCATCACTGATTGTGGAAACTTCACATTAGACCTCAAGCAGCTTAGATTGTGGCCTCTCCACTCTTCCTCCAGACTCTGGGACCTTGATTTCCAAATGAAATGCAAAATGTACTTTCATCTGAAAACAACACCTTGGACAACTGACAACAGTCCAGTTCTTTTTCTCCTTGGCCCAGGTAAGACGCTTCTGGCGTTTGTCTGTTGGTCATGAGTGGCTTAACACAAGGAATTCAACACTTGCAGCCCATGTCCTGGATACATCTCTGTGTGGTGGCTCTTGAAGCAATGACTCCAGCAGCAGTCCACTCCTTGTGAATCTCCCCCAAATTTTTGAATGACCTTTTCTTAAAAATACTTTTAAGGCTGCGGTTATCCAGGTTGCTTGTGCATCTTTTTCTACCACACCTTTTCCTTCCACCCAACTTTCCATTAATATGCTTGGATACAGCACTCTGTGAACAGCCAGCTTCTTTAGCAATGACCTTTATTGGCTTACCCCCCTTGTGGAGTGGTCAATGACTGCCTTCTGGACATCTGTCAAGCCAGCAATCATCCCCATGATTGAGGAGCTTAAGTCACTGCCACACATAGCGATCGCACTAGCGATCACGACAACGACTCGACCTGGCGAGATCGCTAGTGCGATCGCTAGTGTGATCGCTAGTTAGATTCCAAACACAATTCATCAGCGATCTGTGATTCCAAACACAACTCATCAGCGATCTGTATAACGACCTCTGCGGTCGTTGGGAAAACCTAGTCCCACCTGCGAAGCTGGTGAAGTCGTTCATAAAGGGTGTCACACTCAGCGATTCAGGCTCACCAGCGGGACACCAATGACCAAAAAACGACTCAGAACGTTCATGAGCGATCAGCAACATCGCAGCAGGGGCCACATCGCTGCTACATGTCACACACAGCTAAGTCGCTAACAGATCGCTACTGCGTCATAAGTGGTGACGCAATAGCGATCTCATTAGCGATCTCGCTAGCGATCTCGTTTAGTGTGGCATACCCTTTAACTAGCGATCACATAGCGATCGCACCAGCGATCCCGCCAGGTCGAGTCGTTGTCGTGATCGCTGGTGCGATCGCTAAGTGTGGCAGTGCCTTAACCTATACAACACACAATGCAAAATAGCAGAGATCGCCAGCATCTACTTGCAATGATGATAAATCTCCCTATAAGCTCTCCCTACGCTCACCCTATGCTCTCCCTACACTGTTTCCTGCTGCAATGTGCTCAAGATGGCGCCAGCAGGGATTAAATATCCCCTATGTCTCTGTAAGGCCAACCAATAACACTAATGCCACACCAAAGATGGCGCCAGCATTACAATGATTGGCAAGCCAGCCCAGCATGTTCATTGGCTGCAAATGGGATGATTTAGAGAATCCTGCTTTGAGCAGGGGGTTGGACCAGAAGGCCCAGGAGGTCCCTTCCAACTCTACCATTCTATGATTCTATGATAAATATGTGTGGCCCAGCTTCGCAAGGCACACCTGTCTCCTGGAAAATGCACAGGAAGGTAACTGTAAAGCTTGATATTCATTCACGCACACTTCTCAGCATTGCCACTAGAGGCATATCAGACTATTTAGTAGTGTGACGTAGCAATAGTGATTCATTCAAGTTCTTGTCTTTGGACAGAGAAGTTCAGTTTAGTTTCTGTTTCAGTCAGAGACAGACGGAGGGAGAGGAGAGAAGACTGAATCCTGACAGAGCTTGTGTAGCTCATCTTATATGGAAGTGGAGGCTAGTACGGGTGAAGTGAATCATCTTAGCCTAGTCAGAGCTACCCCTTAACCTGCTACTCAGAACAAGCTGCCTGTGTTCCTAAGAAAGTGGAAGGTGACTCTCAGAGCTACAGCGTAAATACAGTCTGACGAAGCGTCCTGTGAGCTGCTCTGGACAGAGTTCTGTGAAGGAAAGAAGGAAAGGAATTACAGCAGTTATACCAACGAGTCAACTGAGAACAGGTCAGTGAGCACTGAAGGAAAGCTGATCTTTATACCATTGCTACACGTGCTTATGTTAAGGGCGAGAGCAGGGCGAAGGGCGAGTGGAGAAGCAAGAGTGACTAAAGGGACAAATCACCCTCACTCAGTTAACCGGACACCGGGGTCCGAAGCGTTGCTAGTGCTTCACGTCTAGTAATAAGAAAACGGAGGCCTTTCTGGACTTCAAGTCACAGAAGGTAGCCCTAAGTGCCGATACGTAACCGGGGTCAGGAAGAACAACAGTCTAGCAGGGCCCTGCACCAAAGACTAGTTCTATTCAACAGAAGACTCCACCACAATGTTGGCCGGGCGTAGTTGCTATTAAAAGAGTTGCACTTGACTTTATGCAAGTTGTACTCACACACATTAAAAGGATAAAGGAGGCCTCTAACCTGCTCAACAGTTTCCTGAATGTGCATTCTCCAACCTGACCAGCTTCCCGGGACATACCTGCAACATCTACAAGTAAAGGTATGGAAAGAGACTGCATTGTGTGTGACTGAATTCTTATCTGCACCCTGCATCACCACCATAGACTTTGAGGGACCAGTCCCACCTGTGGGGGACTTAACACCTAGCTGCCATAACATCCCCTCAGAGATCTACCCTGCAGCGCTGGTCAATCAGATCAGAAACCACAGGTGGCGTCACGAACTATAACTACAATCCCCTGTAAATATTCCCCCATTGCATGACCGCCAGGGCCACGGACCGAGCTCTGCTGCCAGTGACATTCCCCATAGACTTCCATGGGCTCGGTTACCGAGTACCCCATAGCCCTGGTACCACCAATGTGGTGCGCGTCATCTTTGGCGTCACGAACAGGATGAGAAGCTTGCAAATTGTGAGTCCTGTGTGCCTATTGAACTGTTTTGTGCAGAAAAGACTGTTTGCTGTTTTGTCATTTTTGGCGCCATTTTTCCGCCATTTTGCCGCCATATTCGCGCCCTGAGATGCTGGTGAAGAAGGTGGGCGTGCATTGGTGGGCGTACCTGAAAAAGCGCGCTGTTTCCTGAACAGGCCCCCAACGCTGACGCGGCGACAGGTCCTGTGAGAGCGGCAGTAAACGCTCTGACATCAGAGCGCCAGTGACTCAGGTCCCGTCTCCACCGCTGTGTCTGCGGAGCTGCAGCCTTTGGAAAAGGTAGGCTCCGATTAAAGAGGGGGGCGCAAACATGTCACAGCAGTCGGCAGACAGCGCGGCCCCGGCCGGTGGCCCCAATGACTTACCGCTTGGCGTTGTAGCGCAGGATGGAAATGTGGGCCCCTCACCTGGTCCTGTGGTCCCGCTCATACCGCTAACGCTCCCATACATGCCTGGAGCGAAGTGGCTCCCTCAGTACAGCGGCGAGCCAGACACCCTGTTAGGGTTCAAACGGAAAATATGCAGTATACTGGACATGTACTCAATGACAGAGAAGCAAAGAGCTGCAGTGGTAATAGGGCAGTTAGCTGGTGCTGCTGAGAGAGAAGTAGAGACTTGGACCACTGCAGACCAGGAGTCGGTGCCTGCGATTCTCTTAAAGCTACAGACTATCTTTGAGGACCGCACAGAAACAGATCTCCGGATGGCATTTTACCAATGCTCTCAGAGACCAGGTGACAGTATTAGGGACTACGCCTGCCGACTACAGGGGGCCCTGCGAGCTCTCAAACAGGTTAACCCTATAAGTGCCATTGATGAAAGCAAAATGTTGAAGGAACAATTTGTACGGGGACTGAGGTCCCAAGGGAAGGCAGGACTGTGAACTGGTGGTCCTTGGATCATCCTGATGCTACCTTTGATGCCCTAAAGGATATGGCTATAAAAGGACTGCGACCCCTGGAAAAGCCTGAGGTGGCAACTCAGTATCACCCGGGTGAAGCCACTCTAAAGCTGGCAGTATCCACCTTTTCCCCGCTGGTGGCAGAAGCCAAAACGCAGGTGGCGCCCCCTACTGAGTTGGACTGTCTGCGCTCAGAAGTACGCCAGCTGACTAAAAACCTGGCCACTGTAATGAGTGCCCTGCAACTGCGGAAGGAGGAAGGAGGAAAGATCCTGCTAGCCGACTGCCCAGAGGATGTCCCTTGGATGAACCGGAGGAAATGGAGGACGTCGCCTCACCGGAGGAGGACAACGCCACCCCCAGGAGCGACCCCTGATCAGCACCATCCTCGCCGAGAGATCATCTGCTACCGTTGCAACAGAAAAGGTCATCTGGCCCAGCAGTGTCCTTTAAACGAGCAGATCCTGGGTCCGAGGGCCAACACCCAGGAGTAGACTCATCAGGCCCCTTAGACTGGAACCGCAGGTTTGTGGGAGGAAGACCCTACTTGTTCATCATTCTGGACGGGATCGCAATCCCTGCACTGCTAGACACTGGATCTCAGGTGACCATCATACCTGATGTCCTTTATAATAAGTTTTGGTCCATGGACAGTCTCCAGCCCCGAGCCCTGACTTTGCAGTGTACGCCTCTAATGGTCTCCCTGTTGAAATACTCGGAGCCAAAAACGTGGACGTAAAGGTGGGCAGAGTGGAGCTGGAGGATCAGGGACTCTTAGTAGTAAAGACTGTAAATGAGGAAAATGGCTTAAATGTGGTTTAGGTACTAACATAATTAGTAACTGTCTGGGAGAAGTTGTGTTTTTGCTCCAACAGCTCGCTGAAGTTGCCAAGCCAAAGCAAAAGGGAGTGATCCAGAGGGAGATCCGGGCCCTGATGTGCCAGCAGCAAGCGAAGCTTACAGATGGTGAAATTGGTAATGTACGGGTAACGGACCCGAACCCCATTGTGATACCCCCAATGAGTGAAATGCTAATATGGTGTAGAGCAGCAATAGGTCTGAGAGGACAGAACTACCAAGCAGTAGTAGAGCCCCATCGTTCAGAGCACAGACCTACACTCTTGACTGCTAGAGGGGTAGTGGAAGTAATAAATGGGAGAGTACCAGTACGACTTCTCAACTGGGGAGAAGATTAAGTAAATTTACCACGTTATGCCACTGTTGCTAAATTACATACCGTAGATAACAATTCTATTCTCACAACCGAGTCCTTAGCCTCCCGCCAACCAGCGGAGGATAATGACCCGGCAACCCAGGTGGCGGATTGGTGTCAGCAGCTCCATGTCGGGACAGACACCACTTCCGCCCACCAGAAACAGGGAGTACTACGGGTGGTACAGGAGTACGCACAGGTATTTAGCAAACACCCACTTGACTTTGGGACAATTAAGGGAGTACAGCATCATATCCCTACAGGCAGTCATCCTCCCATCAAAGAGCGGTACAGGCCTATACCTCCAGCACACTATCAGAAAGCTAAGGAAATGTTGCGTGACATGAAGGAAGCCGGGGTGATAAGGGATAGTTGTAGTCCCTGGGCAGCACCTCTAGTCCTAGTTAAGAAAAAGGATGGAAGCATGAGAATGTGTGTAGATTACAGACAAGTAAATCGCATAACACATAAAGATGCATACCCATTACCACGCATTGAGGAATCCTTAGCTGCTTTGAAAACGGCTAACTACTTTTCCACCCTCGACCTCACTAGTGGGTACTGGCAAGTAGCTGTGGCTGAGGAAGATCGGGAGAAGACAGCTTTCACCACCCCAATGGGACTCTGTGAGTTTGACAGAATGCCGTTTGGACTCAGCAGTGCCCCGGGAACATTCCAGAGAGTGATGGAGAGCTGCCTGGGACATCTCAACTTTGAAACCGTGTTGCTGTACCTGGACGACGTAATTGTGTACTCCAAGACGTATGAGGATCATCTGAAGCACCTGGCAGAGGTATTCGAGTCACTGTCCAAGTATGGGATGAAACTGAAGCCCTCAAAGTGCCATCTGCTCAAACGAAAGGTACAGTACTTGGGACATATTGTCAGCTCCGAAGGAGTAGCGCCGGACCCCGAGAAGGTCACGGCCATCCAGAAATGGCCGGAGCCGAAGAATCTCAAGGAGGTGCGCCAGTTCCTGGGACTAACAGGTTACTACAGGAGGTTTGTAAAAGACTACACCAAGAAAGCAGCGCCTCTGCAGGACCTCCTGGTAGGACAACCCCTCAAGAGCAGAAATCCTCCATTCCATTGGGGTAAAGAACAAGCTGAGGCATTCAAAGAGATGAAAGAGATCCTGACAGGCGATGAAATCTTAGCCTACCCTGATTACAGCCAACCGTTCCTGCTGTATACTGATGCCAGTAACGAAGGATTGGGAGCGGTCCTCAGTCAGAAGCAGAATGGCCAAGAAAAAGTCATCGCATATGCAAGCAGGAAGCTCCGGCCAACTGAGAGAAACCCAGAAAAACTATAGCAGCTTCAAGTTGATGTTCCTGGCGCTGGTCTGGGCCATTACAGAAAGATTCAAGCATTACCTTGCCTCCAGCAAGTTCACTGCGTACACAGACAATAACCCCTTGACGCATCTTGAAACAGCCAAGCTGGGAGCCATGGAGCAACGTTGGATGGCTCGGCTGTCAAACTATCAATTTACCATCAAGTACAGGGCGGGCCGTAAAAATGCCAACGCTGACGCCTTGTCCAGAATGCCGCATGAATCCGACACGGAGGAAGAATCGGATGACCTGGAAGAGATTGAGCTACCTGCGTTCCACAGAAATGGGATGATCCATGAGCAACGAGCCTACAGAAAGCGGTGTGGTAAGACGTTAACCCCTTTACCTCATCACAGCTGGAAGGAGACTCAGGATAGCGATCCAGTGGTCAGCCGTATCAAGGAGCTAATAAGACAGGAAGGTTCCTCCTTGGAGAAAGATGCACCTATACCAGCAAAGCTGCTGTGGAACGAGAGAAGCCGGTTGTTCATCTACCGTGGGAAGTTATGCAGGAGATACGTCGACCCAAGGACTCATGAGATGGTTTGGCAGATAGTGGTCCCCAGAGCAGACATCCAAATGGTGTTAGAAGCCTACCACGATCAAGCGGGACATTTTGGCTGGAAAAAGCTGGAGACCCTGTTGAAGTGTCGGTTCTACTGGGTAGGGATGCGCAGCTCCATCGAGAAGTGGTGCCGGAACTGTGGACCCTGTGGCCTCAGACGAAAAGACTACTGTAGTCAGAAGGCACCCCTGCAGCCTATCCAGACGACTCGTCCCTTGGAGATCGTGGCATTGGACCATGTCAAGTTGTCACCAAGCAGGTCGGGATACTCCTATGCCCTGACCATGGTGGATCACTATTCCAAATTTCTGGTGGTCGCCCCTGTCAAAGATCTGACAGCAGAGACAGCAGCAAAGACCTTCCAAGCAAGTTTCTGCAGACCACACGGATATCCGGAGCAGGTGCTGACTGATCAAGGTCCTGCCTTTGAAGCTGAACTGTTTAAGGAATTCTGTCACTTGTATGGGTGTAAGAAGATCAGAACAACACCGTACCACCCTCAAACCAATGGCCTTTGTGAAAAGATGAATCACATTGTCATTGATTTACTGAAATCTGTACCACTGGAAGAAAGAAATCGGTGGCCAGACTTGTTACCTGACCTGGTCGACCTGTACAACCACATACCAGTAAGTTCCACCAACTGCACTCCAGCCTACCTTATGAGAGCAAGACCAGGAAAGCTGCCAATGGATTTGGAACTTGGCGTGGTAGAACCAGAGGCTGATGACAGTGCTGAAGATTGGGACACGAATCGACAGGAACAGTACAGGAGAGTACAAGCCTGCGTGGAAGATAGTCTCAATAAAGTAAGGGAAAAGCAAGAGAAGAATTACAACAAAAGTGCGCCAGCTAAGCCTTTTATGCCTGGAGAAATTGTGCTAAAAAGAAAAAGAAGAATGCACAAATTGGATGATCAGTGGGAACAGGAGCCATATGTCGTGCAAAATTCCAAATTTGATAACAGAAAAACCTGTACTATTAGCAAGGATGGAGGAAAAACGACTGCAACTGTGTCTAGAGATCATCTAAAGTTGTGTCCGGGCCCATTAAAGCTTCGTGAGGAAGAACCTGTTGTCAATCAGGAAGAGAGTGATGAAGCGGTCATACATACGGATTTGGGAGATTTACCTGCAGATTGGCCCAGAGTGGGAGAAGCTGTAATCATTCCTGTGCTGCAGTTTTATCAACCGCAAGAAGAATCTCTACATCCAGTTATATCAATTGTGCCAGTAGAGTCAGTTCCAGAAGGACCTGTTCCGGCAGAACCTCAACCAGTGGAATCCCAAGAAGCGGAACCACAAGAGGCAGCACCCCAAGAAGTGGAATCCCCTGGTGAAACCGAATCGCATCGCCCAGCCACCAGTATGCTTGCCAGATCCATAGAAAGGTTGAGACAGTATTACCGTTTGCCAGCACGCAGAACAGATAGGCCAGAGACTACTATACCTGACACCACTCCATCGTAGGTCAGTACGTACAACGAAAGGAAGGTTACCTATTCGTTATCAAGAGTAGTCCTAGCAAACTAGTCTAGTATGACCCAGACAGGGGTTTACTGCAACTGAACATGTACAAAGTTTGAAGAAGTTTTCTGAAAAATTGCACTTTATAGAAATGTTGAATAATGTTTATTACTATGCTTATTTAAAGTAGAATACCCGGCTGGGTAAAGAAGAGTTAAAGTATAATGTGATTTTACTTGAAAAATGTTTTATCATGCAAAGGACTGCGTGGGTGTGGACTTTGCCAGCCCAAAAACTTTCATTGTAAATAGTTCGCACTTCGGTGCCCCATTTTGGTTTTACATAAAGCCTTACTGCCTCTGAAGAAAAACCCGTATGGTGTGGCCTAGAGTGAGGTCTGCAGCAATGAAGTCCTGCAGCCCACCCAGGACCCACGTGGGAGGTTTTTGGTGCGGGTCCTCCACAAGAATCTTGTCTTATACTATGTATTTATTGAAAAGTATTTTGATAATTTTCTACTGATCTATGTACAAAATGTAACGTTCAAGAGTCCTTACCTCCCGCAAGGGATGAGTTATTATGTTGATGTTATATGCAAAACAAAAATGTTTTTTCTTTTCTATTTCAGCCCGGGAGTGCTGAGTTTAACTAGGGGGGGATGTGTGGCCCAGCTTCGCAAGGCACACCTGTCTCCTGGAAAATGCACAGGAAGGTAACTGTAAAGCTTGATATTCATTCACGCACACTTCTCAGCATTGCCACTAGAGGCATATCAGACTATTTAGTAGTGTGACGTAGCAATAGTGATTCATTCAAGTTCTTGTCTTTGGACAGAGAAGTTCAGTTTAGTTTCTGTTTCAGTCAGAGACAGACGGAGGGAGAGGAGAGAAGACTGAATCCTGACAGAGCTTGTGTAGCTCATCTTATACGGAAGTGGAGGCTAGTACGGGTGAAGTGAATCATCTTAGCCTAGTCAGAGCTACCCCTTAACCTGCCACTCAGAACAAGCTGCCTGTGTTCCTAAGAAAGTGGAAGGTGACTCTCAGAGCTACAGCGTAAATACAGTCTGACGAAGCGTCCTGTGAGCTGCTCTGGACAGAGTTCTGTGAAGGAAAGAAGGAAAGGAATTACAGCAGTTATACCAACGAGTCAACTGAGAACAGGTCAGTGGCACTGAAGGAAAGCTGATCTTTATACCATTGCTACACGTGCTTATGTTAAGGGCGAGAGCAGGGCGAAGGGCGAGTGGAGAAGCAAAAGGTGACTAAAGGGACAAATCACCCTCACTCAGTTAACCGGACACCGGGGTCCGAAGCGTTGCTAGTGCTTCACGCCTAGTAATAAGAAAACCGGAGGCCTTTCTGGACTTCAAGTCACAGAAGGTAGCCCTAAGTGCCGATACGTAACCAGGGTCAGGAAGAACAACAGTCTAGCAGGGCCCTGCACCAAAGACTAGTTCTATTCAACAGAAGACTCCACCACAATGTTGGCCGGGCGTAGTTGCTATTAAAAGAGTTGCACTTGACTTTATGCAAGTTGTACTCACACACATTAAAAGGATAAAGGAGGCCTCTAACCTGCTCAACAGTTTCCTGAATGTGCATTCTCCAACCTGACCAGCTTCCCGGGACATACCTGCAACATCTACAAGTAAAGGTATGGAAAGAGACTGCATTGTGTGTGACTGAATTCTTATCTGCACCCTGCATCACCACCATAGACTTTGAGGGACCAGTCCCACCTGTGGGGGACTTAACACCTAGCTGCTAGGGTTGAGCATTCCGATACTGCAAATATCGGGTATCGGCCGATATTGGCTGTATCGGAATTCCGATTCCGAGTTCCGATATTTTCGTCATATCGGATACCGGAATCGGGATGTCACTGTCACTGTCAGTGTCCGTCTGTCGGGTCTGTCAGGAGTCAGCGGCACTTACCTGGCAGAAGATCTCCGGCGGTCACGTCCTGGACTGCTTCATGGGTGCCATCCTCTTCTCCCCGGCGGTCACATGCAGTTTCTCGCGATAACTGCAGTGACTGCTGGGTAATCCCGGCCGTAAAGCAGTCAGTCCGATGACGTCACCGCCGGGGAAGCAGGTAATCAGCTGTGCTGCGTTGCAATGACAGGCTCTGCCTGTCATTGCGATGTAGCAGAGCTGGATCGTCGTGGGACTGTCGTTATGGACTGCGTCGGACAGGTGGTATACTGTTGGTTTGTTTTTTTTTCTTTTTTTACAGGAGATCGATGGCGTCGCAGGAATGAGAGAGTAATAAAAAAAATGAAAACTGTGTTGTCTCTTTTATTTCATTAAAAGACTTTTTTCTTGCTGTGTCTTTTTTTTACACATTTAAAAACTTTGGGATTAATAATGGATCGGTGTCTTATTGACGCCTATCCATTATTAACCGGGCTTATTGTCACCGTGCAATCAACGGTGACATTAACCCCTTATTACCCCACTTGCCACCGCTACAGGGCAGTGGGAAGAGCCGGGTAAAGTGCCACAATTGGCACATCTTTTGATGCGCCAAATGTGGGGCTGCTGTAGCCTGGTATTATCAGGCTGTTGAGGGCCAAAATCCATGGGCCTTGACAGTCTTTTAATACCAGGCCGCAGCAGTCTGCATTTTACTTGGCTGGTTAACAAAAATAGGGGGACCCCTACGCCGTTTTTTTTTCGAGGGGATCCCCTATTTTTGTTAACCAGCCAAGCTAAGCAGACTGCTGTGGCCTGGTATTATCAGGCTTGCAAGGTCCATGGATATTGGATCCTTACCAGCCTGAAAAACCAGGCCTCAGCGGTCTGCTTCATCTGGCTGGTTAACAAAAATAGGGGGACCCCACGCCAATTTTTTTCGAGGGGATCCCCTATTTTTGTTAATCAGCCAAGATATGCAGACTGCTGTGGCCTGGTATTATCAGGCTGGCAAGGTCCATGGATCTTGGCTCCTTACCAGCCTGAAAATCCAGGCCTCAGCGGTCTGCTTCATCTGGCTGGTAACAAAAATAGGGGGGACCCCACGCCATTTTTTTTTCAAAGGAACCCCTATTTTTTGTTAATCAGTTCCCTCTGACGTCACTGATGGTGTCCCTGGCTGACTGAATGTGAAAGTGGAAAGCAATCAATTAAGCTTTCCACTTCCTCTCCTGTCAGCCAGGAGAGGAGCTCATTCATTTGGGGGTTTACTGTGAGGCTGCAGCATTAGCTGCGGTCCCTGCAGTAAACATTAACCCTTTCTGAAGGATTACACCGTGGGACCTGACTGTGCATCGGATTGGTAAGAATAATTTTGCTTTATTATTTTATTTTTATTACAGGAAATGGTTTTAGCAGGTAAATAAAATATGGTCAAAACTGTGTGATTATTTCATTAAACTTCTTTTTTATTAAAGTGTGTGTGTTTGATTTTTCTTTCATACAATAGGATTAATAATTGATAGTTGTCTAATTGACAGCTCTCAATTATTAACCTGGCTTAAAGTGACCTTTCAATTGCAAGGTCATTTTAACCCCTTATTAACCCATTCGCCACCGCTACAGGGCAATGGGAATAGACGGGCAAAGTGCCAGAAAGGGCAAATCTAATTATAGATTTGCCCTTTCTGGGGTGTCTGGGGGCAGATGTTAAGTAGCCGGGGGGGGCCAAAAAAAATGGTCCCTCTCTGGGCTATTATTATCTGCCCCCACTCACTGGCTTTGTCTGTCTGGTTGCGAAAATAGGGCGGGAGCCCACGCATTTTTTTTCAGCAATTTTACACCTCATATATATATATACATGTCATTGAATTTGTGACACATATATATATATATTTATATTTATAGTTCATACACTTCTACATAGTATAATAGCCGCTAATTCAATTGCCGGCTTTTGTGAAAATGCAGAACCCGACATGAAATGACACTTGGTGTACATAGGGTTAACCATGTCTTTTCATGTAGTTTGATATCTGATTTGTACAAACAATTACATGAGTGTAAGTGTGCAAAATTTCACACCTGTAGGGGTTAATTAAAGGTGTAAATTCGTAGCAAAAAAGTCCGTTTTTTTACAACGAATTTACACCTTTAATTAACCCCTACAGGTGTGAAATTTTGCACACATTGACTGATGTAATTGTATGTGCAAATCAGATAGCAAACGACATGAAAAGACATGGTTAACCCTATGTACACCAAGTGTCATTTGAAATGACACTTGGTGTACATAGGGTTAACCATGTCTTTTCATGTAGTTTGATATCTGATTTGTACAAACAATTACATGAGTGTAAGTGTGCAAAATTTCACACCTGTAGGGGTTAATTAAAGGTGTAAATTCGTAGCAAAAAAGTCCATTTTTTTACAACGAATTTACACCTTTTATTAACCCCTACAGGTGTGAAATTTTGCACACATTGACTGATGTAATTGTATGTGCAAATCAGATAGCAAACGACATGAAAAGACATGGTTAACCCTATGTACACCAAGTGTCATTTCATGTCGGGTGCTTCTGTCTTTTCACAGAAGCCGACTTTACCCGGCAATTGAATCAGAGGATATTTTACTATGTAGAAGTGTATAAACTATACATATATGTATATATATATATGTCACAATGACATGTATATATATATATATATATATATGTATTCTATGTGTGTATATTTAGTGTTTACAAGGAAAGAAAGAGGTTTTTTTAGTTGCGATATTTTGTTCCCATAGACTTACATGGGACTTCCGGTATCGGTATCGGGTATCGCCGATATTTTAATGGTATCGGTGATACCATTCCGATTCCGATACTTTTGGATATCGGAAAGTATCGCTCAACTCTACTAGCTGCCATAACATCCCCTCAGAGATCTACCCTGCAGCGCTGGTCAATCAGATCAGAAACCACAGGTGGCGTCACGAACTATAACTACAATCCCCTGTAACTATTCCCCCATTGCATGACCGCCAGGGCCACGGACCGAGCTCTGCTGCCAGTGACATTCCCCATAGACTTCCATGGGCTCGGTTCCGAGTACCCCATAGCCCTGGTACCACCAATGTGGTGCGCGTCAAACAAAGCGCCAAACATGCTGAGCGGGTCACTTGAATATACCAATGCAAATACCAAATTACTCACCGAGTAACGAATAGCCCGAAAAGCATACTATTCGTGCGAGTACGAATAGTGCTGAATGTATTCGTTCATCACTATATAACGAGCACTACCAGATGCGCGGATAACACCCGAGTGTGTCCAGATAAGATGTTATCTGAGCACGTTCGCTCATTACTACTCACCACAAATAAAAGGGCACCTTGCAACATACACTACTCAATCGATTCCCAAATAATTTCCCCAGGAACAACGTCTTTTTCCGGTTAGCCTCCTGTCATAGCCAAAGCACTCCAAAACTACTACTGCTCCCATATCACATCCACGACACTTCCATCGCTACCGCAAGGTTTCCAGTTTTATTTTACATGCACTTCCTTTCCTAATTAAGTTACTCTATGGACACAAGGTGTATTATTAACATCTATTGGACAAAATGCCCCTACTCTGTTGAGACCTCAGAGGGTTTTATTATTTCCTGGGATTTTGGAATAATCTATGCTGACAGTAAAACTCAAGAGTAAATGTTGAGCGACTGTGATTAAATTCTGAAAGGGGGCGCAACCCATCACCTCTGATGTGTAGTAGTCTCCATTATGACGGACCCTGGGAATGAGGTGTGTCACATACTGAAGAGGAGTCATTCACCAGAGCAGGTAGGAGCACCCCGGCATGACGACCTTTAGCAGTACATTATGTGTAGTGACTGAATCACAATCACATGGCAATTGAAGTAAAGTGCGATCGTTAAATCCATGCTGATAAACTGTAATTAATAAAAAATCGACCGTCACCTAGCGAGCTCCGAGAGCAGCCAGCTAATCTCACCCTTTAATTGATGGATTACGTCAATATGGTGTGGCCGGGGCAGAATAATAGAGCTGCTGTGTGTTATGATAGTATTGTGAGGGGGCGTAATGACTGAGAGGTGATATCATTCTATATGACACGGTCAATACGCCTGACAGCTCAGCTGTGCCAGCTCGGCTACATTTTAGCCAGGGTTAATGCAATAAATCACAGTCAGTTGCTGAAATGTTATAAAACCAGTAGATGCAGCATACCAAATCTATAAAGGTAACTCAATGGATGTCACCTGCAGTCCTATGTAACATAATACATAACTCAGCGAAAACTCAGTACAGAAAATTTAGTAGACGTCTCCTGCAGTCCTATGTAACATCATACGTAACCCAGCGATAACTCTCTTGTGTACATAAAATGTAGTAGGACGTCTCCTGCAGTCCTATGTAACATCATACGTAACCCAAAAATAACTCTGAGTGCATAAAATGTAGTAGACGTCTCCTGCAGTCCTATGTAACATCATACGTAACCCAGCGATAACTCTGAGTACATAAAATGTAGTAGACGTCTCCTGCAGTCCTATGTAACATCATACGTAACCCAGCGATAACTCTGAGTACATAAAATGTAGTAGATGTCTCCTGCAGTCCTATGTAACATCATACGTAACCCAGCGATAACTCTGAGTACATAAAATGTAGTAGACGTCTCCTGCAGTCCTATGTAACACCACAGATAATACAGTGATTAATTATCCTGAATTAAAGAAAATGTTGACAATGTCACTTGCAGTCCTATGTAAGACTACATGGATCCATCTTCTCTATCTATATATCTTATTGCTATGTGTAACGTGGCTGTGAACATTTTAGCGATCGGGTGGAAAAAAATCAAGAAAATATTCAGTTTCACAAACATTGATGAATTCTGAAAAATTTGCACTGAAATCAATTTATGCAGAATGGATTCACTCATTTCTAGTACACACATCAGTAAGGATGAGCGCTTGTTACAATGTATCAGTGCAGGAAAAATGTATTATTCTGGTCATCTGGTAGATGATTGCCAGGACTGGGTACAAGTATTAGATCTGTCCAGGTTTTCTGTCCAAATGTAGATAAGAATGTTATAATTTACTGTCAGCAAGCAGAGATCTTAGAAATGGTAAGGTTGCAGAACCTTCTATTACTCAATAATAAAACCTCATTTTCATAACACTGGGTGCTGGTCTGTTAACCTCTTAATACAGGAGAAAGCAGGAAGTATCTCACAAACTGCAATTATATAAAGTGTGTTCTCCATTTCATCATTGTCCTGCTCAATTTCGATAAAGAAGCAATTGCAGCACCACGCCGTACTCTGACACCGCGCTCTAACCGCGCCGCTACATATACTCTCAAATGGGGCTTCATTAGGGAGATGGCTTCTAATCCTTAAGTGGTTTGTGTCTTCATGTTGGCAAGGATCTCAGCTTAGGTATACAAAAATGAAAGGATCAGAAAGAGCAAGAGCTGCGGTCCAGCGGTGATCCGGCAGTGACCTTCATGACACCTGGAACGTGTACTACACTGCGTGCAGAATTATTAGGCAAATGAGTATTTTGATCACATCATCCTTTTTATACATGTTGTCCTACTCCAAGCTGTATAGTCTTGAAAGCCAACTGCCAATTATGTAAATCAGGTGATTTGCATCTCTGTAATGAGGAGGGGTGTGGTCTAATGACATCAACACCCTATATAAGGTGTGCTTAATTATTAGGCAACTTCCTTTCCTTTGGCAAAATGGGTCAGAAGAGAGATTTGACGGACAAGTGAGGTGGGTATATATTTGGTTTTTATTAAGTTGCCTAATAATTCTGCCCAGTAATAGTTACCTGCACAAACAGATATCCTCCTAAGATAGCCAAATAAAAAAAAAACACTCCAACTTCCAAAAATCTTAAGCTTTGATATTTAGGAGTCATTTGGGTTGATTGAGAACATAGTTGTTGTTCAATAATAAAAATAATCCTCTCAAATACAGCTTGCCTAATAATTATGCAAACAGTGTAATGCATAGATCTAAATCTTTCCACAAGAAACAAGAAGACATGTCCAATGATGTCGTGGCAAAATTAGTAGTTTGCCTGTGCTACACATCGGGCCGTTATCATAGAGATTATCTATCTATATAATCGTCTAATTCTGTCTGTAACGGAAATCCTGCGTCGCTGATTGGTCGTGACAGGCGCAGTCCGGCCGCGAATTGGCGCAGGATTTGAACCACGCATGCCACCACTTTCGTCGGGAGATCAGCGGCGCTACCAACGGTAGCCGCGGGTCATCTCCTGCCGTATGGAGGTCAGCGGCAACTCAGCCGGGAGATGACCGGCGCCAGCCGGTCAACTCCCGGCTGCTCATAGCAGAAGTACCCCGACCGGCGGCCTCCACGTAAACCCCAGCAGCAGCCTCTACGTACACCCCACCAGCAGCAGCCTCTATATACCCCAGCAGCAGCAGCCTCCACATATACCCAGCAGCAGCCTCCACATATACTCCAGCAGGAGCCTCCACATATACCCCAGCAGCAGCAGCCTCCACATATACCCCAGCAGCAGCCTCCACATTTACCCCAGCAGCAGCAGCCTCCACATATACCCCAGCAGCAGCAGCCTCCACATATACCCCAGCAGCAGCAGCCTCCACATATACCCCAGCAGCAGCAGCCTCCACATATACCCAGCAGCAGCAGCCTCCACATATACCCCAGCAGCAGCAGCCTCCACATATACCCCAGCAGCAGCAGCCTCCACATATACCCCAGCAGCAGCCTCCACATATACCCCAGCAGCAGCCTCCACATATACTCCAGCAGCAGCCTCCATATATTCTAGAATACCCGATGAGTTAGAATCGGGCCACCATCTAGTATTATATAAAGGGGGACTTTTTTGCCATCAACGGATTTCAAGGAATTCTACAGATTTCTATTAGTTGGACCCTATTGTTTTGGCACCATAGATGAAGTAATTTTTAGCTGTATGAGTTGAGGAATATCAGGCTGGTGCCACTAATTGGCATTAGAAGTGAAGCCCAATATCCAATATATAAACTCGAGGAATCACCACTAATATTGGACTCAAGTACCATAATTTGAGTAGATCAGTCAATGTTAAAGACCATAGACCACACATGAGACAGTGGACACAATGAACATCAAGCAATTAACAAGGTCCAAGCCTGGTTAGATCCAGAAGGAATGGACTTGCTTGATGAGTGCACCATCTTGTGTAGGGGTTACCAATGACATCAAAGATCATGACAAAATAATGATCTGCACTCACTGTATTTAAATATCTGATTTATTAAACAGTTATTCACAAGATAGTACTTAATACCGTGTCCATAGTATAGATCAGGGTTCCCCAACTCCAGTCCTCAAGGTCCACCAACAGGTCATGTTTTCAGGATTTCCTTAGTATTGCCCAGGTGATAATTGCATCACCTGTACAATACAAAGGAAATCCTGAAAACATGACCTGTTGGTGGGCCTTGTGGACTGGAGTTGGGAAATCCTGGTATAGATGATAGTTTGTGATCACTGTGGGACTGATCGCTGGCACGCCCAGGGACCACCTGGACAATGCTTTGAACCAGGTTCTACAGAGATCCATCATGAGTGGATGCTATTTTAATATAGCCATATTGGGGCTGTCATTGCAAAACTTTCTACCGTAGTCAATAAACCTTGATTGGGGTTATATTACTAAAATCATATGTCAACAGTTTGACTATTACATTTACTGATGGATAATAACTCTACTGGATGACGTTTAATAGAATTCTAAGAAATGCCTTACAATATAAGATTATAGACAAAGCTTTATACAAAACTCTATAGAAAACTCTTATCACAAAAATCTATTCTA
Organism: Oophaga sylvatica; assembly: GCA_033576555.1. Taxonomy (NCBI): domain Eukaryota; kingdom Metazoa; phylum Chordata; class Amphibia; order Anura; family Dendrobatidae; genus Oophaga; species Oophaga sylvatica. The sequence continues at coordinate 96,320,654 of JARQOD010000003.1, forward strand.
GTAGTACTACTGAGCTGTGTAGCTATGATCTAGCACTAAAATGAGATAAAATCATTTGCTAAATGTTGCAGCACAACTTATTGGTTCATTTTGATCACTGTGATAGACCCTATCCAGTAATCAAAATAAAAAATAGCAAATCAAACCTCCTTTATCATCCCCTTAGTTAGGTAAAAATATTAAAATAAAAAAATGTATTTATTTCCATTCTTCCATTATGGTTAAGGTTAGGGTTAGGGTTTGGGTTAGAGCTAGGGTTAGGGTTTGGGCTAGGGTTGGGGTTAGAGCTAGGGTTAGGGTTGGGCTAGCGTTAGGGTAGGGTTAGGATTGGTGCTAGGGTTAGGGTTGGGGCTAGTGTTAGGGTTGTGTTGGGGTTACAGTTGTAGTGTTGGGGTTATGGTTGTGGTGTTGGGGTTAGGGTTGTGTTGGGGTTAGTGTTATGTTGGGGTTAGGGTTGTGTTGGGGTTAGGGTTGGGGTGTTGAGGTTAGAGTGGTGTTGGGGTTAAGGTTGTGGTTATGGTTGGGATTAGGGTTAGGGTTGGGATTAGGGTCAGGGGTAGGACTGTGTTAGGGTAAGAGTTAGAATTGGGGGGTTTCCACTGTTTAGGTACATCAGGGAATCTCCAAAAACAGCCAACTATGTTCCCTCCCTACTGAGCACTGCCATGAGCCCAAATACGAGGTATCAGTGTACTCAGGAGAGCTTGCACAACAAAGGAGAAATTTATTATGATTTTATGCTTTGTATCAATAGCAAATATTTATGTACATCAGTCTCCATAATTGCATTTCTTACCATGTATGCTTCATTTTTTTTAAATGATTTGTAAATTACCAATTCAGTTGACATATCCTGTCCTCTACATACATTATTGTTTTATATTTAGTTTTTTTAAATCCCGCTTATGTAATCATGTTTTTTTTATTAAATTGTTGTGTAATCATGTTATATTATATAATTGTTGTGTAATCATGTTTTAATATTTACCAATAAAGGATTATAATACATATATGTTTCTTTGAATACTTCTCTTAGGTTGGTATACAGATGGGCACTGCAGGCACAGGCTTGTGAGCACAAGAAAGACAGACAGGAACAAGACAAGAACAAGCAGGTATGGGAGACACTAGTGTGAGTAGTGGGTACTGGCAGGTACTAGCAAACTGGGAATCAGAGACCTAGCAAGCGTGCTGGGAATAGACTAACCACGTTGCACAGGTACCTCGATTCATGTGCATGTGCCTTAAATAATAAATGTCTTCAAGCCTTTGGCTGGGGACACTTTAGAACGGCGTTTGCAGTCCTTATAAGAAGGAGTGAGCGTACTTGCGCCCTAAGCACAGTGCCCGGGGATCTGCGCGCCATGCGCTCACCCCGGACAACAGCCAGAGAAGGATAAAGTGCGAGATGGGGTGGAGGTGGTGAGTGTCGGTGTTGCTGCTAGGGGAAGGGTGAAGCGTGCAGGGATGCTGGTGCTACAACCAACCGAGACACTAGGATAAAAGATAAGGATAAAATGCAACACTCTTTATCAAATGTAATCTTAACAAATTCACATATAACACTTACGGTATTTACAACAGCTCCTTCTTGCCACAACATCCTCAGTCAGCCCCCTACACTATTGCGAGCCTAAATGTTGTACCATGTCCTGCAGCATTTCAGGACTTGTCTAATATTGTGCAAATCTTTACTTTTTTACTTATTCCCACTATGGGACTTAAATATTTTTCGTTTTTTTTTTCACTGACTTCATGTGTATTACAATGCATGAGATCAGTCCGGTTCTCCCTGACACAGCTTGTTAGTTAAAAGCTATTGCTGAGGAATAAGCCTTAACCCCTTCACGACAAGTGCCGAACAGCTCAGCAGGCAGTTTGTTCCCGCAAACTGCCGTACATATACAGCTTGATGATCCAAGTGGCTCACTAGCAGAGGCAGTGAAATCATTAGCGGGCGTCAGCTATACATCATAGCTGACACCCTGCATTAACACCCAAAATCAGTGAAAGCGCTGATTGTGGGTGTTTAACTCCTCTGATCTTTGCTCCGTTTACTCTGATCAGTACAACACCATTGCAATCACATCATGCTGATGGTCTCCAAGGTGACCTCAGGCTGAAAAATGGTGGCAGGGTCACCTGGATACGGTGGCCTGAAAGGTCATTGCAAAGTATTAGACTAGTGATCAGACCAGAGAAAGTTGGTGTCTAATACTGGGACTAAGTAAAAAAAAGTTTAACAAAAAGTCAAATTAAGTTTTTATTTGTTTATTCTTTTTATAAAAAACTGGAATATAAAGCAATGTTATGAACCCCCAAATGGCACCAATACAAACTTAATTTCATCCTGCAAAAAACAAGCCCCTATTCACGTTTGTCGTGTGTCAACAGAAAATTAGCAGTTGTCCGTGTTCTTAGTAGTTCATCCACCTAATGGAATGCACCATTTCTGGGGCAGCTGAGGGCTTGTGTTATTAGTCTGGGAGAGGGCCAATACCCATGGCAAGTTCTCAGTCTATTAATATCGGCCCGCAGATGTCTGCTTAGCCTTTGCTGGTTATAAAAATAGGGGGGGACCCCACGTAATTTCTTGGGGTTTTCCCATTTTATTAACCAGTAAAAGATGCGCAAACAACTTAGAGGTGATACTAATAGCCTGTGAAGCTTCATGTATATTGGCTTCTTCCTAGAATAATAACACCAGCCTCCGGCAGTCTACTTTCCTTTGGCTGGTTATTAAAAATAGGGGGGACCCCACATCACTTTTTTCATTTATTTATTAACAAGTACAGTAAAATATACACTCAAGATAACCTTAGTTCACAGCCTCCAGGTGTTCCAGCAGCTGGAGACTCCAGTAACCTTAAATTCTCTTAAAGGCTTCCTTAAGGTGTCCGAGCCTCACAGCTGCTGGGAGACCCGGCAGCTATGAACTCTGGTTATCGGACTCACTTTCAATCATTAGTCCTGCATCTCTTGTGAGAGCCAGCCGCTGTGAACTGAAGTGACGTTAATAAGGTCACCTCCATTCACTGCAGCTGGTTCTCACACTGCGCAGCGCCAGTGTCGGACTGATGAAGAACAGCGAGTCCAACACTCGGCACTAAGGCACTCATAATTCCGGCGCTTGAGCCAACCCTAGACCTGTTGGCTGTGAACTCATGTAGCCTAAAAGGTTATCAGAGTTCACAGCCAAAGGGTCTCCCAGTAGCTGTGAGGC
>JARQOD010000003.1:96323976-96455528 GCA_033576555.1 Oophaga sylvatica
TTTTTAGGAACGAGAACTACAGGCGAAGCCCACGCGCTGTTGGACGCTTGGATCACCCCCAGCCTCAGCATCTCGTCTATCTCTTGGCGCATCTGCTGCTGCACCTCAAGAGAGACCCGATATGCTGAACGCCGGATTGGGGGCTGGTTGCCAGTGTCCACGTCATGGACTGCTGCCTCAGTCCTTCCGGGTAGGCTGCTGAACAGCTCCCGAAAGGGGTGCAGGGTGGCCCCCAGCTGGGAACCTTGGTCCTCCGAGAGCTGGTGGCCAACCCCCACATCCTCGATGGATCCACCCGCCTTGGCTTGGGTGAGCAGATCGAGGAGGGTTTCTGCTCTCCTTCCTCTGGAAGGTTGCACACTGGGTGAGCATAAGCCTCCCGCTCATGATGGGCCTTCATCATGTTCACATGGAAGGCCTTCCTCCTTCCGCGGGCGTGGTCAAGGCTGACCAGGTAGGTGACGGCGTTGAGCTGCTCGTGCACGAGGTATGGACCCTCCCAGGCCGCCTGAAGCTTGTTTTGTGGTACGGGGACCAGTACCCACACCTTTTGACCCACCTGGTAGGTCCGCTCACAAGCATTCTGGTCGTACCATCGCTTCTGGTCAGCCTAAGCTTGGGCCATATTATCATGCACCAGCCGCGTCAAGGCCATCATTCGGTCCTGGAAGCGCACGACATACTCAATAATGAAAAAGATAAATCCGGCACTCAATGTAGGTAATTTGAAAGAAAATTCCTTTATTACAATGTGCAATCCTCAAAATTTGTAACGTTTCGGTCAAACATCTGACCTTCTTCAGACTGAGGAAAAATATATCAAATAAATGGATCAAACAATATTCGTCTCTTTTAACAACAATTATGTAATTTATATGCACATAAGAAAACCGAAAATACAAAATTAAGTCAAATGTACCAAGTTTTAGCGTGCACTATATGGCGGTATTAAGTAATATACAACAAGTTATATCGCAGGTTCTAGTGTATGAGTAAACTCTTTGCCATTATGAGTCATAGAGGGTAAAAAAATAATAAGTAGAAATAAACAGATTTACTGATGTTCAATTCCTATACATAGTCTTTAAAAATTGTTGCTATGTCTAGACAAAGTACTATGTAGAGATCATATGAACACATGGGAAAATAAACAGATGTAACATGTGCTATGTAGCTCCTAAAAAAAGGGGAGACAGATACCTTACCAAATTGCAAATGTACTGAGAGGTGAGTTTCTGTGAATAGAAACACATGTGGAGATTGCTATCAATACCATAGCATAGAAAGTGCAGCGTTCACCAAGCAAAAAATAAACAAATAATACAAAGTGTCCAGAACGAGGTCTTACCATGTGAAGTCCACTTAGATAGGAAGAGTGAAGTGAGCGCTAAATAAGTACAGCAGTAAGGCTATCAGGAAAGGCGCTGTGTGAGGACGATCACCATGTGTATATATAGGAGCCCGGCGTTACCATGTGACCGGAAGTGACCTCAGTGTGCTGAGACGCTTTTGAAACGCAGTCATGGGGACTAGACCGGAAATAGGTCATAATCCCTCTCCTCTAGGTGGTGGCACGCTCTGTAGAACGCAAAAAACAGCAGTGCACTGTGACTGTGAACATAGCAGGTTCTAGGAATCACTGGAACGATGTGTAGTGGTAATAGAGGATTTTTATTGATTCGCCTATGAAAGATGAGAGAGAATCATTAATTAATTATAGGAAATCAGATGTACATTATAATTAGAAAAATAATAATAAAAAATAAAATTAAAGTAATAAATAGAAAAATCAGAAAAAGCCCTCTATGAATGCAATTTATGCAAAATAAAGTCAGAGTCATATGAAGAATCCAAAGAAGAAACATATGCACATAAATTTATAAAGGGGTGGGAAACCTGAAAATCCCATTAAAAATAAAATGAGGGATATAGGGGCCACTTTTTGGATATCTATGAACTAACACCATGAAAATTTAAGTTATAAGGAAAGAATTAATTCAATATAGACCAACTGTGTCAAATTCCCTATTAAGGCCCTTTCGCTCGAGAGTCTCGAGTCGATGTATCCAGTAAGCCTCCCTATACCGTAATTTTTGAATCAGGTTACCACCCCTTCTACTCAATTGTACTTGTTCTAACACCAAAAATCTAAGTTGTGCTATGGAATGTCCCGCTGAGTTGAAGTGATGTGGGACAGGTAAGTAATTTTTTTGACAACGGATGTCCGATTTGTGATGTGAGATTCTGTCTTTGACGGCTTGGGTGGTTTCACCAACATACATTTTCCCACATGGGCATTTTATGACATAGATCACAGCTGCAGAATTGCATGTGAAAAAACCTCTTATTGAAATATCAATGCCTGTACAAGGATGTGCGAATTTTGGGCCTTTTAAGATATTAGCACATTGAGCGCAGTGTAGGCAAGGAAACGTGCCTTTCCTTTGAGTCCGAAAAAAAGTTTGTCTTGATACCGTCTGGGATGAGCCTATATCCGCTCTTATTAGTTTATTCTTTAAATTGTCGGGCCTTCTAAAGCATGGTAAAAATGGAACCTGGAACTCAGGAATTTCAGGGAAGCTATCCCGAAGGACATACCAATGCCTACGGATTCTATGATGAAGACCATACATAAGAGGATGGTAAGTATGAACGAATGGGATCCTATTAGTTACGGGTGGTGAAGAAGTAACTCGTGGCTGACGAGAGTTACGCAGAAGTGATTTTGGATATCCCCTTTCCAAGAATTTTTTCTCCATTTCATCCAAACGTTTGGTGCGTGTGGGTGGGTCACTAACGATTCTGCGTATCCTGTCAAATTGTGAAACCGGTACTGATTTCTTTACTGCCTTCGGATGGCAGCTCTGGAATAGTAAAAGGTTATTACGATCTGTATCTTTCACAAATAGATCCAAAGACAGATTACCTTCACCATCCAATAAAACAGATGTATCAAGAAAACTGATTTTCGTGTCACTATAATTTAGAGTGAATTTTAATTCAGGCCAAATTGCATTTATAGAATCAAAAAATTGATTTAATGTCATTCTGTCATGATTGATGTCATTCTGTCCATCATACAGATTTAACTCTTTTCAATTAAATCTAGATTTACATAGGTTCTATAGAAATGTTAGATTAAAGGCACATTTTCATAATAAACCTTTTATATCTACTACAATTGTCCAACCTACACCTATTAATATTTCAGATCTAGGCCTGAGGTTGCGTAGTAATTTTTTACCACCTAGGAATCAACACCCAGTAGAAACATTTATTTCACTCATTGATAGAGAAGTGGCAGATTACACTAAACGAATCTCCAGAGGTGATTTTGTACTTCACCCTAACCTCAGTCCTGAGGATCACCTAGCACTTAGGTCATTAATAGAGGACAAGGAAATAGTCTTAAAACCAGCGGACAAAGGGGGTGCCACTGTAGTAATGGATCGTTCCTTTTATGTCAGTGAGATTTTGTCACAGTTATCAAATCAAAATATTTATCTACCCCTTCCTCATAATCCAACATTACAACTCAAAGGGGAAATAACCCGAGTCTTATCTAGGGCTCTAGATGACAATATCATTGATCCCAAAACACTAGAATACCTTACAAAAGTGAACCCCCTCATTCCAGTATTCTATGTGTTGCCCAAGATTCACAAGAGGTTGGACAGACCACCGGGACGTCCTATTGTTGCGTCCACAGATTCCATACCATAACTCCATTAGTTAAAACCTCACAATCTTTTCTTCTAGATACTGGATCGTTTGTACACCTCATTAGAGGTTTTACTGCACTCCCCAAGCAAACGCTGCTGGTCACATTAGATGTGAATAGTTTATATACTTCGATTTTACATACTAAGGGCATTACAGCCACTAAAAGGATGTTAGAGGAATCTTCCTCTCATTCTGACCGGACTATTTCATTTCTACTGGAACTCCTTACATTAGTCCTCACAAAAAACTTCTTTATCTTTGAGGACCAATTCTACTTACAGACACAGGGCACCGCAATGGGGTCTAATGTAGCGCCTCCGTACGCAAACTGCTACATGTCCTGCTTTGAGGTTGATTATGTCTATTCAAATACTTTATACCAGAGACACTGTCTGCTATGGCGACGCTATATCGACGATATTTTTTGCTTATGGCATGGATCCATTGACACTTTAAATAAATTTTTTGATTCTATAAATGCAATTTGGCCTGAATTAAAATTCACTCTAAATTATAGTGACACGAAAATCAGTTTTCTTGATACATCTGTTTTATTGGATGGTGAAGGTAATCTGTCTTTGGATCTATTTGTGAAAGATACAGATCGTAATAACCTTTTACTATTCCAGAGCTGCCATCCGAAGGCAGTAAAGAAATCAGTACCGGTTTCACAATTTGACAGGATACGCAGAATCGTTAGTGACCCACCCACACGCACCAAATGTTTGGATGAAATGGAGAAAAAATTCTTGGAAAGGGGATATCCAAAATCACTTCTGCGTAACTCTCGTCAGCCACGAGTTACTTCTTCACCACCCGTAACTAATAGGATCCCATTCGTTCATACTTACCATCCTCTTATGTATGGTCTTCATCATAGAATCCGTAGGCATTGGTATGTCCTTCGGGATAGCTTCCCTGAAATTCCTGAGTTCCAGGTTCCATTTTTACCATGCTTTAGAAGGCCCGACAATTTAAAGAATAAACTAATAAGAGCGGATATAGGCTCATCCCAGACGGTATCAAGACAAACTTTTTTTCGGACTCAAAGGAAAGGCACGTTTCCTTGCCTACACTGCGCTCAATGTGCTAATATCTTAAAAGGCCCAAAATTCGCACATCCTTGTACAGGCATTGATATTTCAATAAGAGGTTTTTTCACATGCAATTCTGCAGCTGTGATCTATGCCATAAAATGCCCATGTGGGAAAATGTATGTTGGTGAAACCACCCAAGCCGTCAAAGACAGAATCTCACATCACAAATCGGACATCCGTTGTCAAAAAAATTACTTACCTGTCCCACATCACTTCAACTCAGCGGGACATTCCATAGCACAACTTAGATTTTTGGTGTTAGAACAAGTACAATTGAGTAGAAGGGGTGGTAACCTGATTCAAAAATTACGGTATAGGGAGGCTTACTGGATACATCGACTCGAGACTCTCGAGCCAAAGGGCCTTAATAGGGAATTTGACACAGTTGGTCTATATTGAATTAATTCTTTCCTTATAACTTAAATTTTCATGGTGTTAGTTCATAGATATCCAAAAAGTGGCCCCTATATCCCTCATTTTATTTTTAATGGGATTTTCAGGTTTCCCACCCCTTTATAAATTTATAAATTTATGTGCATATGTTTCTTCTTTGGATTCTTCATATGACTCTGACTTTATTTTGCATAAATTGCATTCATAGAGGGCTCTTTCTGATTTTTCTATTTATTACTTTAATTTTATTTTTTATTATTATTTTTCTAATTATAATGTACATCTGATTTCCTATAATTAATTAATGATTCTCTCTCATCTTTCATAGGCGAATCAATAAAAATCCTCTATTACCACTACACATTGTTCCAGTGATTCCTAGACTGCCTATGTTCACAGTCACAGTGCACTGTTGTTTTTTGCGTTCTACAGAGCGTGCCACCACCTAGAGGAGAGGGATTATGACCTATTTCCGGTCTAATCCCCATGACTGCGTTTCAAAAGCGTCTCAGCACACTGAGGTCACTTCCGGTCACATGGTAACGCCGGGCTCCTATATATACACATGGTGATCGTCCTCACACAGCGCCTTTCCTGATAGCCTTACTGCTGTACTTATTTAGCGCTCACTTCACTCTTCCTATCTAAGTGGACTTCACATGTTAAGACCTCGTTCTGGACTAGTGTTGAGCGATACGATAATGCAAATATCGGCTATCGGCCGATATTAGCTCTATCGGCCTTTCGATAATTCGTTTCGATATTTTCGTCTTATCGAATACCGGAATCGGATTTGTCACTGTCACTGTGAGTGTCCGTCGGTCGGGTCTGTCAGGAGTCAGCGGCACTTACCTGGCAGAAGATCTCCGGCGGTCACGTCCTGGACTGCTTGATGGCCGCCATTATCTTCTCCCTGGCGGTCACATGCAGTTTTTCGCGATAACTGCAGTGACTGCAGGGTAATCCCGGCCGTAAAGCAGTCAGTCCGATGACGTCACCGCCGGGGAAGCAGGTAATCAGCTGTGCTGCGCCGGGATGACAGGCTCTGCCTGTCATTCTGATGTAGCAGAGCTGGATCGTCGTGGGACACTCGTTACTATGGACTGCGTCGGTCAGGTGGTATACTTTTTTTTTTTTTTTTTTTTTCATTTTTTTACAGGAGATCGATGGCGTCGCAGGATGAGACTGTAATAAAAGAAATGAAAACTGTGTTTTTTTATTTTTTATTAAATTAAAAAATTTTTTTGGAACATTCACCCTTCCGGGTACATAAACAATTTAACTATTTATTTACATACAGGGACCCTGTCCGGGTTATTTAGACTTCTTTGGCAGGGGTGTTACAGGTACCACCTGGTACTCTTCTGGTGCTTGCCAAACATCCGAGACACCAAGGACCACCAGGACCTGATGACGTCGTGTGGCCTGTACAGTCAAGTCGTGACCCGCTATCTGGGTCTGTGTGGCCACCTCTTTCATCTCTCTCCGGGTCTGGAGCCCTATGTCACGGACTGTATGAACCCCAGGGGGCCTAACAGGCGCCGGGTACGGGCCAGCTATACTTATCATGTCCATAGCTGGGGCTGCTGAGGAGACCACTGAGGGAGGCTGGGGAGATTTACGGCGTGGGGTGGGCACTTTTGCAGAGGCCTGGATGTGGGAGGCTGAAGGCTTCGAGGGTCTCACAGGTTCCTGACACACTGGGGAGTAGGGGTCGCACCTGGTAACATTTAGGGCGTACCACCCATTGTAACCCCAGTGTCGGGTGTAAGTCACCAAGTCTCCTGGCAACAGGTCCCTCCCCGGGTGTCCTTCTGGGAGGTGAGCCTCCACGTCCCGCCGGGTCACAAAGACTTCTAAATAAAGTCCAGGCTCCTTGATGAAGCCCCACCCACCTTTCAATTTAAAGCTCCGTACTGCACCCTTACGCCGCGGCTCACTCAGGGTTCCTTTATCCTTTCTCATCCGGTCCTTATCTGCCCGGTCCTTCTCCAGGTGACGTTGGCGAAGTTTTAGGGTTTCTCGCTGCTCCCTTTGTCGCTCTGCTTCCCGCTCCCAACGTCTCCACTCTTCCTCCTGACGCCGATTGTAATTCTCCTCCACCAGTTGCTCCATGTCTCCACCACTCCACTGCAGCTTACAGTGTCCGGTTTGCGGCAGCTCTCCTGTCGCCCCCCAGTCCTGGCGGCGCTCCCCTGCGGAGGAAGCAGACGGCTCTAAATCAGATGACAGTCAGGGCTCCGGTACAGGCAGGTAGTGCTCTGGTGCCTGCGCGGCCTCCTCCATGAGGACGGGTGTCGCTTCTTCTGTCTCAGCGACCGGGGCAGACAGCGGGATCTGGGGTGCTGCTGACGGTGCTGCGGTTTTTGCAGGAACGGGTGCCTCCACTGCGACAACGTCAACCGGATCACATTGCAAGGGCTCCTCTACTATAACGGGTGCCTCACCTTCCGGTACAGACACTTCAGGTAAGAGGGATTGGCGCCGCTCCAAGTTTATTTTTAGGGCACGCCAGCTGGCTTCCATCCTGGCGACCTCCTCCCGGTGCCGGGCCAGGCCTCTCAGGGTATCCTCCGCTTCTTGCAGCGTAGGAGGGTTTACAGGCCGGGTGCCCAACGGTGATTCCGTGGCGATCGGGTCGCTTCCGTGGGGGGAGAGCTCTGACTGCTCCATCCCTTCCCACTTCTGCTCGTCGTGTCCATTAGCCATCTCTGCCAAGTCACATGTGTCATATCTGGAGAGGGCCCCTCTTTTGTAGGGAGGCGGGACCTCCTCACACTGAGGAGGATGAGGAGGCGGAACTCCAGAGCTGTGGGGCATGATGTTACATTGCAGTACCATTTACAGTGGGCGGCCATCGTTTTCACGCCACTGAGTGAGTGACACCCACGAAGAGCACGCCCTTCTTCTTCACCAGTGCCTCGTCGTGACGCAGATATGGCGGAAAAATGGCAAATACATTCTCTGATGATTTTAGCAATTCTCAAGCACAAAACCAGTGCAATTCAGGCACACAGGACTCGCTTATAGCGAGCTACAGAATCCTGTTCGTGACGCCCAAGTTGAGTCGCACAGAGCCAGAGGTTTTCGGGGTACTCGGCACCGAGCCCGTCGACTTCTATGGGGTATGTCACGTCTTTACCCGGCAATTGAATTAGAGTCGATTTTACTATGTAGAAGTGTATAAACTATAAATATATGTATATATATATGTCACAATGACATGTATATATATATATATATATATATATATATATATATATATATGTATTCTATGTGTGTATATTTTGTGTTTACAACGAAAGAAAGGTTTTTTTTTGTTGCGATATTTTGTTCCCATAGACTTACATGGGACTTCCGGTATCGAAATCGGATATCGACGATATTTAGTGCTATCGGCGATACAATTTCGATACGATATTTTTAGATATCGAGCAATATCGCTCAACACTATTCTGGACACTTTGTATTATTTGTTTATTTTTTGCTTGGTGAACGCTGCACTTTCTATGCTATGGTATTGATAGCAATCTCCACATGTGTTTCTATTCACAGAAACTCACCTCTCAGTACATTTGCAATTTGGTAAGGTATCTGTCTCCCCTTTTTTTAGGAGCTACATAGCACATGTTACATCTGTTTATTTTCCCATGTGTTCATATGATCTCTACATAGTACTTTGTCTAGACATAGCAACAATTTTTAAAGACTATGTATAGGAATTGAACATCAGTAAATCTGTTTATTTCTACTTTATTATTTTTTTACCCTCTATGACTCATAATGGCAAAGAGTTTACTCATACACTAGAACCTGCGATATAACTTGTTGTATATTACTTAATACCGCCATATAGTGCACGCTAAAACTTGGTACATTTGACTTAATTTTGTATTTTCGGTTTTCTTATGTGCATATAAATTACATAATTGTTGTTAAAAGAGACGAATATTGTTTGATCCATTTATTTGATATATTTTTCCTCAGTCTGAAGAAGGTCAGATGTTTGACCGAAACGTTACAAATTTTGAGGATTGCACATTGTAATAAAGGAATTTTCTTTCAAATTACCTACATTGAGTGCCGAATTTATCTTTTTCATTATTAGTATTATGGGTCTGGCATCCCAAATCTGAGCACCTTTTTTCATACACAAGGAGTGACGTGTCTTCAAACTCACGACATACTCAATGACCGACACTCCAGGGGTGGCTAAATTCCCTTCCCATGCTTCCTTCACCAGAGCAAGGGGCCCCCGTACACGTCGCCCGTACAGGAGCTCAAAGAGGGAGAACCCCGTTGAGGCCTGTGGGACCTCCCGGTAGGCAAACAGCAGGTGTGGGAGATACCGCTCCCTGTCTCTCCCGTGGGAGTCGACCAACATCTTCAGCATCTGCTTTAAGGTGCCATTGAACCGCTCACACAAGCCATTGGTCTGTGGGTGATACGGGCTGGCCACCAGATGTTGCACCTGTACCTGCTTACAGAGAGACTCCATCAGCTGCGACATGAACTGGGTCCCTCGGTCGGTGAGCATTTCCTTGGGAAACCCCACTCTGGAGAAAATCTCCAGTAAGGCAGTGGCCACTTTGTCGGCCCGAATGGACGACAAAGCTACCGCCTCCGGGTACCGGGTGGCATAGTCCACTACCGTTAGTATGAAGCATTTCCCGGAGCGGCTGGGAGTGGACAGAGGTCCAATGAGATCCACAGCCACCCTCGAGAAAGGCTCTTCGATGATGGGCAGAGTTACCACTGGGGCTTTGGGGCGCGGCCCCGCCTTCCCCACCCTCTGACAGGTGTCACACGAACGGCAGTAGGCTATCACCTCGGTCCTCATTCCAGGCCAGTAGAAATGCTGAGCTAGCCTGGCCCTGGTTTTAGTGATCCCTAGGTGTCCGGCCATTGGAATCTCGTGTGCGATCCGCAACAATTCCGCCCTGAACGGATGGGGTACCACTAACTGTCGGTCCCTGGGCCACGCCTCCGGTGAACCCTGCTGGACCGTTACCCGGTACAGCCGTCCCTGGTCCCAGACCACTCGCTCGCGGTCGGACTCCAGGGGAGGCTGTGCCGCCTGTTCCTTGAGAGTCTTCAGGCTAGGGTCAGCTTCCAACGCTGCCTGAAATCCCTGACTTGATGTGGCAAGAATTGATGAAACTGCCATGTCCTCTGTCAGTTCCCCGGGATCTGTCTCCTGGCTACTGTCTGACTCGGCAGCCACTTGGTCGGAGAGGGGGAAACCGTCGGACCTCCGCGAGGCTCCTTGGGCTTCAGCGCTCCCACTTCTGGTAACAGCAGCCACGACTGCTGAGACCACGGGTAGCGTCTGCTTTCCCTCGTCCCCTGACCAAGTCGCCGGGTCAGGCAGACTTCCCTGACTTCCTGACATCCCGGATGTGGGGAACTCCTGCCCTGGGGTCTTACCTGGTGGCTCCTCTCCTGGGACACCCCCTCCCCCCATGGCCTGTTCCTCTTCCTGCAGGGGCCCTAGACTCAGCAGGCTGGGTTCACTTAGGGGCCCTACACTGCCCATAGCAGCCCCTCCCCCCACCTCTGAGCTCTCCCGTGCAGCCTCCTCACCTGTCCTCACTGTGAGCCCTGTGTGTGTAGTGTCAGTGCATGGCTTACCATCAGGTTTCACTCCCTCCTCCACTTTTGGAGGCACATTCAATACATTAACATTCACAGTATAGTCATGACATTCTTGGGGAGCCGAACTTGGGGGTTCAGTGGCCACATACTGGGACACTAGCCGCCCCAAATCGGTCCCAAGCAACACATTTGCAGGAATATTCGGCGTTACTCCCACCTCCCGCATCCCCCTCCCGGCGCCCCAGTCCAAATACACCTTGGCAACGGGCAGCGCCGGTTCAACGCCTCCAATTCCGGAGACGGAAAGGGTTTTCCCAGGTACCAAGTCTTGAGGGGACACCACCTCAGGGCGTACCAGGGTTCGTTCAGCACCTGTGTCCCGCAGTCCCATGACCGCTGAGCGGCCGATGGTGACGGGTTGGTAATTGTCTAGGGACCTCCCACCACCCCCTCCCACACACAAAACAGTGGTCGATTTCTGGGACAGGGATGGGGCCTTCTGGCGCTGGGGACACGCAGCCTTAAAGTGTCCTGGCTAATTGCAATTATGACAACGTCTGGGTTCGGTTCCTGGCCTGGAGAGGGCAGCCGGGGGGTACACCCCTTGCACTCTGGGGGCTGGATATGGGGCTGGGGCAGGATTGGGCTTACCCCCTCTCCAGGTGCTGCTGGCAGGCTTCTTTGGCTCCGGCGCCCTGTTGTTGGCATACTCGTCTGCTAGGGCGGCTGTAGCAGAAGCCCCCTTTGGTTTCCGATCACGGAGGAACTGCTGGAGGTCCTCTGGGCAGTTCCACAAGAATTGCTCCACAACAAACAGTTCCTGGACCTCCTGGCGGGTAGTGAGCTCTAGATCCGAGGTCCAGTGCTCCGCAGCTCTCAGCAGGGCCCGCATGTGGTCGGTCCAGGTGTCCTTTGAACCCCGCTGCAGGCTCCTGAACTTCCTGCGGTACGACTCCGGGGTGAGGTTGTAGTGCTGGATCAGGGCCCGCTTGATGCTGTTGTAGTCCTGCTCCTCCCCGGCAGGTAAGTCCCCCAAAACTTCCAGGGACTTACCCCTCAAACGGGGGGTCAGGTACCTTGCCCACTGATCCAGGGCCAGATGATGTTGGAGGCATGTCCTCTCAAAAGCAAGCAGAAAGGAATCCAGGTCTCCATCCTTTTCAAGTAAGGGAAAGTCCTCCGCCCGGACCTTGGAAGCCCTTGTCTCCGGTGGGCCTGTTGCATCCAGCGGGGGCCCGTGCTGAGCCATCTCCAGTCGGTGCCGGCGCTCCGCAGCTTCACGGCGTTCTGTATGCTCACGCTCCGCTGCTCTCTCTGCGGCTGCTTGCTCCCGCTCCGCAGCTGCTTGCTCACGCTCTGCTGCTTTCTCTGCCGCCACCAGGAGTCTGTCATAGGCGGCGTCATTACCAGCCTCGAGCTGTGCCATAGCCGCTTGGAAGAGGGCCTCCGATCTGGACAGGCTGGGACGGGCAGGGGGTGGACAGTCCACTGTGAGACTGAGCACGGGGGTCGGGCTCCTTGGGGAGCCCTGGCTGAGCTCCCCCTCATCGGTATCGAACCCCTCATAGGCCACAGCATTGGCCTCCCCCTTTGCCCTACTCCTGGTGCCTTCCGCCATCTTGGGAACCTTTGGTTACTGACACAGCTGCAACCCTGACCTTGCACACAACTTGTTATATTTACACTCTGACCGTCTAGTGCTGGGCTGACCTTAAGACCCCAGCAGTGAAAGTACCGCTGGTAGTCTCTAGTGTCTGGGAGTAGGGGTCCCACGCACACTATTACTCTGATCCCACCGCTGCCACCAATTGTGAGGAACTAAGCCGACCGCCACATGGTAGCCTGGGTATCACAGCTTCTGATACCACCGCCGCTACCCAATGTGACGGACGATCCCCTTTCCTCCCACGTCACCAATGGGACGTAACTCCACAGGTACAGCTCTCCGGCGCCCCCTTTGTCTCTCAGGTCAGTAAGGGAACTGCACCTAGAGCAAATGGCCGCCGGGGAGGTTGTCCTGTTACCCACTGGGTATTCTAAGATTCGTGATCAGAGTAAAAGCATCAGCCCAAGATTAATTTTATGGTTTAATCGCCTTAAGAGCGCACTAGATAATTACAGAAATATACAGTAAAGCTATACAACGTAATTACAATGAATTTGCAGTCAGAGTAAAAATACAACGATAATGTACAAGGCTTAAAGGTATAAGCTATAGATCAATATTACCGGGTAGTATTTTCATGGGAAGGCAGGGGGGCTCTGCCGTCCCCAGGTACAGTCTTCAGTTGCTGGATAGTCCCCAAAGCATGTGTTGCTACCCCCTTGGCAAGGTCTGTCCCTTGTGTTTCTGGCTGCTGTGAGAAAATGGAATCAATGCAGCCTGTCCCTGCTACAGTTCTTAAGTCTGCTAGGCCCTTCCCCTTTGCTTTGAAGCACGCATATTAACTGGCCTGCAATTCATATGGAGCAGGAAATACTGGCTTAAGTTTGAGCCATTTGACATACGACTGACCATCTTATTCAGACACTGGCCTAAATCAATTAGCATGTTAAAGCCCTATTGATTCATAGTGGACATCAAAGCTGGTCGTACTGAATATGCTAATAGGCCCTGTGTAGTTAGCAATTTGTGGCTTTGTGAACTGACAAAATGGAGGCTGGTATAGGCCCTATACAAAATGGCGACGTCCCTTTCCTTACATGGGGTACCACAGGGCTCTGTCTTGGGCCCTGTATTGTTCAACATCTTTATCAATGATTTATATGAAGGAATTGAGGGTAAACTGATTAAATTTGCTGATGACACAAAGCTAGGAGGGATAGCTAATACTAGAGAAGAGAGAGAGAGGATTCAAAAAGATATAAATAAACTGGAGCAGTGGGCAGCAACTAACAGAATGGTTTTTAACAGGGAAAAATGCAAAGTACTACATCTGGGCAATAAAAATGAAAAAAGCATATACAGAATGGGAGGAATAGGGCTAAGCAACAGCACATGTGAAAAAAGACTTTGGTATACTAATAGATCACAGACTGAACATGAGTCACAGTGTGATGCAGCAGCAAAAAAGGCAAATACAATTCTGGGATGAATTAACAGAAACATATAGTCTAGATCACGTGAAGTCATTATTGCCCTCTACTTCTCTTTGGTCAGACCTCATCTGGAATACTGTGTCCAGTTTTGGGCACCACATTTTAAAAAAGACATCAACAAACTGGAGCAAGTTTAGAGAAGAGCGACCAGAATGGTGTCCGGTCTGCAAACCATGTCCTATGAGGAACGGTTACAGGATTAGGGAATGTTTAGATTGCAAAAAAGAAGACTGAGAGGAGACTTAATAGCTGTCTACAAATATCTCAAGGGCTGTCACATTGTAGAAGGATTATCTTTATTCTCATTTGCACAAGGAAAGACTAGAAGCAATGGGATGAAACTGAATGGGAGGAGACACAGATTAGATATTAGAAAAAAAAATTTTTGACAGTTAGAGTGATCAATGAGTGGAACAGGCTGCCACGAGAGGTGGTGAGTTCTCCTTCAATGGAAGTCTTCAAACAGAGGCTGGACAGACATGTGTCTGGGATAATTTAGTGAATCCTGCTTTGAGCAGGGGGTTGGACCAGATGACCCAGGAGGTCCCTTCCAACTCTACCATTCTATGATTCTGATTCTATGATTCTATGTAAAGGTGCTACTAGAAAATACCACATGTAAATAGAATGTCAACTAGTAACATAAAATAGGCAGCGCACTGCAAAGAGCGAATGGAGGCCACATGGTTAGAACTAGCCACAAAAGAAGCACCAAATCAGACTGTACTATACCTGTGAGATGCTGCACAGAAACCCCCCCAAAAAAAGTAAATCAAGAGCACTGCTGGAACATCTGACAAGGGATCACCTAAAGCAGGTCCATGTAGGAGGGAAGAGCGGTGAGGCAGGGGGAGGGAGGGAATGTACACCCAAGTCTGTGTCCACCAAGCTAAAGTCCTGCAAACCTCTTGTTTCCTGTTGGCATCCCTGGCACCTCTAGTAATTTGAAAACCCAAAGCAATGTCATCATTGAGGTTTGACGCATGTATGATGTCACTCTGCGCTTATCTATCAGAAGAATTACAGAAAAGCAGGCAGGAAGGACAAGGTTTGCAGCATGGTAGTTTGGTGGGAACAAACTCCTGATCTGGTTGCTGTTGGGCTTTGGTCTTGGAAATCTTTTTGCTTCACTGTGAGATACACATATATCTCATAAATCTCCCAGTTGAGTAAAAAGATTTGTAGGACCACCAGCAACCAGGTTAGAAGTTTATGACCACTGGAGCCAGGTCAGGAGTCTATGGCCACCGGACTACAGCGCTGCAAACCTTCTCCTCCCTATCCACTTTCCAGTGACTCTTCTGATTGATAAGCTGAGAGTGACGTCATGCATGCGTCACACCTCAATGATGGCGTTGCATTGGGTCTACTAGTCATAAGAGGCTCCAGGGATGTGCTGCTCTACGTGTTACCTCTGAGCTTTGGCTAATCAGGAGACCCTATTTCCCATTAACTTAATACTATATGTACAAATAGAAAATATGGTATGAAGTTTTCTCTTCAAAGCAGTAAACTCCTTCAGACGAATGTAAGCCCTGCTGGGACCATTGAACGTGGCGAGGAACGCAATATGAAAGGGTCCTTATGCAAAAGACGGTACAGCTCACCTGATGCGGTGGAGTGAGACACAACAATGTATAGAGCTTCAATTAAGGATCCCAGCTGCTGCAGCTCCACAGATTGGCAAAACCAACGTAGTAATAGAATGATTTGGAAATTGAGGGCGACCTACACTGGTGGTATAACATTCAACAATGGAGTCCAATTCAAGAGACGGTATCAGTGTGGTTTATTCTCTGCACATTTCAAAGTATTCTTCTTTAGGAGTCTCAGTGGTTCTCCTGAAGAAGTAGTAAGAATACTTTGAAACACATAGAGAATAAATCATACTGATACCTTCTCTTTATTGGATATTATACCACCAGCATAGGTTACCCACAATTTCTGAATCGCTCTATTCCAGCAATGTTGACACCCATGTTCCCGGAGATTGCATGACTAGTGTCACATGATGACTGCAGTCATTAAGCGGCCGTTCTTTGACAGCAGCTCATAAATATTTTGTCAGAGAGGACATCTTTTCTGATGGAATAGTAAAAGGTGCAGCCAATGAGGGTCCGCTAATTGGCTGCAGTTGGCACATGACACAAATCATGCAATCACCGGGAACAGTGTCACTGACATCGTCAAAATTGTGCAGCTGCGGAATAAGTGGACATACTGTTGATACTTTAATTGAATCGATTAAGCTGAAGTTATCCAGAAGTGACCCACCCCTTTAATTTTAAAGGGGGTCTGTCAGACCAAGCGAACTGTATAAAGCACACAGCCTTGCAGGGGATACAGCCTCTATGAAAAGCACATATTTAGTGGTTTTAATCTCTGCCTCCATTATGGAAACTGGAGTTAAACTGGAGTTAAATCAGTCTTACTAATTAGTATTATTATTATTATTATTATTATAGATTTTTATAGCGCCATTTGTTCCATGGCGCTTTACATGTGTATGGGGCAAATATAGACAAGTACAATAAACGTGAGCAATACAAGGCACACACAAGTACAGAAGGAGAGAGGACCCTGCCCGCAAGGGCTCACAGTCTACAGGGGATGGGTGAGGATACACTAGGAGAGGGTAGAAACTGGTCGTGCGGCTTTTCAGTAGACTGAGGATCATTGCAGGTTGTAGGCTTGTCGGAAGAGGTGGGTCTTCAGGTTCTTTTTGAAATTCTTATCGGGTCAAAAGGGTGTAGCTATGAGGCTCCGTGCACCGTTCTGCCCTCTAGTTTTACATGCCCTGCCTCCTTCACTGATAATTGACAGCGCTGTCTTGCTTTAGCTTTCTCTGCAGACAGTGGATGCTGCAGGCAAGTCAGTGCTGTCAATCCTCAGTAAGGGAGGCGGGAGCATGCAAAACCAGTGGGTTGAATTGTGTAGTGAGGGTATTGGCCACAAAAAGGGTGCATGCAGCACCCGAATTAGCATAGATGATTATACTTCAGTTTCTGCAGAATGGATGCTGCTATTAGAACACTAAAGCAGGGAGCACACAAGAGTTTAACATGGCTGAGTGCTATACGATAAAACATTGCATCACGTAGTCTTATTCTATGGTGCAGCTCACATTTGTGATTATTTTCTCATTATGATTCGGCATGAGAACAATCACAACATGCTGTGAGCTCATCCAAGAATCAGATCCCACACATCCATACAAGTTGTTCTGTCTCTGACATCTAATATGTTATCTCTGATTATTTGTTTGCATAATGCTGCAGTTATTCATTTGTAAGAATATAGGAAACTTGCATATTCATAATCTTTATTTGTCTGTAGTGTTTTGGCTCCCTCTAGTGGACAGAGTCATGCTTACGGCCTATTTTCTATTTCTTGTGTCTGGTTCTCCTTCCCTTTTTTGCAATGCATTATGGTAGCTCAGCCTCCATTTCCCTCCATTTTCCTTCACCCTGCATCCAAGAAGAAGCACCTCCATTTCATTCGCCTTGCGATTGCATTGCTGGTATGTATTTATGCTTTCTATAGGTAATTTCTGCTTTAATGTTAGCCTAGTTTAGTCGGCCGTACCGCTGGGTCAGCTACTAGTTTGTAAACCTTCATGCACAATGTATAACATGCATAATATGTATTTCTGCTGTACCATGCACTGATTGCATGTATTATGATTGTTTACAGTTTCACAGCACCAATATACTATTACATTCAATAAAAGCACAGACTCAACCACAGTCTCCTTATTGGACCCCGGTATAGCGGTTTATCTGCCTGTATAGCTACATGAGCCTGCCTCATTTAGTGAGGACAGAACACAAGTCTATGGGTGCATGCGAAACATCGCACTGCACTCAGATGTGATCCGCGTGCAGTGTGATTACAGTGGATGGTGGCATTATAGGTGATGGAGAAATTACTTATTGGAGCACAGAGCACCGACACTCGGCTCCCACTCGCAGCAGAGTTTGAGCCGAGTGTCATTAGCCTATCTCTTTTGATTTTCTCGCATTGGATGCTATATGCTAATGTGACCCCGGCCTAAGGTGCGATTTTTATAGAACCCATATCCCTACAAGGCTATGTGCTTAGTTTATACTGTGAATTTTGGCTGAGAAACTGCCTTTAAAGGGGTGGTCCAAAACACTAATTAATTTTCATTCTAAAGCTCTATCTATTTACTGCTTTAATCTAATGTAATTTCCAATATAATTTTAAATTGAAAAGTCTCTATTCTTCCCTCAGTACTCAATCTATCAGGTCACTGCTGAAGCTTCTGCCTCCTCCTTAAAATGAAGTGTCAACAGTGACCTTTGTTTCAGGGGTAGGGTTAGCGCCTCCAGTACTGAGCATATGTTGGTTGTCGATTCTAACATATACTCTGTAGATTCCTGACACTGTGCAATATGTACAGTGTGCTATCTCAGTGTCTGTGACCAGAAGTAAAGAGCCAGCAACTGAGTGCACTGTCAGTGTGCAATATAAGAGGATCACCTGGGTACAGAGACCATGGCCGTCACTTGCATTGGCGTCGATGATCTTCGCAAGCCGGGTATTCATCTTACAATGTGCACTGACAGTTCACTCTGTTGGTTCATTACTTCTGATCAGAGTCGGCGAGAAAGCGCACTGTCACTGTGCACATTGCACAGTGACAAAAATCTACTGCAGCCTCCGCCCCGGATGATGCTGTTTGATTATCCCAGCATGCACTGGGATTCCAAAGTTCATTAAAAAGAAAACAGTAAAAATAAATTAGTGTAGTGAGGGAAGGATAGGGACTTTTTAATTAAAATATAGTAGAAAATAGATTCGATTATAGCAGTAAATAGATAAGGATTAAGAATGAAAATGTATTTGTGTATCGGGTCACCCCTTAAAGTGTAAATGTTGCTTTCTGCAAAGATATATTTTTTTAACTCTTTGTGCGGTATGCTGCATTACCTTCCGGTAAGCACTCAAATGAAGAAATAGCACAGCCGTGCTGATGACATAAGTACACAGCATTGTCGTGTATGTACGATGCAAAGCGCAAGAGTGAAATTCTTTTTCGAATGCTATAAAAGAGCGAGGCTTTGTGAGGTTATAATAAGATGTCAGATCAATGCCAGAGAGGCAGAAGAACAGCATCTCTCCAGTCTCCCATGCAGCTCACAGAGCTCCACAGAGGATTTCAGCAGCTCGGGTGTCAGTCATTTTGCAGTGACCTTTGTGGAAGATACATTGGATGCTACTGTTTGCTTTGCCTCTATGTTAATCAGAGAGAGAGTGTTTGCTTTCCCTCAGTGCTTCCCACACTGTGGAGGAGCAGAGGGTGGATGCTGCCATGGCTGCCGCAGGTTGCCACAATGCACAGCGCCTTCCCCCCTGCACGACGGCGACTTGCAGCAGAATGGTACATCCCAGAATAGAAACCAGGCAGATCTATCAGCTGAGGATGCTGCCGCCTGCCCAGTCTCATTAGTTTTCGCAGCCTCCTTTTTACATCTCACTTTCTTTTCCTTCTCTCCAAAGTGGATTTAAAAAATAAAAAAAAGCGAAAGGAGGAAAAGTCCGATGAGCTTTCTCTTTGCTTGGCACACGCGTTTTGGGCTTAGCTCCATCCTCCCAACTTTCCTACTCCTGGCTTCCTCTGACTCCTGCTGGTGATGGGTTCAAATTTTAACGATATTGTCAAGCAGGGTTATGTCAGGATAAGAAGCAGGCGACTCGGGGTAAGTTACTTGCTCCTTATTAATTGTCTGTTTTTTTTTTTTTTTTTATATGGTGCTGATATATTCCACAGTGCTATACGTAGGATTTATAAGTAATATTGAACTTTGTCCGTTAAGGGGCTCGATATCTAGAACTGGTATGCTAAGTCCCATTTTATAAAATACACTTAAGCCAAGTGAATCCATGTGAACAAGGGGAGAACATACAAACTCCATGCCATCATGCCTCCTTGTACCTGTCCACTAGGAATCTACTTCTTCTGGATCCACACAGCATATGTTGTATCTAATAAACAGGTGTTTACTGCTTGACATTGTTTCCATAGGCAATGCACATGTAGGTAGAGCAAACAGCATTGTCTCATTCAGAAATCAATCTTCCTACTTAAAGGATTCTGCCTCCAGCTCCTCCTGACATCACACAATAGGGCGCTGGGTACCCGGAGCCTCGGTGTACGGAGCTATGAGTCTATGTCTATCGTTGGCGCTTTTTGCCATATTGTTGCTGAGGAGGGAGGGTCACACATCTGATCATCAGGGAAGGTAGAGATTTATGAATGAAAGCCAGCTGTTACGCCTGTGCCGTTCTCCCGCTGATCAGGACATGCTGGGAGTTGTAGTTTTGCAACAGCCTGAGAGCCACAGGTTGGCAACCATTGCTTTACTGAATGATCTGCTATATAGGTGGAAAATGAATGATTTTTAGATACCAAATAGTGTATAATAATAGTAACAATCGATTACAATCACGATGAAACCTTACATCACGTACACGTTATGAGACCGCAATGATTTATCATTTAAAAAGAATTTTTGATAGATCATTTTTTTATATTTATTTATTAAAATAATTGTGGAGATTGCACATGTGTGCAAACTGTAAAGCGCTGCGGAATATGTTAGCGCTATATAAGAATAAAGATTATTATTATTATTTTTCAAGGTTTGCTTCATCTGTCATTTTATTATATGACAGATTTTATTTGCAATATTATAGAATATTGTATGATATTAAGTTACATTCTAGTATATTATATTCCAAATTATTATAATAATAATAATAATAATAGACTAATAGTTATTAGCAATTTTAATACTATTACTACTAATAATAATAATTTGGGATATAATATACTAGAATCTAGCTTAGTATATTGATATTATATAATATTACCATAATAATATCATACATCATTCGTATTATTAGCACACATCATGGTTTCACCAAATGTTGCTGAGTCTGCAGATAAATATGTCATGTATTTGGCCTTGCCATTGATAATTGACTTTCCACAGGCAGAGACAGGGTTAAGGGGCTTATTGGTAAAATAACAATTAATTACGGAATAGTAATTGTAGCAGAATTACTAAAGCTTCTTTTATTATCATAAGTACCAGAGATGAGCTTCTCCTTTGCTTCAGTTTATATTGATCTCCAATGTGATATTTTGATGTTACATAGGACTGCAGGTAAATTCACCCCAAAGCAAAACAATGAGAAATTTACCTTATCTTCAGGTGTATGACCCGGGTGGGTCGGTCACCAATGACAAAAAATGGATGTCTTTGAAATCAGATATTTTGTAGTTAGAAAAAGTAGTTCCAAGACCTTACACTCTAATACTCAAGTCTTTAGGAAATAATAATTTGATGAATTGAGAAATCCTGATTGATTGATAAATTGCTGTAAAGTCCCACTCATATACCAATCGTTCAGCGATCATTCAGCCATCGACTCCCCCATACACAGGAAAACTCGGCTTCTTTGTTCTCTGTGGCCGAGCGGCTGGCACATTGTCTCCCAAAGAACAAAAGAACTGGCCATCGGAAATTCAACAGACTGGGTCCTTCTCTGTCCCCTGTCATCATCGTCGTTGGGGTCCCCATATAGACTGTCAGCCAATTCCACCGATATCAGTGTGTTTGGCCAATCTTAGTCTAACGTGTGTGGCCACCTTAGTTTGGTTGGTGACTATCAGATGACAAATGCATTGGAGCTGAAAAATTGGTCAAGAACATGACACTCTTAAAGGGGAGTTCTATTTTAAGCAGATCAGAGGGCTGAACTGGGGAGAGAGCACTTGATTAGACACTTGAAATCCTTTGGCTTCCAGGGGTTTGTATCCATTTTTAAGCTCAGTGGACCCCTCATTTTGTGAATCAGCAGCACCATTGTTATACTACAGTCCATCCTAAGACCAAGATGTGGAATTCTCCTTTAAATGAAAAAATAAATACAATTATTAGGGAAAAAAATAATTGTAATCAGTATTCTACTCTGGTATCCCTATGATATCGCCACTATGATGTGATGCTCCCATGTCCATTTCTCCACCTCCAGAAATCATATTGTTCCATGGGAAACCTAAATAAAACTTTGCTAAGTAATAACATTCCCATGTAACAATGTAACCCCCTTCCCGTTAACTCCTTTAGTCCCAGACTTGATAGAAGCCAACACAAAGAAAAGAAGCCTGCGGGCTGAATAAATATTTCACATGGTAGACATGAGAGCGTTATGTTCCTGAGGCTGCCTCCTGTGCTGGGAATCAGCTGAGGTTACAGTGTGAAGGCAGAAAAATCCTGGAGAACAGAAGCAAAATTGGGGAAATATCTGCCTGAAATTCTCTAAGACCAGAGATATTTACAGGTGCTTCTCACAAAATTAGAATATCATCAAAAAGTTCATTTATTTCAGTTCAATACAAAAAGTGAAACTCATATATTATATAGAGTCATTAGAGAGTGATCTATTTCACGTGTTTATTTCTGTTAATGCTGATGATTATGGCTTACAGCCAATGAAAACCCAAAAGTCTCTATCTCAGTAAATTAGAATAATTAACAAAAAGCACCTGCAAAGGCTTCCTAAGCGTTTAAAAAGGTCCCTTAGTCTGTTTCAGTAGGCTCCACAATCTTGGGGAAGACTGCTGACTTGACAGATGTCCAGAAGGCAGTCATTGACACACTCCACAAGGAGGGTAAGCCACAAAAGATCATTACTAAAGAAGCTGGCTGTTCAGAGTGCTGTATCCAAGCATATTAATGGCAAGCTGAGTGGAAGAAAAAAGTGTGGTAGAAAAAGGTGCACAAGCAACCGGGATAACCGCAGCTTTGAAAGAATTGTTAAGAAAAGGCCGTTCAAAAATATGGGGGAGATTTACAAGGAGTGGACTGCTGCTGGAGTCATTGCGTCAAGAGCCACCACACACAGATGTATCAGGACATGGGCTACAAGTGTCGCATTCCTTGTGTCACGCCACTCATGACCAATAGACAATGCCAGAAGCGTCTTACCTGAGCCAAGGAGAGAAAAGAACTGGACTGTTGCTCAGTGGTCCAAGGTGTTGTTTTCAGATGACAGTAAATTTTGCATTTTATTTGGAAATCAAGGTCCCAGAGTCTGGAGGGAGAGTGGAGAGGCCACAATCCAAGCTGCTTGAGGTCTAGTGTGAAGTTTCCACAATCAGTGATGGTTTGGGGAGCCATGTCATCTGCTGGAATAGGTCCACTGTGTTTTATCAAGACCAAAGTCAGTGCAGCCATCTACAAGGAAATTTTAGAGCACTTCATGCTTCCCTCTGCTGACAAGATTTTTGGAGATGGAAATGGAAACAACAGTATCACTGTGCTTGATTGGCCAGCAAACTCACCTGACCTTAACCCCATGGAGAATCTATGGGGTATTGTCAAGAGAAAGATGTGAGACACCAGACCCAACAATGCACACGAGCTGAAGGCTGCTATCAAAGCAACCTGGGCTTCCATAACTCCTCAGCAGTGCCACAGGCTGATCGCCTCCATGTCACGCCGTATAGATGCAGTAATTGATGCAAAAGGAACCCCGACCAAGTATTGATTGCATTTACTGAACATACATGTCAGTAGGCCAACATTTCGGATTTTAAAATCATTTTTCAAGCTGGTGTTATAAAGTATTCTAATTTACTGATATAATGACTTTTGGGTTTTCATTGGCTGAAAGCCAGAATCATCAGCATTAACAGAAATAAACATGTGAAATAGATCACTCTGTTTGTAATGACCCTATATAATATGAGTTTCACTTTTTGAATCAAAGAACTAAAATAAATTAACTTTTTGATGATATTCTAATTTTGTGAGAAGCACCTGTATCTGCTGACCATTGGAAGATAAGATCCTGCCTATTCTAGTGAAGGCCCCATACACATTAGACTAATGTCAACTGAACCAGCCAATATCGACAACGTTGGTCGTCGATTTAATGTGTATGGGGTCATCAGCCGACTGATTACTGGGAGAGATCTCACATGCACATGTCCGATTTCTATTGCCTGTTTGTTAGGGAATACCCACATGTATTCAGGCTGTCTAGCAGTCTCAAATAATGCAGCTGCGGTGACAAAAACTAAATTTCCGAGCACGCCCAAATACTCGGAGGACACCCGAGCATGCTCAGGAAAACCCAAGCAATGAGTATACTCGCTCATCACTAGTGACCACCACAAATCGGATTAACTAAAGAACAAATGAAGCTGGATCTGCCACGGGTCTGCAGATAAATATCTCTGGTGTATGGCCATCTTTAGGTCGGTGAGAGTTGACAATCAGCATTCGGAGACAGAGGGAAAGACAAAGGCAAAATGGCATTGTTTCTGAATAATAATTGTTCCAGAACTGATTTTCTCCTTTTGCTCAATTTCCGGTGATATTTGTGTTGTTACATAGGACTGCAGGTAAACTCATCACAACTCTGAGATATCACAATGCAAAGTATCACCAAAGTATCTAATATTAAATTCAACTCTGCTACATCTGTGTGAGTAGGCAGAGTAGGTCACACATAAGAGGATCGGCACAATATTCCCTTAAGTGGTCACTGTTATTTAAACAAACTGTGTATAAATGAATAGTATAAAAGATTGTGAGAAGCTTTATAATACATCTTATCAGAAAATTCTGTTTCGTTCTAAACTTACAAGCCATATTCCTACTCCCCCATCCCCTAATCTCATCATTCACTCTGAAAAAACTGTTACAAATCTGTCATGTTCAAGCCAAGCAAGACTGCCAACTCACTGAAGGATCAGGTGCTGGAATCACAACTACACTGCTCAGTACCACTGTATAATATCCTCCATACTACTGCTGCATCTGAATATGAAACAGGTGAGCATGAGTCCCTCTTGTCTGTGTGAGCAGAGTAGCAGCTACCATGATGGTCATGGCTATGTAGGGTAATTCTCAGGCTGTAACCTCCCACAAAATCAGCACATTCTTCTCTTGAAATACAATGTGATGCTGGAGGACCGCACTACTTCCCCCATGTAACTTTGTGAAATTTCAGAAGATCAACACATTTCTCTCCTAAAATACTCTGTGCTGCTGATGTACTCTTGTACTAATTCTTAGCCCAGCTTCACACTTCCTCCTTTTCTGAAATACTCTGTGCTGCTGGGAAAATCTTACCCAAGCCTTTTGTCCACCTGTCAGGTGCTGGTTTCCCACTTTTCGTCTTCGCATAAGTATATAGATACTCTGCTCTGCTTAAATACTCTGTGCTGCTGTAAGTTTAAGTTGACAGATTTTATAGAATGAAAACTTCCATCGTTTCTGTGATTCTTATTTTCGATGACCGCCGTTCCCTAACACAACAGTGAGTAATATTAGATCAGTTTGGATTACACAACATGGAGATGGGCCTAGAGCCAAAGTCTTCAGCACGTAGTGGACATTCCTCACCCCCCGAGTCTGAGGGTTTCACAAGGACAGAGATGAAAAAGGAACACCGACCCCTGAGTCTCGAGACATCTATAAAATCCTCCGTCTGCTGGATTCCCCTCCCCCCCACGACATGGTTATTTCTAGGACACAGTAGATTTATATAAAGTGCATTGATTAAAATAAATCCATCTGGCGCATCTCTGCTGAATATGATCCGGGCCTGGGGACCGGGCTCTCTCATCACACATAGAAAATGTCAGTCCTAAGACAGCGAAGCTCCAACAGTCCAGA
Organism: Oophaga sylvatica; assembly: GCA_033576555.1. NCBI lineage: Eukaryota > Metazoa > Chordata > Amphibia > Anura > Dendrobatidae > Oophaga > Oophaga sylvatica. The sequence continues at coordinate 96,349,604 of JARQOD010000003.1, forward strand.
ACCGGCTGCATTAGAGTAATGCCGGACTATTGGACTTTCTGGACTATTGAGGGTGTAGAGTCAGGACTTCAAATAATGTAGAAAATGAACAGCCCTTAATAGAAAAATTCCATATATCATCGTTAAGCTCCACAACTTCCTAATAGTCTTTCAGCCCAATTCATGAAGTTTCGCACTCCAGTCCTAATGAGGGGCGTTTCGGGGTAGGACACTCTGTATTCATTAAGAGGCGCCCTCCACTTAATAAATTTGGAGCGTCTTCTCAGTAGTGTGCGTCTCCGTGCACCTCGCCAGAAATGCTACTACAGACAGGGACTAGAGATACATTAATGGCTTGAGTTACGCCTCTATAATGGGTTAACTTTTCATGAATTGGCGGCCTAGACACCACCATACCCCCTCCCACCCATCCTCCACCCACTGACTGGCGTGAAAAGGCCAAAAGTCACCAAAAATTTTTGTGAACTTAACATCACACAATTTTTTTTTTTTACTTTTTAAAGTATTTTATTCCAGTCTTGTGGCGTAAAGACTTCCATTTATCGGATTTTGTGTGTTTATTATGCGTTGTCTCATTGCCATGAAATGGTAAAATTGAAAAAAAACAAAAAAGTTTGCTATTTTCTTCTTATTAAAAATCCTCTCCGTTCTCAAGAATGGGGAAACGTTTAATGCTATTGTGCACTGCCCGTTGCCTAAGTTACCGTTTATCTCTGCAGTCTGTCACCGGTGGCCGGTCTCCTAGGCACAGAGCACAGCGCTTACCAGCTCTTTACTGTGAAGATTGTAAGCGCTGCTCTGAAGCTGGTAGGAAGTTTCAGAAGTTATTAAATGCATTTACAGAAGAGTGAACAACCTCCTTAAAGGTAAATGACAGACAAGTCAGATGAGAGAATGAGAGGTGCTAGGAAAAAGGGGCATAAGGCTCTGTTATTTGGGTACTCTGGATGTTCCTATGATGATTGAGGTGTTACTGTCACTTTATGGGTACACTTTGGGTATTATCGTAGCACTGTGACTGTTATGATGTCATTGTGTCTGCTACTGTACTGGGGAGACTGTGGCTTGTTCTAATATGGGTTAACTGTTCCTGCCTTCATCCTGGAGGCACCATGGACTATTTTGATATGGTGGCACTGTGTCTGCCACCGCACTGAGGAAAATGTGGCTTTTTCTGATACAATCGCACTGTGTTGGCTACAGTCCAGGGGGTAATGTGACTTGCTCCGATATGAGGGAACTGTGACTGCTACTCTACTGGGGGCAATGGGACTTTTTATGAAATTGGAGGCACTGTATCTGCTGCTGTATTGAGGGCAATATGGCTTGTTCTGATATAGGGAAATGTTTCCTGCCTTTGTACTGGGGGCAATTTGACTTTTTCTAATATGGGGCACTGTGTCTGCCATTGTATTGGGGGCACTATGTCGGCCATTGTACTGGGGGCAATATGTCTACCATTGTACTGGGGACAAAGTGACATTTTCTGACTAGTGATGAGTGCAAGCTCTCATTACTCAAGTTTGCCTAGGGTGCTCGGGTATGTGTGTGGCCCAGCTGCGCTTGGTACACATGTTCCCAGGAGTATGCACAAAAAGGTAATTACAAAAACCTGATATTCATTCACATCTCACATTTCCCAGGTGCCACCAGAGGGAGCCCTTTAGATTCAGGTATAAAGGGGTGTGGAAAACGCAGCAGTAGGCATTCTAGCCAGACAGTCATGCTAGTTGTTGGTTGTACCTCAGACAGATGAGATCTCCTCAGGACATCGGAGTGAGAGGATTGTGATCCTAGCCAGTCTAGCTTGGGGTGATTCAGGAGTGAGTCATTCCTGTCAGAGCTAGTTCCTGTCAGAGTTGATTCCTGTCAGACGAGACAGAGGACGAAAGATTGCAAGCTGTTATCTCAGAACATCTTGACTGTTAGTACCCTACGAATGTGGAAAGTGACTCTCGGAGCGGGCTTGTATTCAGTCTGACAAAAGGTCCTGAAAGCTGCTCTGGACAGAGTCTAGGAAGGAAAAGAAGGAAGGGGACTACAGTTATCGGAACATCGAGTTAACTGAGAAACGGTCAGTGAGCTGTGGAAGGAAGAAAGCTGACGACTACGCCTACTGCTACCCGTGCTTATGTTAAGGGTGAGAGTAGGGCGACGGGCGAGTGGTGACAAAAGGGAAAGAGTGACCGAGGCGTTATAGCAACATTTGCTGTCTCCACTCTGCTTAACCGGATGCCGGGTCCGAAGCCTTGCTAGAACCTTCACGGCTAGTAGGAGAAAACCGGAATCCCTGCTGGACTTCAAATCTCAGAGGGGCCCTATAGTGCTGATACGTAACCGGGGTCAGGGAGAACTGGAGTCTAGCGGGACGCTGCATATACAGACTTAGTTCTTGCCAAAAGAAGGCTCCACCACAATGTCGGCCGGGCATAGATGTTCTATACCGAGTTGAACTTCGCTTCATGCAGGTTGGAAACTCACACACATTAAAGAGAAAGGAGGCCTTAAACCTACTCAGTGATTACCTGGATGTGCATCCTCCACCCTGAGCAGCTTCCCGGGACATACCTGCAACCATCACCAGTAAAAGGTATGGAAAGAGACTGACTTGTGTGTGTCTGACTTATTGCCTGCACCCTGCACCGCCATATACTTTGAGGGATCCAGTCTCTCCTGTGGGAGACTTAACATCTCGCTGCCAGTAACAACCCCTCAGAAGATTAACCCTGCAGCGCTGGTCACCTTGATCAGAAACCACAGGTGGCGTCACGAACAATTACTAAAATCCCCTGTAAATATCCCCCTTTGTATGAGCGCCCAGGGCAACGGACCGAGCTGTGCTACTTGTGACATTCCCCATAGACTTCAATGGGCTCGGTGCCGAGTACCCCATAACCCTGGTGTTGTGCGACTCATCTTTGGCATCACGAACAGGATACAAAGCTTACTAAATGTGAGTCCTGTGTGCCTGGAATTGGACTGTTTTTGTGCAAAAAGACTGTACTGCTGTTGTTTGCTTTTTGGCGCCATTTTCCGCCATTTTGCCGCCATATTCGCGCCCTGAGGCGCTGGTGAAGAAGGTGGGCGTGCCTTCGTGGGCGTACCCCCCCTGTGGCGCGAAAGCTATGGGCGCCCTGTCAAAATGCTATTACAATGTGAGAGCCTGCCCCACTGCAAGAGAGATCCGTTGTGACCTGGAGAAGCTGACCCTCTCCATTGAAGAAGAAGTGGATGCTGCCCTGCTGTATCTGGCCCGGCACCGCGCTGAAGTGGAGGAAATGGAGCGAAGCTGGAGGGCTCTGAAGCTGCGGCTGCAGCAGAGCCGACCGCTCCCTACACCGCCCGCGTGTCTGCCACCGGCGCCACCTGAAGCAGAGTCTGAGATCTGTCCGGAGGCTGATCCTGGAAGAGCTGTACCTGACCCCGCCGAGGACGCGGCGAGAGGAGAGGAGGATCCCGACATCGAAGCTGGCACCACAGCGGAGGCACCCGGCTCCACGGAGGAGCCCACAGAGAAACATCTTCTCACGCCGCCTGCACAAGATCCGTGCCTGCCATCAGCATCGCCGGAGGAGGACAGGCCCTGCAGCCTGGAGAACCGGGACGAGCCGACTCCCGCACCTGTATGTGCTGAGCGCCGCCTGTCCCAGCAGCGGATGCAGCAGATGAGAGGTACTGTGCAGGGGCAGCGGCGGCTGGGGGCTAGACATGATCTATTAGTGATGCGTTCCAGAGCACACCGCATACTTCCAGCCCCAGGTATGGAAGGTGTCATCGCAATTTACAAAGAAGAACAGTAGGACCCAAACAGGGTTTACTGCATCTGTACAAAGTTAAAGAAGATTTGCACTTTATTGAATGTTGATAATATGTGATGATGTTTGCATAGTATGCATAGTATACCCCAGTTGGGTAATGAGTAACAAAGTATTAATGTGATATGATAGAAATGTGATTTTCTAGGAATGTTCTTATGCCAAGGACTGCGTGGCTGAGGACTTTGCCAGCCCAAAAACTGTGATGTAAATAGTTGGCACTCGGTGCCCCATCTTGGTTTTACGTAAAAGCCATACTACCTCTGAAGAAAAACCCGTATGGTGTGGCCTTGAGTGAGGTCTGCAGCAATGAAGTCCTGCAGCCCACCCAGGACCCACGTGGGAGGTTTTTGGTGCGGGTCCTCCACAAGAATCTTGTCTTGTATTTATTTGCACTGTGAAAAGTATTTTGATATTTTTCTATTGCCATTTGTACACACTGTAACGTTAAAGTGTCCTTACCTCCCGCAAGGGATGAGTTATGTTAATGTTATTATAAAAATTGTTTTTTCTATTTCAGCCCGGGAGTGCTGACGATAACTAGGGGGGGATGTGTGGCCCAGCTGCGCTTGGTACACATGTTCCCAGGAGTATGCACAAAAAGGTAATTACAAAAACCTGATATTCATTCACATCTCACATTTCCCAGGTGCCACCAGAGGGAGCCCTTTAGATTCAGGTATAAAGGGGTGTGGAGAAACGCAGCAGTAGGCATTCTAGCCAGACAGTCATGCTAGTTGTTGGTTGTACCTCAGACAGATGAGATCTCCTCAGGACATCGGAGTGAGAGGATTGTGATCCTAGCCAGTCTAGCTTGGGGTGATTCAGGAGTGAGTCATTCCTGTCAGAGCTAGTTCCTGTCAGAGTTGATTCCTGTCAGACGAGACAGAGGACGAAAGATTGCAAGCTGTTATCTCAGAACATCTTGACTGTTAGTACCCTACGAATGTGGAAAGTGACTCTCGGAGCGGGCTTGTATTCAGTCTGACGAAAGGTCCTGAAAGCTGCTCTGGACAGAGTCTAGGAAGGAAAAGAAGGAAGGGGACTACAGTCAGGGAGAACTGGAGTCTAGCGGGACGCTGCATATACAGACTTAGTTCTTGCCAAAAGAAGGCTCCACCACAATGTCGGCCGGGCATAGATGTTCTATACCGAGTTGAACTTCGCTTCATGCAGGTTGGAAACTCACACACATTAAAGAGAAAGGAGGCCTTAAACCTACTCAGTGATTACCTGGATGTGCATCCTCCACCCTGAGCAGCTTCCCGGGACGTACCTGCAACCATCACCAGTAAAAGGTATGGAAAGAGACTGACTTGTGTGTGTCTGACTTATTGCCTGCACCCTGCACCGCCATATACTTTGAGGGATCCAGTCTCTCCTGTGGGAGACTTAACATCTCGCTGCCAGTAACAACCCCTCAGAGGATTAACCCTGCAGCACTGGTCACCCTGATCAAAAACCACAGGTGGCGTCACGAACAATTACTAAAATCCCCTGTAAATATCCCCCTTTGTATGAGCGCCCAGGGCAACGGACCGAGCTGTGCTACTTGTGACATTCCCCATAGACTTCAATGGGCTCGGTGCCGAGTACCCCATAACCCTGGTGTTGTGCAACTCATCTGCACTGAGTATCGCAGGTGCTCGAGTGACATGTTCGAGTCCCACACACGCATGTTTCACAGCTTTTAGACTGCTACAAAACATGCGGGAATTGTTCATGCATGTCAGGCAATCCCCACGTTTTGTGGCAGTCTAAGAGCAGCAAAACATGCGTGCGCGGGGACTCGAACGTGTCACTCAGTGCATACCTGAGCACTTGTGTAGCCCTGGTGGTAGGCACACGCAGTACCCTGGAGAGTGTATGGCGAGAGGGCAGCTTAATGCTCAATATTCATTCACTCGACACACACTAGAACACACCCCTAGGGTAGTGGAGTATACTCTAGAGGGAGTGGTCAAGGTAGTAGGTGTTAGAGTGATTAGTCTAGTTCCTGTCTTCGGACAGTGAGGACGTGTGGAGTAGAGTCTAGACATCTGTGAGAAGACGTTTGGAGGGAGGAAAGAGTCTAGCCTGCTTCATCACCAGTTCATAACGTGGAGTCTGGTATAGGTGTTTGGAATACACCTTAGTCTGGTCAGAGCTGTATCACCTTATCAACACACACTGAGGAAAGAAGAAGTACTAGCACGGAAAGTCTTCAGCATCCCTGTCTAGAGGACGGTATCAGGTTCAGAGACGTGCTCCTGCCTGTGATAACTGAGCATCCGTGGCTAACTTCATAGGAAGGAAAAGGAAAGAAGTGACTGCTCGACCCTTGGCTAGTTTTGAGTGCTTATGTTACCAGCGTGGACAAGGCGAAAGGCAAGTGGATTTATAAGATTAGTGCTACAGGATTGCAGAAGTCCAGCACGTTGCTACCGGTCACTGGGGACCGAAGAGTCACTGTTGTTTCAGGCACGGTGACAGGAAAACCAGGAATCTACCGGACCCTAGGTCGCGGCAGACAAGCCCCTTATAGTCAGTACGTAACTGGGGTCAGGGGGAGTGAAGACTTTAGAGTTCTGCAGGACCACGTAAGAATTCAGCTCCTTCACAGGAAGGCCCCTAACACTAAGCTGACTGGGCAGGTACAGCTAAGATTAGCTGGAGATTTGAGGGAACTACGCTTCAGGCTAGTTGTACTCGTTTATTGGAGTTAAAGGAGGCCCCTAACTTGTCCAGCTGCCGTCTCAAGATACACTCTCCTTGGATCAGCCTCCCTGGGACCTGCCTTGACAACTTGCAAAGTAAAGGTATGGAAAGACGCTGACCGTGTGAGACTGTGTTCTTTATCTGCACTCGACTTCACTACTCACATAGACTTTGAGGGACCAGTCCCACCTGTAGGGGACCCGACATCTAGCTGCCTCACCATCCCCTCAGAGATCTACAGCAGCGCTGGTACTAATTACCAGAATACTACAGGTGGCGTCACGAACTGTACATAAATCAATCCCCTGTAAATATATCCCCAACATACGCCAGACCGCCCGGGCCACAGACCGAGCCACAGCTACCTGTGACAAAATCCCCATAGACTTCTACGGGCTCGGCTCTGAGTACCCCATTGCCCTGGTAACCCACAATTGTGGTGGCGGGTCGACACAATTTTGGCGTCACGAACAGGATACGAAACTCGCGAAATTGCGAGCCCTGTGTGCCTAAGGACTTGTTTTTGTGAAAAGGACTGTTTGCACTTTTGGCGCCAAAATCGCCATTTTTGTCGCCATATTCGCGCCCTCAGGCGCTGGAGAAGAAGGTGGGCGTACCTTCGTGGGCGTCTACCCCCCTGTGGCGCGAAGAAAATGCCTGCCCTCTCCAAGTGCTACTACAACATGCGGTCCTGCCCTACAGCAAAGGAGGTCCGCCTCCTCTTCACCTTCCCTGCGAGGAGGAGGAGACGCAAATCCCACCTCCACGGAAGAGACCGGATGTCTCCGCAAAAAGAAAGAATCTTGTGGAACATGATGGAGGCAGGACGTGTGCAGCCGAGCGGGGCAGCGGAGGAAGGCAGGCCCCGTGCCCCCGCCAAGCTGCCATCGGCATCGGAGACTTATGCAATCCTGCACCTGCAACAGGCGTTGTTAGAGGTTCGGGAGGAGAACTCACGCCTAAAGAAGATGTTCCAACCTGGACTGGAGGAGATAGAGAAACGCGATGTAACCTGCTGAAGTGGCAAATGACGAACACGGCGTCCTCTCCCCTCAACGAATCCCCACGATTCCAAGTACCGAAGAGTCTGCTGCCCAAGGCGAAGGAGCAACCGGAGGCTGCCCCCGAAAGTACCGTTCCTGACCCCACCGGTGAAGCGGTGGAAGCGGAGGAGGTTGAGGAGGTACAGCCAATCCCGGAACGCCCGCCCGGCCAAGAGGCCGCAGCAGATTATCGGTCCCCGGCAGGGACACCGGAGGGGTCCTGTCCGTCACTACCAGATGTGGACTGGGACGAAATGGCGCGCCTGGATGACGTCGCCTACACCGCCCAGTGGGAGCAAGAATGGCAGAGTCGTGAGGAGACGAAGAGGCGTCAGCAGGAGGAAGAGCGGGAAACTCAGAAGAACCGCCAGCGACAATATGCCGAGCTGATTGCCGACAAGGAGACAGTCCGTCGCGACAAAGGTACCTTACGGGAACCGCGGCGGCGGGGGTGTGTGACTGAGTTCCAGCTCCGGAAGGGCTGGGGCTTTATCCGCGAACCGGGCCTCTACCCAGCGGTCTTCGTCAGCAGGCGTGACGTGGAATCTCACCTGCCGCAAGGTCATCCCGGGAGGGACTTAGTGAACGGAGATATAGTCACCTATACGCGGCATTGGGGAATGAAGGGGTGGTATGCCCTGAATGTCACCATCGTCCGCGACCCCGTCCCAGACGCAGGTACCGTCACCATTACCGCAGCGTCCCCGTTTCCAGCTCCAGCAGCATCCGGCCGTGCCCCAGCATCGCCCCCTGCAAAGTCATCGCAACATGCGACCCAGAGTTCATCGCAAGTTAAAGCCACCTCCACATCGCCACATGCGACCCAGTCTAGATCGCAAACCCTGACGCGGTCTATATCGTTGACTGTAATGGAGACGCAATCGGTGTCATGCGAAGAAAGTGTACCCGTTGCGCCCCTAGAGGTTCGAACCAGAACTGTCGCAACCCAGACCCTGATCGCAGCACATGATTTGCTGGTCTTGGGATCTAGGGCTCATTGCATCGTTTCAGCCCCCGGGGTGAAAGATGTAGTGGAAGGTGTATTAGTAGAAGATGAATAAATAGTAAAGAGTTGGTGAGATCCCTATCGGATCTACCACAAGTAAAAAAAAGCAGAAAGTTTAAAATGTTTTGAAAAAGTTTTGCACAAGTATTATATATAGTGAATATATATTTCTAATTATAGAATGCCCGGCTGGGTAATTGGTAAATGATAGATGATAGATGATAAACAGTTGCACTTTGATAATGTGATTTAATGTGATATGTCTTCCTTTGCAAATGGACTTTTGAGGTTAAGGACTATGCTAACCCAGAACTTTCTTGTACATAGTTGCGCTTCGGTGCCCTATCTTGGTTTTACAAAAACCATCCATAACTACCTCTGAAAAACAAAACCCGTATGGTGTGGCACTGAGTGAGGTCTGCAATCGGACGTCCTGCAGCCCACCCAGGACCCACGTTGAAGGTTTGGTGCGGGTCCTTCACAAGTATCTTGTATATTTATTGAATGCTAATTGAAATTTGTATTTTTCTATAAAGTTTGTAACGTTCAAGATTTCCTCACCTCCCGGATGGGAAGATGTTATTGTTAAAAGTTTATTGCATAAACAAAATGTCTTTTGTATTTCACAGCCCGGGAGTGCTGTCGTTTACCATGGGGGAATGTGTAGCCCTGGTGGTAGGCACACGCAGTACCCTGGAGAGTGTATGGCGAGAGGGCAGCTTAATGCTCAATATTCATTCACTCGACACACACTAGACACACCCCTAGGGTAGTGGAGTATACTCTAGAGGGAGTGGTCAAGGTAGTAGGTGTTAGAGTGATTAGTCTAGTTCCTGTCTTCGGACAGTGAGGACGTGTGGAGTAGAGTCTAGACATCTGTGAGAAGACGTTTGGAGGGAGGAAAGAGTCTAGCCTGCTTCATCACCAGTTCATAACGTGGAGTCTGGTATAGGTGTTTGGAATACACCTTAGTCTGGTCAGAGCTGTATCACCTTATCAACACACACTGAGGAAAGAAGAAGTACTAGCACGGAAAGTCTTCAGCATCCCTGTCTAGAGGACGGTATCAGGTTCAGAGACGTGCTCCTGCCTGTGATAACTGAGCATCCGTGGCTAACTTCATAGGAAGGAAAAGGAAAGAAGTGACTGCTCGACCCTTGGCTAGTTTTGAGTGCTTATGTTACCAGCGTGGACAAGGCGAAAGGCAAGTGGATTTATAAGATTAGTGCTACAGGATTGCAGAAGTCCAGCACGTTGCTACCGGTCACTGGGGACCGAAGAGTCACTGTTGTTTCAGGCACGGTGACAGGAAAACCAGGAATCTACCGGACCCTAGGTCGCGGCAGACAAGCCCCTTATAGTCAGTACGTAACTGGGGTCAGGGGGAGTGAAGACTTTAGAGTTCTGCAGGACCACGTAAGAATTCAGCTCCTTCACAGGAAGGCCCCTAACACTAAGCTGACTGGGCAGGTACAGCTAAGATTAGCTGGAGATTTGAGGGAACTACGCTTCAGGCTAGTTGTACTCGTTTATTGGAGTTAAAGGAGGCCCCTAACTTGTCCAGCTGCCGTCTCAAGATACACTCTCCTTGGATCAGCCTCCCTGGGACCTGCCTTGACAACTTGCAAAGTAAAGGTATGGAAAGACGCTGACCGTGTGAGACTGTGTTCTTTATCTGCACTCGACTTCACTACTCACATAGACTTTGAGGGACCAGTCCCACCTGTAGGGGACCCGACATCTAGCTGCCTCACCATCCCCTCAGAGATCTACAGCAGCGCTGGTACTAATTACCAGAATACTACAGGTGGCGTCACGAACTGTACATAAATCAATCCCCTGTAAATATATCCCCAACATACGCCAGACCGCCCGGGCCACAGACCGAGCCACAGCTACCTGTGACAAAATCCCCATAGACTTCTACGGGCTCGGCTCTGAGTACCCCATTGCCCTGGTAACCCACAATTGTGGTGGCGGGTCGACACAATTTTGGCGTCACGAACAGGATACGAAACTCGCGAAATTGCGAGCCCTGTGTGCCTAAGGACTTGTTTTTGTGAAAAGGACTGTTTGCACTTTTGGCACCAAAATCGCCATTTTTGTCGCCATATTCGCGCCCTCAGGCGCTGGAGAAGAAGGTGGGCGTACCTTCGTGGGCGTCTACCCCCCTGTGGCGCGAAGAAAATGCCTGCCCTCTCCAAGTGCTACTACAACATGCGGTCCTGCCCTACAGCAAAGGAGGTCCGCCTCCTCTTCACCTTCCCTGCGAGGAGGAGGAGACGCAAATCCCACCTCCACGGAAGAGACCGGATGTCTCCGCAAAAAGAAAGAATCTTGTGGAACATGATGGAGGCAGGACGTGTGCAGCCGAGCGGGGCAGCGGAGGAAGGCAGGCCCCGTGCCCCCGCCAAGCTGCCATCGGCATCGGAGACTTATGCAATCCTGCACCTGCAACAGGCGTTGTTAGAGGTTCGGGAGGAGAACTCACGCCTAAAGAAGATGTTCCAACCTGGACTGGAGGAGATAGAGAAACGCCGATGTAACCTGCTGAAGTGGCAAATGACGAACACGGCGTCCTCTCCCCTCAACGAATCCCCACGATTCCAAGTACCGAAGAGTCTGCTGCCCAAGGCGAAGGAGACAACCGGAGGCTGCCCCCGAAAGTACCGTTCCTGACCCCACCGGTGAAGCGGTGGAAGCGGAGGAGGTTGAGGAGGTACAGCCAATCCCGGAACGCCCGCCCGGCCAAGAGGCCGCAGCAGATTATCGGTCCCCGGCAGGGACACCGGAGGGGTCCTGTCCGTCACTACCAGATGTGGACTGGGACGAAATGGCGCGCCTGGATGACGTCGCCTACACCGCCCAGTGGGAGCAAGAATGGCAGAGTCGTGAGGAGACGAAGAGGCGTCAGCAGGAGGAAGAGCGGGAAACTCAGAAGAACCGCCAGCGACAATATGCCGAGCTGATTGCCGACAAGGAGACAGTCCGTCGCGACAAAGGTACCTTACGGGAACCGCGGCGGCGGGGGTGTGTGACTGAGTTCCAGCTCCGGAAGGGCTGGGGCTTTATCCGCGAACCGGGCCTCTACCCAGCGGTCTTCGTCAGCAGGCGTGACGTGGAATCTCACCTGCCGCAAGGTCATCCCGGGAGGGACTTAGTGAACGGAGATATAGTCACCTATACGCGGCATTGGGGAATGAAGGGGTGGTATGCCCTGAATGTCACCATCGTCCGCGACCCCGTCCCAGACGCAGGTACCGTCACCATTACCGCAGCGTCCCCGTTTCCAGCTCCAGCAGCATCCGGCCGTGCCCCAGCATCGCCCCCTGCAAAGTCATCGCAACATGCGACCCAGAGTTCATCGCAAGTTAAAGCCACCTCCACATCGCCACATGCGACCCAGTCTAGATCGCAAACCCTGACGCGGTCTATATCGTTGACTGTAATGGAGACGCAATCGGTGTCATGCGAAGAAAGTGTACCCGTTGCGCCCCTAGAGGTTCGCACCAGAACTGTCGCAACCCAGACCCTGATCGCAGCACATGATTTGCTGGTCTTGGGATCTAGGGCTCATTGCATCGTTTCAGCCCCCGGGGTGAAAGATGTAGTGGAAGGTGTATTAGTAGAAGATGAATAAATAGTAAAGAGTTGGTGAGATCCCTATCGGATCTACCACAAGTAAAAAAAAGCAGAAAGTTTAAAATGTTTTGAAAAAGTTTTGCACAAGTATTATATATAGTGAATATATATTTCTAATTATAGAATGCCCGGCTGGGTAATTGGTAAATGATAGATGATAGATGATAAACAGTTGCACTTTGATAATGTGATTTAATGTGATATGTCTTCCTTTGCAAATGGACTTTTGAGGTTAAGGACTATGCTAACCCAGAACTTTCTTGTACATAGTTGCGCTTCGGTGCCCTATCTTGGTTTTACAAAAACCATCCATAACTACCTCTGAAAAACAAAACCCGTATGGTGTGGCACTGAGTGAGGTCTGCAATCGGACGTCCTGCAGCCCACCCAGGACCCACGTTGAAGGTTTGGTGCGGGTCCTTCACAAGTATCTTGTATATTTATTGAATGCTAATTGAAATTTGTATTTTTCTATAAAGTTTGTAACGTTCAAGATTTCCTCACCTCCCGGATGGGAAGATGTTATTGTTAAAAGTTTATTGCATAAACAAAATGTCTTTTGTATTTCACAGCCCGGGAGTGCTGTCGTTTACCATGGGGGAATGTGTAGCCCTGGTGGTAGGCACACGCAGTACCCTGGAGAGTGTATGGCGAGAGGGCAGCTTAATGCTCAATATTCATTCACTCGACACACACTAGACACACCCCTAGGGTAGTGGAGTATACTCTAGAGGGAGTGGTCAAGGTAGTAGGTGTTAGAGTGATTAGTCTAGTTCCTGTCTTCGGACAGTGAGGACGTGTGGAGTAGAGTCTAGACATCTGTGAGAAGACGTTTGGAGGGAGGAAAGAGTCTAGCCTGCTTCATCACCAGTTCATAACGTGGAGTCTGGTATAGGTGTTTGGAATACACCTTAGTCTGGTCAGAGCTGTATCACCTTATCAACACACACTGAGGAAAGAAGAAGTACTAGCACGGAAAGTCTTCAGCATCCCTGTCTAGAGGACGGTATCAGGTTCAGAGACGTGCTCCTGCCTGTGATAACTGAGCATCCGTGGCTAACTTCATAGGAAGGAAAAGGAAAGAAGTGACTGCTCGACCCTTGGCTAGTTTTGAGTGCTTATGTTACCAGCGTGGACAAGGCGAAAGGCAAGTGGATTTATAAGATTAGTGCTACAGGATTGCAGAAGTCCAGCACGTTGCTACCGGTCACTGGGGACCGAAGAGTCACTGTTGTTTCAGGCACGGTGACAGGAAAACCAGGAATCTACCGGACCCTAGGTCGCGGCAGACAAGCCCCTTATAGTCAGTACGTAACTGGGGTCAGGGGGAGTGAAGACTTTAGAGTTCTGCAGGACCACGTAAGAATTCAGCTCCTTCACAGGAAGGCCCCTAACACTAAGCTGACTGGGCAGGTACAGCTAAGATTAGCTGGAGATTTGAGGGAACTACGCTTCAGGCTAGTTGTACTCGTTTATTGGAGTTAAAGGAGGCCCCTAACTTGTCCAGCTGCCGTCTCAAGATACACTCTCCTTGGATCAGCCTCCCTGGGACCTGCCTTGACAACTTGCAAAGTAAAGGTATGGAAAGACGCTGACCGTGTGAGACTGTGTTCTTTATCTGCACTCGACTTCACTACTCACATAGACTTTGAGGGACCAGTCCCACCTGTAGGGGACCCGACATCTAGCTGCCTCACCATCCCCTCAGAGATCTACAGCAGCGCTGGTACTAATTACCAGAATACTACAGGTGGCGTCACGAACTGTACATAAATCAATCCCCTGTAAATATATCCCCAACATACGCCAGACCGCCCGGGCCACAGACCGAGCCACAGCTACCTGTGACAAAATCCCCATAGACTTCTACGGGCTCGGCTCTGAGTACCCCATTGCCCTGGTAACCCACAATTGTGGTGGCGGGTCGACACAATTTTGGCGTCACGAACAGGATACGAAACTCGCGAAATTGCGAGCCCTGTGTGCCTAAGGACTTGTTTTTGTGAAAAGGACTGTTTGCACTTTTGGCGCCAAAATCGCCATTTTTGTCGCCATATTCGCGCCCTCAGGCGCTGGAGAAGAAGGTGGGCGTACCTTCGTGGGCGTCTACCCCCCTGTGGCGCGAAGAAAATGCCTGCCCTCTCCAAGTGCTACTACAACATGCGGTCCTGCCCTACAGCAAAGGAGGTCCGCCTCCTCTTCACCTTCCCTGCGAGGAGGAGGAGACGCAAATCCCACCTCCACGGAAGAGACCGGATGTCTCCGCAAAAAGAAAGAATCTTGTGGAACATGATGGAGGCAGGACGTGTGCAGCCGAGCGGGGCAGCGGAGGAAGGCAGGCCCGTGCCCCCGCCAAGCTGCCATCGGCATCGGAGACTTATGCAATCCTGCACCTGCAACAGGCGTTGTTAGAGGTTCGGGAGGAGAACTCACGCCTAAAGAAGATGTTCCAACCTGGACTGGAGGAGATAGAGAAACGCCGATGTAACCTGCTGAAGTGGCAAATGACGAACACGGCGTCCTCTCCCCTCAACGAATCCCCACGATTCCAAGTACCGAAGAGTCTGCTGCCCAAGGCGAAGGAGCAACCGGAGGCTGCCCCGAAAGTACCGTTCCTGACCCCACCGGTGAAGCGGTGGAAGCGGAGGAGGTTGAGGAGGTACAGCCAATCCCGGAACGCCCGCCCGGCCAAGAGGCCGCAGCAGATTATCGGTCCCCGGCAGGGACACCGGAGGGGTCCTGTCCGTCACTACCAGATGTGGACTGGGACGAAATGGCGCGCCTGGATGACGTCGCCTACACCGCCCAGTGGGAGCAAGAATGGCAGAGTCGTGAGGAGACGAAGAGGCGTCAGCAGGAGGAAGAGCGGGAAACTCAGAAGAACCGCCAGCGACAATATGCCGAGCTGATTGCCGACAAGGAGACAGTCCGTCGCGACAAAGGTACCTTACGGGAACCGCGGCGGCGGGGGTGTGTGACTGAGTTCCAGCTCCGGAAGGGCTGGGGCTTTATCCGCGAACCGGGCCTCTACCCAGCGGTCTTCGTCAGCAGGCGTGACGTGGAATCTCACCTGCCGCAAGGTCATCCCGGGAGGGACTTAGTGAACGGAGATATAGTCACCTATACGCGGCATTGGGGAATGAAGGGGTGGTATGCCCTGAATGTCACCATCGTCCGCGACCCCGTCCCAGACGCAGGTACCGTCACCATTACCGCAGCGTCCCCGTTTCCAGCTCCAGCAGCATCCGGCCGTGCCCCAGCATCGCCCCCTGCAAAGTCATCGCAACATGCGACCCAGAGTTCATCGCAAGTTAAAGCCACCTCCACATCGCCACATGCGACCCAGTCTAGATCGCAAACCCTGACGCGGTCTATATCGTTGACTGTAATGGAGACGCAATCGGTGTCATGCGAAGAAAGTGTACCCGTTGCGCCCCTAGAGGTTCGCACCAGAACTGTCGCAACCCAGACCCTGATCGCAGCACATGATTTGCTGGTCTTGGGATCTAGGGCTCATTGCATCGTTTCAGCCCCCGGGGTGAAAGATGTAGTGGAAGGTGTATTAGTAGAAGATGAATAAATAGTAAAGAGTTGGTGAGATCCCTATCGGATCTACCACAAGTAAAAAAAAGCAGAAAGTTTAAAATGTTTTGAAAAAGTTTTGCACAAGTATTATATATAGTGAATATATATTTCTAATTATAGAATGCCCGGCTGGGTAATTGGTAAATGATAGATGATAGATGATAAACAGTTGCACTTTGATAATGTGATTTAATGTGATATGTCTTCCTTTGCAAATGGACTTTTGAGGTTAAGGACTATGCTAACCCAGAACTTTCTTGTACATAGTTGCGCTTCGGTGCCCTATCTTGGTTTTACAAAAACCATCCATAACTACCTCTGAAAAACAAAACCCGTATGGTGTGGCACTGAGTGAGGTCTGCAATCGGACGTCCTGCAGCCCACCCAGGACCCACGTTGAAGGTTTGGTGCGGGTCCTTCACAAGTATCTTGTATATTTATTGAATGCTAATTGAAATTTGTATTTTTCTATAAAGTTTGTAACGTTCAAGATTTCCTCACCTCCCGGATGGGAAGATGTTATTGTTAAAAGTTTATTGCATAAACAAAATGTCTTTTGTATTTCACAGCCCGGGAGTGCTGTCGTTTACCATGGGGGAATGTGTAGCCCTGGTGGTAGGCACACGCAGTACCCTGGAGAGTGTATGGCGAGAGGGCAGCTTAATGCTCAATATTCATTCACTCGACACACACTAGACACACCCCTAGGGTAGTGGAGTATACTCTAGAGGGAGTGGTCAAGGTAGTAGGTGTTAGAGTGATTAGTCTAGTTCCTGTCTTCGGACAGTGAGGACGTGTGGAGTAGAGTCTAGACATCTGTGAGAAGACGTTTGGAGGGAGGAAAGAGTCTAGCCTGCTTCATCACCAGTTCATAACGTGGAGTCTGGTATAGGTGTTTGGAATACACCTTAGTCTGGTCAGAGCTGTATCACCTTATCAACACACACTGAGGAAAGAAGAAGTACTAGCACGGAAAGTCTTCAGCATCCCTGTCTAGAGGACGGTATCAGGTTCAGAGACGTGCTCCTGCCTGTGATAACTGAGCATCCGTGGCTAACTTCATAGGAAGGAAAAGGAAAGAAGTGACTGCTCGACCCTTGGCTAGTTTTGAGTGCTTATGTTACCAGCGTGGACAAGGCGAAAGGCAAGTGGATTTATAAGATTAGTGCTACAGGATTGCAGAAGTCCAGCACGTTGCTACCGGTCACTGGGGACCGAAGAGTCACTGTTGTTTCAGGCACGGTGACAGGAAAACCAGGAATCTACCGGACCCTAGGTCGCGGCAGACAAGCCCCTTATAGTCAGTACGTAACTGGGGTCAGGGGAGTGAAGACTTTAGAGTTCTGCAGGACCACGTAAGAATTCAGCTCCTTCACAGGAAGGCCCCTAACACTAAGCTGACTGGGCAGGTACAGCTAAGATTAGCTGGAGATTTGAGGGAACTACGCTTCAGGCTAGTTGTACTCGTTTATTGGAGTTAAAGGAGGCCCCTAACTTGTCCAGCTGCCGTCTCAAGATACACTCTCCTTGGATCAGCCTCCCTGGGACCTGCCTTGACAACTTGCAAAGTAAAGGTATGGAAAGACGCTGACCGTGTGAGACTGTGTTCTTTATCTGCACTCGACTTCACTACTCACATAGACTTTGAGGGACCAGTCCCACCTGTAGGGGACCCGACATCTAGCTGCCTCACCATCCCTCAGAGATCTACAGCAGCGCTGGTACTAATTACCAGAATACTACAGGTGGCGTCACGAACTGTACATAAATCAATCCCCTGTAAATATATCCCCAACATACGCCAGACCGCCCGGGCCACAGACCGAGCCACAGCTACCTGTGACAAAATCCCCATAGACTTCTACGGGCTCGGCTCTGAGTACCCCATTGCCCTGGTAACCCACAATTGTGGTGGCGGGTCGACACACACTCTCCGCAAACTCGAGTAATGAGCGCTTGCACTCATCACTAGCACTGATATTAGGGCACTGTGTTTTTTGTGATATGGGACACTGTGATTGCCGTTACATTGCGGAAATTGTGGCTTGTTCTAATATGGGGGTACTGTGGCTTGTTCGGATAAGTGGGCTTTGATTCTGGCATCGATGAGCACCGTGGCTTGTTCTAATATGGAGGCAGTGTGGCTTGTTGTGATATGGGGACACTTGCCGCTTCAGTCTCTTGCCAATATCCTGCACACAGTACATACATGACAATGTATAGATATTCTGCTGTTTACTACATTTTACATCTTTCTTGTAAAGTACATCAGATAGATTCTACAATATTAGTCTTATGACATTTTATGAACCGCCCGCTGCTTCGAAAAAAATCCATTCCAGACGCAGGTTCCCTGGTGGCGGCTGCTGCGCTAGCCGTGACTCATCGCTCCTTGCCTGCTAATAAAATGCTTTTTACCAGGGCCGTTAATATAGGGGGTTTTATCTTTTCTGTTTGAAAATCAATGTGGCTTCCCTCAATAAACCGTACAAAAGGCGAAATACAAAGCGTGCACTTAGAGCCGCCCATCTTCTGCTCATCTTCAGAAGCTCAGCCCGTCTTGCGCTCAATATCTTAATTTAAATCCATTTTTCCAGGGAGAGTTCTGCTCCGGAGCTGAATTCCTTCTTAGAGTTAAGTAGTGGATAAGCATTTGTTGCTAATGGCTCCTTAATGTCATTTCCTGCCATCAAGATTTATACTTTGTGTACACACGGGGTTAATATGAAGGACATGTCACTCCTTAAGAAATCTATAATTCAGGACACGGATAATAAAAAATGACTATAAAAATATACAAAAAGAAATGATCAGATCCAAACAGTAAAAAACTCCAGCTTAGGCTGGTTTCACACATCCGTTTTTCCCCTTGCGGCTCCCCGGCATTTTTTAGCAGCGCCGCATCACAAAACCGTATGCGCCGCATGCGGTTTTTTTTTTCCATTGACTTGTATTAGCGCCGCATGGCGCCGCATGTCACTGCGGCGCGTCCGGTTGGTGCCGGATGCGGTGTCTGGTCACCGTACGGTGTCTGGAAAAAACGTTGCATGTAACGTTTTTTGTCTGCGGCGAAAAAGCCGCATGCGCCGGATGCGGCGCATGCGGTTCTTTTTTACAATGAAAGTCTATGGACGCCGCAATGCGCCGCATCGCGGCGTCCGCCGCATCCGGTAGCCGCATGCGGTTTGTTAATTGATATACCAGCCCACAGCAAACAGATACAAGGAAGTACCACCCCTCAGCAAACATATAAAAAAAACATTGGGTGGGACATCAGACACAGCCACAGAGAGCCACAGAGAGCCACAGAGAGCCACAGAGAGCCACAGAGAGCCACCGACGCAGCCACCGACGCAGCCACCGACGCAGCCACCGACGCAGCCACCGGACTCGCAGCCAGGATCCGTAATGGAACGCCAGGAAAACAGACGGTAAATATGAACCACCCACCCCCAAATTCAAAAATGTAAAATACATATGTCACCAATGTTGTGTGAGCTGATGTTTATTTTTTGTGGCCTGGTACATTATATATGTAATTTTTTTTCTGTGATGGGGATTGGTTCCCCAGGTATTTAATGAAATTAAATTGCCGATGATGGGGTGGGTCCCCGAGTTTAAAATGCATTTGTTTGGGAACTTTATTGTGTATTCACTGCTATTGTTGTGAATGTTGATAATGTAGATCTACTGGTACTGTTTTTTAGCAGTGATGTGCTTTGTCTCCCTGCGACAATCTGAAATATGGATGTATTTGTGTATCAAAATGTTTTGTTTTTTTTTTAAAAAGTATTAATTTTTTTGGCCAGTTATGTCGTTGTTTTTTATGCTACTATCGGAAATGTGCATGTGTTTACTATGGTAATGTTTCTCTCCATTTTTTTTTTTGGCCAATGGTTTTTTGGCTTGTCATGGTTTTATCTACTCATGGTCTGTTCAATTGTTTAACTATGGTAATGTTTTTTTGTTTGCAATATTTTTTCTTTGTAGCCTGTCATGGTTTTATCTACTCATGGTCTGTTCAATTGTTTAACTATGGTAATGTTTTTTTGTTTGCAATATTTTTTCTTTGTAGCCTGTCATGGTTTTATCTACTCATGGTCTGTTCAATTGTTTGACTATGCTAATGTTTTTTTGTTTGCAATCTTTGTTCTTTGTGGCTTGTCATGGTTTTATCTACTCATGGTCTGTTGAATTGTATGACTATGCTAATGTTTTTTTGTTTGCAATCTTTGTTCTTTGTGGCTTGTCACGGTTTTATCTACTCATGCTGCTATTATTTTCCTGTGTTTAGTATACAAATGTTGATGTACTTTTCTTTTTGTTGCAATGTTATTTTTTTGCCTGCCTCTGACCTTAGCTAAAATTATGCTCTTATGTGAAATTTCCATGTTTTTATTATCATATATATTTTTTTTTTTTTTGGCCAGGGATACGGTTTACCCTGGTACTGTTGATGGCTATAAAAAATGATTGCATGTGGTCGGAATAATGTCGTTGTTTGAATGTTATATTTTAAAACAGGGACAATCAAAATATATCAACAAATTTTTTTTGGTCTGTTAATTTCACAGCAGAAGAATTGATGCTGGCGATGAAAGGGCGCAGGACATCCTGGATGCAAGGAGGCAAGCCAGCAGAAAGTAAATGTCATCCCCATGTCCCTACAAATTTAATGTTTGTTTTTCTCTTTCAGCCAGGGACAAGGAATCCACATCTATTCACTGTCCCTTTTTGTGTCCTAACAGCAGAAGAATTCAACGAGCGGCGGCGGCGGCGGCTGAAGCGCAAGTTGAGCAGAGGGGAGGAGAGGAACTCCAAGCTAGGAGGCTAGCAAGCAGAAAGTAAGTATTACAGCACACATTTTGCTCTAATTTACATGTTTGTTTTTTGTGTTTCAGCCAGGGCAAAGGAATACCCATATATTCACTGTCCGTTTGTGTGTGTCCTTATTCAACAGCCGAAGACTTCACCGGGCGGCAGCGGCTGAAGCCCAAGTCGAGCAGAGGGGAGCAGAGGACCTCCAAGCTAGGAGGAGAGCAATGAGAAAGTAAGTATTACATCACACATTTTGCTATAAATGACATGTTTGTTTTTTATTTCAGCCATGGACAAGGATTCTCAAATTTACAGTACCTTTTTACTTTAACAGTAGAAGACGTCAACAAGAGGGGGAGGCGGCGGCTGGAGATAGACGAGAGGAGGAGAGGCGGGCAAGGAGGGAAGCCAGAAGAAGGTAAACATTCCCCCCCCCATTTCAATATACATGCTTGGTTTTCTTTCAGACAGGGCCAAGAAATATACAAATATATTGACTGTCCCTTTTTGTTTCTTCCACAGCAGAGAACATCAAACAGCTGCTGCAGCTGCAGCAATGGCGTTGTTGGCGGAGGAAGCAGCGGCTGAAGCGGCGGCGGCAGCACCACCGGCATCGCCATCTCCTCCCTCCCAGCCAGAGCCAGAGCCGCCACAGCAGGACACATCTTCTTCTGGGAGCCCTCCTACCCATCGTCAGGAATTGGCGGTAAAAATATGTATTTTTAATTTTTCTATCCACAATCCATCTGTGGGCTATATGTCTTGATTGTGTTATTTTAATAACAGGAATCTGAAGATGACGAGGAGCTCCCAGAGGAAGAAGGACGGGGTGGAGAGATACCCGGAGTGGGCTCACAATTCGTAAGTATCCTGCATCAATCTCATAAACACAACATCACAGTACACACAACACATAGAAAAACATTTAGTGCATACTTCACACAGCGGCCAACACCTGCCAATATCCTAATTTTTATTTTCATTTTTTTAGTCTCTCGCATCTGGGAGCCAGAGGGTTTCTCCCAGCGCCTCCCAGAGTCGTCGTGAGACTGTTGGCGGTTCTCAACGTGTAAGTATTTTTTGCCATGTTATATAATTTATGCTTTTTAAAAAAACGTGTTATCTACAAATGTTTTGTGCATTAATATTCCCATTGTAACATGTATAATTTTTACAAACTAAAACCATGTATCTGATATTTTTTTTTTTTTTTTTTTTTTTCTTCATTGTTCATTTCACAGGCTTCACAGCGTGCTCCCGACTCGGACACAGAGGAGGGATTGGACGTGGAGTTGATGATCGACCTGGTCCGAGAAAGGGAGCCGCTGTGGAACATGGCGGACCGCCAGCATGCGGATCAAATAGTTACACGACGGCTCTGGACGGAAGTGGCAGCAGCAATGATGCACCGCTGGGAGGACCTCAATCCTAGGTCCCAGAATAAATACCGTAAGTATAGTTCATGTTGCTGACTGTAAAGGTGTTTTAAAAAAATTCTGTCCTTGTGTAACCAACGCTTCATGTTTTCATGATTTCCTTTTGTGAAACACTATGGAAACAATGAAAACATTAACTCTGGGGGACACGAGGACTAAAGTGTGGTTGTTGTATAGTAACCAATGTGTGCTTTCTCGTTTCAGGGGAGAGAATTATGAAGCGGTGGCGGTCTGTGAGGGATCGCTTTAAGAAGGAATTTAACAAAGAGATGCGGGCCCCGAGTGGTTCTTCAGGACGCCAGAGTAAGTACAAATATGCACAAGCTCTGGCGTTCCTGCGTGAAACCATGGTCACCAGAAGGTAAATATTAACATCAAATGTAATATTTTTTTTTGTTTCACCCAGGGCCATTCCACATCTGTATATTAATTTTATGTTTTTGTTTCTTCCACAGCACGGTGAGCAGCACTCGGGCGCCCGCAGAGTTGGAGCCTTCTAGAGCGATCCCTCAGGAGACCGACACCGAGGGACACTTTGACCAACCCTCCACATCTGACCCTTCCCACACTTCACACACACACGATCCCGCTGTCCCTTCCACCAGCGCTGGAGCAGCGTGGCCGCCTGCAATGCATGAATCTGCTGGTCAGGATATAGCCTTCCCTTTACCACACCCTTCTGATCCTGCCACCTCTAGTACAGCTGCGGGTACTGGGCGGCAGCGTCAGAAGGGTCAGGAAAAGAACTATGCGCCCGAGTTCTTACACATGAACGCATCTTTCCAGAACTGCCTTAAGTTGCTATCTGAACAAGTTTCCGCAGGCCTTCGTCAGATAACCACACTAGTTGGTGAGGTCAAGACACTTCTGGAAACTGTGCGTTCTGAGATAAGAGCACCCCCGAACTTCAGCTTTTTTAGGTCAGTTGCGGAGCGCATAGATCCGCTATCTTATGACCAGCAGATGTATGTGATGCACACGTGCCACGCTGCTGTAGTGCAGGTTGTCTCCCATCCTCAATCCACCCCAGTCATTCCACCACCTCCCCCCCTACAGCCGCCGTACATCTTCCCCCCCCTCCACCTGCCATACCTCCTCCCCCTCCTATTCAATACCAACCAACTACCCAGTACCAACCACCTCCCCAGTACCAACCACCTCCCCAGGTCCAACCAACTACCCAGTACCAACCACCTCCCCAGGTCCAACCACCTCCCCAGTACCAACAACCTACCCAGGTCCAACCACCTCCCCAGTACCAACAACCTACCCACTACCAGCCACCTACCCCCTACCACACTTCTACCTACCAATCTACTTCCCCCTTCCAAATACCTACTATGTCACCTGTTCCTCATGCACAACCCTCCACTCCACCACCACCCACCTGTTCTGCCTTGTCTTCCCATTCTTTTGGTCTTTCCACCCCTTCACCTCTTCCTGTTCCTTCCCCACCACCATCCCGTTCGTCCCTCCACACTCTCCACACTCCCACGGTCGAAGTGTCCCGCAGCCCCTCCAGCAGTATTTCCACCCCACACTACACTGACCTGTAGTTAATGTTACAATTTTTTTTCATACATTTATTTAAAAAAATAAAGTTGAAAACCAAAAAAATATATTTAAAAAAATAAAGTTTACTAAAAAAATAATAAAGTTTAATAAAATATAAAGGTTATTTAAATATGAAGAATTGGGCCACAAGGCCTACTTTAATAACAATTATATTAAAAAATATTTTTAAAATAAATTGTTCATTGGTTTAACATTGTTGTCTGTCTTTTATTTATAGGATGTTAAGTTTTAAATGTGGTATACAGGTACACCTAACTTTGGCTAAAAGGTTAATAAATGTAACCTTTTTGTCAAAGTTATGTCCCGGGTTGTGTAGTATGCAAAGTGTATTCTTTTTTTAATAAAAATGTGTACACCCCAGTTTTCCCCTACTCCAGGCCCACCAAAAACATATCATGTTTTCAGTATTTCCTTTGTATTGCACAGGTGAGGCAATTATCACCTGAGCAATACAAAGGAAAGACAGAAAACTTTACATGTTGGTGGACCTTGAGGACTGGAGTAGGGGAAACATAATGTACACTTTTTGTAGGACAAATGGTGAAATACTTTTGTTAATACAATTTCACCTTTTGTCCTAAAAAGGGTACATTGTAGGCCATGTGTCACCAAATCCAGTCATCAAGGCCTAACAACAGGTATTGTTTTCAGTATTTCCTTTGTATTGCACAGGTGAGGCAATTATCACCTGAGCAATGCAAAGTAAAGACTGAAAAATTGACATGTTGGTGGACCTTGAGGACTGGAGTAGGGGAAACATAATGTACACTTTTTGTAGGACAAATGGTGAAATACTTTTGTTAATACAATTTCACCTTTTGTCCTAAAAAGGGTACATTGTAGGCCATGTGTCACCAAATCCAGTCATCAAGGCCTAACAACAGGTATTGTTTTCAGTATTTCCTTTGTATTGCACAGGTGAGGCAATTATCACCTGAGCAATGCAAAGTAAAGACTGAAAAATTGACATGTTGGTGGACCTTGAGGACTGGAGTAGGGGAAACATAATGTACACTTTTTGTAGGACAAATGGTGAAATACTTTTGTTAATACAATTTCACCTTTTGTCCTAAAAAGGGTACATTGTAGGCCATGTGTCACCAAATCCAGTCATCAAGGCCTAACAACAGGTATTGTTTTCAGTATTTCCTTTGTATTGCACAGGTGAGGCAATTATCACCTGAGCAATGCAAAGTAAAGACTGAAAAATTGACATGTTGGTGGCCTTGAGGACTGCAGTTGGGGAAACATGGCCTACAAATGTACACTTTTTTGGACAAAAGGTGACAGCCATGGACACAACAATGGCAAGAAGGTTATAGTAGAAAACACACAAGAAGGTAGACAAGTAAACTATTAAAGGTTTATTGTGGGTAAAGAAAATTATTAAAATAAACAATACATTTATCACACTCTGTCATCCTGCCAGTCAACACTACCTTCCGGTGACACAAAGTATTGAGCAAACTTGTCCCTCATTCTAGAAACTGCAACTGTACTGCGAGTGGTAATGTTGGTGTAGTTGTGCAAAGTTGTTTCTTGATTGTGGTCCTCCAGAGAAATTGGTTCCTTGGTTAGGACAAAAATATGGAGGACCACGCACGCTTTCACTACATCATCAACAGTCTCGGTCTTCAAGTTTATTGCAGTCAAAAGGACACGCCATTTTGCTGTCATAATGCCAAAGGCACACTCCACCATCCGTCTGGCTCTTGTGAGGCGGTAGTTAAATACCCGCTTTGTATGTGTCAATTCTCTGCTGGCATACGGCTTCAATAGGTGTTGGGACAGCTGGAATGCCTCATCACCTACACAAACAAATGGCATTGGTGGGCCTGAGGTTTGAGGCAGTGGTCTAGGGGGGGGAAACTGAAAACTGTTTCCATACAATTTACGTCCCATAGCAGATATTTTAAACACTTGGGAGTCATTAGACCGTCCATAAGACCCAATGTCCACCGCGATAAACTTGTAGTGCGCATCTGCAATAGCCATCAGGACGATAGAGAAATATTTCTTATAGTTAAAGAATTCAGATCCAGTTCCTTTTGGCTTTTGAATGCGGATGTGCTTTCCATCAACGGCCCCCAGGCAATTGGGGAACTGGCAGATGAGTAGAAACTGGTCCGCTATTTCAAGCCACCGCTCTGTTGTTGGCTCTGGAATAAATTCTTCAACCAAAGTATCCCACAGAGCACGACAAGTATACTTTATTATGCCGGATAGTGTGGAGATTCCAATCCGATACTGAAAATGGAGCGATGATAGAGTTTCGCCAGTTGCCAGAAATCTGAAAACAAATTAGAAAATACAAATAATTCAGAAACGCAGCATTACATACCAGAACTCAGCTACGACTATTGGAGATACCAAAAATAATAATATCTAGGAGAAAGACTGTTTTATAACTAGATTTGGGGCTACTCATGTGGTTTCCTAGTTGGCCTGTGATGTTCAATTAATGATAAAATTACAAGTGCGCTCAAGCAAACAGAACCAATACATATAGCTTACCTTATAGTCACCATGAGACGCTCCGCCGGAGATATCGAGAACCGACAGTACGTGTCCGATTTTTTAATTTTGTCTCCAACACGCTCCAGCAAATCATCAAAGTTTTCTATATTCATCCGCAGATAGGCAAAAAACTTGTCGGGATTTTGTCGCAGCTCCATGTTCAGTGTGGAATAGACACCACGAGTTAATCTCTGTGACGTGATGGGGTGGATCCACATACGGCGGCGACTTCGCAGGCGCTGACGCCGCTGCTCCTCAAACTTTCGCTCCTTCTCCAGAACGATAAACCTCAATCGATTCATCTCCGCAGTAAAATCAACAAGATTCCTGAAGATATTGCCGATAATGGGTTCCATGTTCGCCAATCACTTGCTACTTGCTCTTCTCTCCAAACTGCACTTTCTCCTCTACAACCTGTCAAAGAAGGGATGTAGGAGCAGTGTATATATAGGATTACAGTAGCCAATCATATTTGGAACCCCAAAAAGGGCCCCAAAATGGGCGTGCTTAAAAGCCGGATCCGGCGCAATACGGCGTCAACGTATGCCAACCGGATACACCGGATGAGACGTATGCGGTTTTTTTGCCGCATTCGTGAACCGGATGCGGCGAAAAACAAAAATGCGGCACATCCGGTGTTCAGAGAAAATACCGCATGCGGCGCTGCGGCTAAATGCCGGGGGCGCCGTTTAGGCGCCCCGCCGGATGTGTGAAAGAGGCCTTAGCTGCATTGTCTGATGGAGTCAGAGGAAGTCTAAAATCCACCTGTTGTCACCAGTTTAGCTGCATTGTATATTGGCGTCTTGGGTAGTCTAAGATCCACCTGTTGTCTCATAAGAAGCTCAGACAACTGTTCTGTCCCTCCCTAAAATGCTGCATTTTTTCTGAGATGCAGAAATGGTGACGAAATTTCTGCGCCGAATGCTTAACATGTGTCACATACCCTTATAGTCTGTGAGATTTTATGGCACAGACATAAGAGAGATCCTGTGTAAGAACAAAATATGGGCCCTTTGTAGTCCAATAGGTTATCATAATGCAAAATTCCACCTGGTTTGGGGGTGATAGTGCCCCCCCCCCTTACCTCTTGGGCCCCTGTAAGTTTACACAGGTTGCATCAATGATATGTCCACCTCTGCGTACAGGGTCAGACTGGTCCAGCAGAGTACCACAAGGTCTTTCATTGGGCCTGGACTCTTATCTTTGATGGTGCCCAAAAGTCAATCACTAGACAACCCCATTAGGTGTCAATCTCTGGCCCCTAACGTCCATTCATTTTTTTTTTGTTACCATATGTGCAATTATAAATCAACTCTTTTTTTTTGCCTCCCCAAGGATGGCACATTGGTCAGTGCATTAGTGGGCAACATGCCACCACTAGTCCAGGGCTTTGTATAGACGTTCTGATCTAAATAGAAAGCCATATGATGGCAGGTTCCCTTTAAATGACACTATGATAGAAAGGTCAAAGAGGTTGTCCACTACTTTATCATTGATGGCCTGTCCTTAGGATAGGTCATCAATGACTGATCTGTAGGGGGTGCGAGATCAGCTGTTTTAGGTGCCAGTGGCGGTCAGAAGTGCTCCGTTACGGAGCTGCTCCGTCTTCTGATAGCAAAAGTCTGAATGGGCACCCCTCAAAAAAAAAAAAAATAATCAATATCTCCCCCCAGACCCACTTTCCCCAGACCCTCTAAGGTGCAAACTCCAGCCACTATTTACCCCCCTCCTCCAGCCTCCAAATTGTGTGCCGGGGCCTGCAGGCAGAATATTTCCCCCCAGCGCCCCCATACTATAAGGTGCAAACTGCAGCAGTGCAGCCACTATTTACCCCCTCCAAACTGTGTGCAGCAGCCAGACATATTATTTTCTAAGAAGTGCCAGCACAGTGGCAAAGGGACACATAAAAAAAAAAAAATCACCGCCGGGCCCAGCTCACCGTCTTGCGTCTCCACACAGCCTCAGCTCCTCACACTCCGCCACCAACAGTCGGTAGTCGCCCTCACATGTGCAACTACTTCCAGCCGGGCCCAGCATACACTGCTCTCTCTGGCTGGAAAGCTACATCTGCCAGGAGGCATGGCGTCCTTATGCAAATCCAGCCAGAGAATTCAGACAGGAGCAGTGAAGGACTAGAAAGGAGGAGTTAGGAGGAGCCAGGTACAGAGTGACGGCAGCGCGCACGTTTAAGTAAAGCAGGAGTGGGGAACCTTTTTCCAGCCAGGCGCCATTTGGAAATTTCTACCATCATTCGGGGGCCACACAAAAATGATCACCTTGAAAATTACCCTGGTATATTTAGTCAAACAATTAATTACGGTAACTCATCCTTAATGTGACGGCTGACCTGCTTCTCTTTGGTGCAGCTGTGATGTTAGGTGATACTGATCATGTTGCTTCTCACAGCTGCTTTTCCAGGTTTGTGTCGGCCAGGAGAGCAGTTAATTTTTTGTCATAAGTTTTGTAAATCATATACATCACATAGGAGACGCTGGGACTACTGTATATACATCACATAGGAGATGCTGAGACAGCTGTATATAGACCACATATGAGATGATGGGACTGCTATATAAGCATCATATAGGAGACACTGTGACTTCTGTATATACATCGCACAGGAGATGCTGGGACTGCTGAATATACATCACATAGAGACACAGGGACTGCTGTATATACATCACATAGGAAACACAGGGACTGCTGTATACATCACACAGGAGACACTGAGACAGCTGTATATACACCACATAGGAGACGATGGAACTGATATATAAGCATCACAGAGGAGACACTGTGGGCTGCTGTCTATACATCACACAGGAGATGCTGGAGCTGCTGAATATACATCACATAGGAGACGCTAGGACTGCTGTACATACATAACATAGGAAACATTGAGACTGCTATATATGCATTACAGGAGATTCTGGGGTCATATAAATTACAGGAGGAGCTGGAGGGGCATAGACATCACAGGAGATGATGGGACATATTGATCACTGGGGAGGCAAGGGGAATAGACATCACTGAAGGGCTATATACATCACTAGGCAGCATAGACAGCACTGGGGGTATATATGTCCCTGAGGGCAATATACAGTTATATGAAAAAGTTTGGGCACCCCTATTAATCTTAAGCTTAATGTTTTATAAAAATTGGTGTTTTTGCAACAGCTATTTCAGTTTGATATATCTAATAACTATTGGACACAGTAATGTTTCTGCCTTGAAATGAGGTTTATTGTACTAACAGAAATGTGCAATCTGCATCCAAACAAAATTTGACAGGTGCATAAGTATGGGCACCTCACCAGAAAAGTGACATTAATATTTAGTAGATCCTCCTTTTGCAAAAATAACAGCCTCTAGTCGCCTCCTGTAGCTTTTAATGAGTTCCTGGATCCTGGATGAAGGTATTTTTGACCATTCCTCTTTACAAAACAATTCCAGTTCAGTTAAGTTTGATGGTTGCCGAGCATGGACAGCCCTCTTCAAATGATCCCACAGATGTTCAATGATATTCAGGTCTGGGGACTGGGATGGCCATTCCAGAACATTGTAATTGTTCCTCTGTATGAATGCCTGAGTAGATCTGGAGCGGTGGTTTGGATCATTGTCTTGCTGAAAGATCCATCCCCTGCGTAACTTCAACTTTATCACTGATTCTTGAACATTATTGTCAAAAATCTGGTGATACTGAGTGAATCCATGCGTCCCTCAACTTTAACAAGATTCCCGGTGCTGGCATTGGCCACACAGCCCCAAAGCATGATGGAACCTCCACCAAATTTTACTGTGGGTAGCAAGTGTTTTTCTTGGAATGCTGTGTTTTTTTGACGCCATGCATAACGCCTTTTTGTATGACCAAACAACTCAATCTTGGTTTCATCAGTCCACAGGACCTCCTTCCAAAAAGAAATTGGCTTCTTCAAATGTGCTTTTGCGTACCTCAGCCGACTCTGTTTGTGGCGTGCTTGTAGAAACGGCTTATTTCGCATCGCTCTCCCATACAGCTTCTCCTTGTGCAAAGTGCGTTGTATAGTTGACCGATGCACAGTGACACCATCTGCAGCAAGTTGATGCTGCAGCTCTCTGGAGGTGGTCTGAGGATTGTCCTTGACTGATCTCACCATTCTTCTTCTCTGCCTTTCTGATGTTTTTCTTGGCCTGCCACTTCTGGCCTTAACAAGAACTGTCCCTGTGTTCTTCCATTTCCTTACTATGTTCCTCACAGTGGAAACTGACAGGTTAAATCTCTGAGACAGCTTTTTGTATCCTTCCCCTGAACAACTATATTGAATAATCTTTGTTTCAGATCATTTGACAGTTGTTTTGAGGAGCCCATGATGCCACTCTTCAGAGGAGATTCAAACAGGAGAACAACTTGCAAGTGGCCACTTTAAGTAGCTTTTCTCATGATTGCATACACCTGGCTATGAAGTTCAAAGCTCAATGAGGTTACAAAACCAAAAAAAGTGCTTTAGTAAGTCAGTAAAAAGTAGGTAGGAGTATTTAAAACAAGAAAATGATAAGGGTGCCCACTTATGCACCTGTCAAATTTTGTTTGGATGCAGATTGCACATTTTCTGTTAGTACAATAAACCTCATTTCAAGGCAGAAACATTACTGTGTCCAATAGTTATTAAATATATCAAACTGAAATAGCTGTTGCAAAAGCACCAATTTTTATAAAACATTAAGCTTAAGATTAATAGGGGTGCCCAAACTTTTTCATATAACTGTACATCACTGGAGAGGTCACATACATCTCTGGGTGATATATACAGCACAGGTGGGGGGATATACAGCACTGCGGTCATATACAGTACTCAGTGGGATATACAGCACTTCTAGGGCAAATGTATCACTGAGGAATATACATATCACTTGGAGCACATAAAGCCCTGGGCAGAGGCGGACACTGACAGCTTGGGGCCCCTGTGCAAGAAATGTGTCTGGACCCCCTTCCTTTTATGGAGACAAAGCTACATATACATATATGTAGCCACACACACATACATGTATATGTTTACATAGTCTCCTTTATTATTTATATTGCCGTCCCCTATTATACAATGCCCTATCTTGTTATGTACAGTACCATCCCTTACATATTGGATTATATAGAGCCCGTTTTTTATTACATACTGTCCTGTCTTGTTAGCTGTATAATGCAATGATGGCTGATGAAGCATGGAAAGCTTCTTTCTAATAGAGGAGCTTATGGACTTGTCTGGTCACCGGCTCCTCCATCAGCAGTCATTTTATATCTAAAAAGAGAGGGGACTATGTAATAAGAGGGCGCTGTGAATAACAAAATTAACACGATTACACTATGTAAGAGACAGCACTGTACTTAACAGCAGAGGAAGCTATATAATAAGGGATGGCACCATATATAACTGGAGAGGATGGTACATAATTAGGGACAGTGTTATACATAATAAAAGAGGAAACTATGTAACTAAGCATGTATTATACACAATTAGTGAGTACACTATATACTAAGGGACTGTGTTAGACATAATAAGCGATAATAATGTCTTCCTCCACCTCCCCCTGTTCCTAAGTCCATTATTAGTCCCCCTTCCTCCCATCCCAATCCCCCACACCACTCATTGTCCTCCTCCCTCATCCAATTAATTGTCCTCTCCCTCACCCCATCACTGCCCTCTTCACCACCTCCATCATTGCCCTCTCCAGCACTCTCATCATTGCCATTTCCACCTCCTCTATCAGTGCCTTCTCCTCCACAACCCACATCATTGCCTCCTTCCCCACCACTCCCATCATTGTCTTTTCCAATACCACCATCATTGCCTTCTTCCCACCTCCATCATTGCCTTCTCCACACCCCCATCATTGCCCTTTCCACCACCTCCATCATTGCCTTCTCCTCCACCACCCCATCATTGCCCATTCCACCACCTCCATCATTTCCTCCTCCCCAACCATCCCCATCATTGCCCTTTCCACCACCTCAATCATTTCCTCCTGCCCCACCATCCCCATCATTGCCCTTTCCACCACCTCCATCATTTCCTCCTCCCCCACAATCCTCATCGTTGCCGTTTCCACCACCACCATCATTTCCTCCCCGCACCCCCATTATTGCCTTTTCCACCACCTCCATCATTGCCTTCTCCGCCACCACCATCATTGCCCATTCCACCACCTTCATCATTTCCTCCTCCCCCACCCTCCCCATCCTTGCCCATTCCACCACTTCCATCATTTCTCCTCCCCCACCATCCCCATCATTACCCTCTCCATCACCCCATCATAGCCTACTCCCCATCACCACCATCATTGCCTTCTCCCCATCACCCCCATCATTACCCTCTCCTCCCTACCCCCATAGACACTCACAGCACTATTCACCTCTCTGCACATTCCCCCGCAGTGGGACGCATGCACGCACACACACCACCACCATCTCTACACACACACACACAACACACGTACATACAAAAAACACACACACATCACCTCTCATCTGTCCACAATCTCTCCAGCAGCCTCAGCATCACCGTCACCAGCTGTTTCCGCTCTCTGGCACAGCCAGCCAATGAATGATGACATCATCCAGCGGCGCTGCTGTCTTTGTGAGAGGAAGCGCGGGCAGGAAGCAGGACGGATCGCTGCAGCTCCGCTACACTGCCATTTTCTGTTGTAGGCAGTGGAGCTGCAGGGATCACTCCATGCCTGCCGCACATGACGGCAATCTGGCCAGGGGTCCCCCGGAGCCTCGGGGCTGGATAAGTTGGCCAGGTTGCCTCATTATTAGCTGCCCTGCAGCGGTCCCCCTCCACCTCTGAGCCCTGGTGCAGCCGCACAGGCTGCACATGTGGTATGTCCGCCCATGGCCCTGGAGGGATATACAGCACTAGGGGAGGGGCGATAAACAGCACAAGGGGGACAGACATCGCCGGGGGGCACATGGATCACCGGGTGGGGCTCACAGATCACCGGGGGGCTCACAGGTCACCGGGGGATTCAAAGATCACATGGGGGCACAAAGATCACAGGGGGGCACAAAGATCACAGGGTGGGCACATAGCTGGGGGGGCACATAGCTGGAGTGGATAGAGATCACAGGGGGCACAGAGATCACATTGGAGCACAAATATCATAGGGAAGTACATGGCAGGGGGGCACAGGGATCACAGGGTAGCACAAAACTGGGAGCCCCAGTTCACAGGGGTGCAAATAGCTTGGGGCACAGAGATCACAGGGGGGCATATAGCTGGGGGGAGTGAGATCACAGGGGGAACAGAGATCACAGGGGGCACATAGCGGGGGGCACATAAATCACATGGGGCCCACAGCTGGGGGGCACAGGGATCACAGGGGGCACATAGCTGGGGCCACAGAGATAACATGAGGGCACATAACTGGAAGACACAGAGATCACATTGAGGCATATAGTGGGGGGCACAGAGATCATGGAGGGGTACATAGCTGAGGCCACAGAGCTCATAGGGGGCACAGAGATCACAGGAGGCACATAGGTGGGGGCACAGAGATCACAGGGGGGCACATAGCTGGTGCCACAGAGCTCACAGAGATCACAAGGGGCACATAGCAGGGGGCACAGAAATCACAGGGGCACAGAGATCACAGGGGCACATAGCTGGGGGCCACAGAGATCACATGGAGGCACATAGCTGGAGGCACAGATTTCACGGGGGGGGGCACAGAGATCACATGAGGCACATAGCTGGCACAGAGATTACAGGGGGCATATAGTTGGAGGGGCACCGAGATCACAGGGGGGGACATACCTGGGACCACAAAGATCACAGAGGGGGTGCAGATATCACATGGGCACTTAGCTGGGTGGGCACAGAAATCACAGCGGGCACAGAGATCACAGGGGGGCACAGAGATCACATGGGGCACATAGCTGAGAGGGACAGAGATCACAGACAGGGGGCATATAGTTGGGGGGGCACAGAGATCATATTGGGGCACAAAGCTGAGGGGATCAAAGAGATCACAGGGGGGAACATAGCTGAGGGGCACAGATCACCAGCAGAAAGGCACAGAGCTGCCGGTACAGAAATCACCAGCAGACAGGCATAGAGCTGCCGGCACGCACAGAGATCGCTCTGGACTCTATGGCAGCAGCTCCTCTTCCGGAACAGGAGGACGGGAATGCATTGGGCGCTAATCCCGCCCACCCCCATTGGGCATTAACCCCGCCCACGCCCGATGACGTCATCATTCATGTGCAGACAGGCAGCATTCTGTAATGAATGCTGAATACTGTGCACTTGGGAGTTAAAGTGCCGGCAGCTGACAGGATGCGGTTGCCGCCCGAGGATTGCAGACTCTGGGGACCTGCCTGCGGGCCGCATGAAAAGTCGCCACGGGCCGCATGCGACCGCGGGCTGGAGGTGCCCCATCCCTGAATAAAAGGCACGTGGCACAGCACAGCGGTTGCGGTCTGACTCCGGCGGGCCCTCTCACCCCTCGGGGCTCCATAGCAGTCGCGTGGTCTGCTACCATTGGCGGTACGCCACTGGTGTCCATGACCAGGTACTGCACTTCCACCTCCTATTGATTTGAATAGGGGGCGGATGTATAGACCTTGGGCACTATCAGAAGACGGAGCAGCTCCATAACTGAGCAGGGAACAGATGATCGTCGGGGGTGCCAAGTGTGGGGACCCCGAAAGATCAGACATTGATGACCTATCTTAAGGACAGGCCACCAATGACAAGGTAGTTGACAATGTCTTTAAGTTTTGGGGCTTTGTTGTCCTAACATAGTTCCTTATGGGAGAAGTGTGGTGTAATAGAATGGGTCGGAGATTCATACACTGCTCATGACTGCCACCTACAGGTAATGGGAATGGTTGGCGTGCACACAAACCATATATAGATTGAGGTGCTGGTAGAATGGACACATTAGTCCAATATCATATAAGTAAATTTCACCGCACACTCATAGAAAGTAGATTTGCAATGTGAAAATTTATTTTAACAATATCTGGGCAAAAACAGGAATACAAGGTCTGAAGCGATATCAATACAACGTTTCGGCTCTGCCAGAGCCTTACTCATGTATTCGCTGTAGGTAAAAAAGAAATATATAAGTATTGTACATAACATAACAAAATTGTATAAATGAACAAAAGTATGTACATAATAACCATAGTAAATTAAAACTTCTCCAAGTGTTATGTGAAAAAGACAGGTTCAATACGAATTAAGTATATCCAGTCTAGATGACTGGTACCAAAATGAGTTTTCATATAGGAAATAAAGAAAAGAAAAATTGCATGATAACAATAATTGCCTCAGTCCAAGATATGTATAAAGATGAGTGCATATAGAAAAGAATAATCCACAGTCTATATGGTGGCTGTAAAGAAAAGTGACAATGTTATAGCTAGGATAAACATCAGGTATATGCAGAGTAGTAAAAGAGGAAGGTAATACCTTAATTTGGCAGCCTTAGTAGGGGAAATTAGCCCAGTGAAACTGTGATTCAAATATATTGGAATAGTCAGTGGCCGCAATATTAAATGTTACCATACCCAAGAAAGAGTTTTTGGAAAAAATACCTGTAGTCCTGTTAGCTAATGAGCCAGAAGGCCTGTCATATACCTATAAGATACATTGTCCCCATAAATATAGCAGCAAAGATGTAGTGCAAAAATACCATTGCCGCAAACGTGCCGCTTGATGGTAATGCTGGTAAAAATAGCCGGGAGGCACTTTACCTGGTTGATCGCTAGTCCAAGTGTGAGGAGATACAGCGGCGCTCCCGCGCCCTGCTGTAGTGATGTTGTGTGCTTCAGAACTGAAAAGCGCTCTTTTTGTGAGCGCTAGACCGGAAGTGGAGTGACAGAACCGGAAGTGACGTTACGTCACCTCAGCGCTGACTCTGGTCATGCGCAGTGGCTGTGTTCTAAGGCTAAAATGTAGCTGGCCAGGGTAGTGCTGAGTACTGATTTAATAAACACATGATAATGTATAATTTGTGGATTTTCTGAGTGGAAATAGTTATGGCGGCTGGTAGTGGTATTTATGATGATATATAGGATACAAAATGAACTAAAAAATAAAAAATAATAATATAAAAATGAAAAATAAAAATAGTAGTAAGGCATAATATGGGGGCAAAAGATGGTAAAAAAATATAAAAAATAATAAATGATAAATAAGGGGAAAAAATAATTGAAAAGTAGGAGGAAGGGCAGATACTAGAGGGTTAGGAAAAAACTCACCTAGGGCAATAAGGTATTAACGGGTCTGAAAGGGAACAAAAAAAAAAACATTAGTATATACTGATATTGTGGTTTAAGTCATACAAGCCAATTGATTTCTCTGTTAAGGCCTTTGGGTGCCAACGTATCCAATTTGTGTATCCAGAATGTTTCCCTCTGTTTAAGCATTCTGATTCGGTCACCACCTCTTCTTGGACGTGGTACACCTTCTATGACTTGGAATTTAAGTTGTGCCACTGAGTGTCTAGCTCTAGAAAAAATGGTCGGGTAATGGGAGACAATTCTTTTGGCATCTAATTGTGGACTTATGGCCAGCAATGCGGTCCTTAATATGCTGGGTCGTTTCTCCAACATATAAAAGGCCGCACGGGCATTTGATAAGATAAACCACAAAATTTGAATTGCAAGTAAAAAAATCCTTGATAGGGAAAGATTTACCGGTTCTTGGATGGGTAATATTATCAGAACGGATAATATTTGAACATGCTGCACAATTGAGACATGGGAATGTGCCATGTCGACGGGGGGCTAGGACCATCTGGCGATCCCTTTGTGTTGCACTGCCGATATCTGCCCTTACCAACTTATCTTTGATATTTGGTGGTCGTTTGGTGCACATGAGAACAGGTGCTTCAAATGATGGTATATTGGGATAGGCTTTATTCAAAAGTGGCCAGTGTTTTTTTATTATTGAATAGGCCTTAGCATCAAGGGATGGTAAAGATGTACAAATGGTATCCTTTCTTTAGGAGGCATATGAATACGAGGAAAAGATGGTGTCGGAGTCCGGTTTCTTTCCTCCAGAAGTAGTCTGGTTGGATAGCGCCTGTTTTTAAATTTGGTGGACATAGTATCAAGTCTGGTTTCAAGTGTCGGTCTGTCTGACACTATGCGTGATACTCTATGGAATTGGGATCGTGGCAAACTGTTTCTGGTAGATTTAGGGTGATAACTCTTGTACAATAGAAGGTTGTTTTTGTCCGTAGGTTTACAGTAAAGGTCTGTTGATAAATGACCCTGGAGTCCTGTAATACTTTGGTGTCCAAAAAGGGAATAGTTTCTGTACTATATTCTAAAGAGAATTGTAATTCCGGAAAAACAGAATTGAGGTAGGAGTGGAATTCTAATAGAGAGGAGGTCGAATCTGTCCACACAAAAAATACATCATCAATGTAGCGGTGGTATCCTAATGCAAAACGGAGAAATAAATCATTGGGATATATGTAAGTAGTTTCAAACAGATTCATATATGCATTTGCATAGGCAGGCGCCACGTTCGCGCCCATGGCGGTACCACGTTTCTGAACATAATATGTGTCCTCGTATAAGAAATAGTTCTCATGTAGTACAAGGTGGAGGAGATCTAGACATAGTTGTATGGAATCAGTGGACAGGTCCGAGGACTCCAGCAGTGTTTTGACTGCCTCAATACCTTTCTCATGAATTATAGATGTGTATAGACTATTCATGTCTAAGGTGGCGAGAATGCTGCCAGGTGGTATTGATTTTAGTTGCTGGATAATAGTCAAAAAATGTCCTTGTCGAGGAGGAAAGGCTTTGTACGTTTCACTAGTGGTGTAAGTATTTTTTCTAAGAAAACAGATAAAGGTGATAGTATAGAATCGGTTGAGGCCACAATTGGTCTTCCAGGTGGATTATGTAAAGATTTATGGATCTTGGGTAGAACGTAGAAAACAGGCGTAATAGGATGAAGGTTGGTCAAAAAATCGACAGTTTGTTGATCAATAGTCTGGCGATCAAAATAGATTTTTAAAACAGACTTAATCTTATTGCTAATTGTGAATAAGGGATCATTATGAATAATGCTATAGGTGTTATGGTCAGAAAGTTGTCTCTGGATTTCATTCCTATAGTCTATTTGGTTCATAACCACAATAGCACCACCCTTATCGGCAGGTTTAATTATGATATTCCTATTTTTGCTAAGGGTGTTTAGAGCCTGTTTTTCTAGTATTGTTAAGTTAGAATGTGGTGGAAAAAGACCAAGCTGTGCCTGGTGTGAAAGCATTTTAATGTCACGGTGGACTAAAGAAATGAACGTCTCGGTTGCATGGTAAGTATGTGGTGGTGAGAATTTACTAGGATTACGAAGTCCAAGTTGAGAAATAGAGAGCTGAGAGGAAGATGGAGTACTTGAAGGTGTTCTATCATCAAGATTAGAGAGTGTACCAAAATGCGTTTTTAATCTAACGTTTCGGAAAAAAACGTTCCAAGTCCCGTTCCAGTTGAAAAGAGTCCCATTTGGGTGTTGGACAAAAAGATAACCCTTTTTGCAACACTTCAAGTTCTGCAGGGAGAGCAGGTAGTCTGAGATGTTGACCACTAGGTCTGACCTCTCACCTGAGAGCGGGTCATTATGAGGTCTCCTTGATCTCCTTGTTGGTCTTCGTGTCGATATCATCCCTGCGTGGTCTGGATAAAAACGATTTCGTCCTGAGTTGGTAGATGAAATCGCTCTCTGAACTGAATGAACCATTGCCTCGTCGGTATTGTGGTCTGCGCCAAGAACCAGCAGAATCGCTCCATCTATATACTCTGTTTGTGGAATAATCATCCAAGTCTCGCTGAAATTTCTGCCTTTTTCGTTCCTGAAGAATTTCTGATGGTCAGATATAATTTTATCTGTTTTATTCTTTAAAGCGGTCCACTCAGCTGATGGAATGGTGGTTGATAATTGCGCCTCAATCGCTTGTATATTCTGTTTTGTTTCTAGTATGGATTTTTGGAGATACTCAATTGTTAATAGTATAATATCCAAGGAACATTTATTGAGGATGTTTTTGTACTTATCACAAAATTCAGGTACGTCAGAGAAAAGGGTTGGCCGGAGATTACTCCTAAGCCCTCTAGGTATTTTATTCTGCCTATGATATTCTGCTAATGTTATGCAGTGCAGGTCATAGGAGGTCAATTTTCGTCTCTGCTTCTCATAATCTCTGGTTCTGATTTCATGAGTAGGGGTTTTTAAGAATTCATTGGAACCAGTGACTCTAGATAATATACTGGAACTTGTAGCCAAATCGTATGCAAATGTCTCGGTAGACATATGGGTAAATTTTAGGAGGAGGCTGGTGCTACTGCCAATAGAAATAATACGTAATGGGAATGGTTGGCGTGCACACAAACCATATATAGATTGAGGTGCTGGTAGAATGGACACATTAGTCCAATATCATATAAGTAAATTTCACCGCACACTCATAGAAAGTAGATTTGCAATGTGAAAATTTATTTTAACAATATCTGGGCAAAAACAGGAATACAAGGTCTGAAGCGATATCAATACAACGTTTCGGCTCTGCCAGAGCCTTACTCATGTATTCGCTGTAGGTAAAAAAGAAATATATAAGTATTGTACATAACATAACAAAATTGTATAAATGAACAAAAGTATGTACATAATAACCATAGTAAATTAAAACTTCTCCAAGTGTTATGTGAAAAAGACAGGTTACAAATACGAATTAAGTTATATCCAGTCTAGATGACTGGTACCAAAATGAGTTTCATATAGGAAATAAAGAAAAGAAAAATTGCATGATAACAATAATTGCTCAGTCCAAGATATGTATAAAGATGAGTGCATATAGAAAAGAATAATCCACAGTCTATATGGTGGCTGTAAAGAATAGTGACAATGTTATAGCTAGGACAAACATCAGTATATGCAGAGTAGTAAAAGAGGAAGGTAATACCTTAACTTGGCAGCCTTAGTAGGGGAAATTAGCCCAGTGAAACTGTGATTCAAATATATTGGAATAGTCAGTGGCCGCAATATTAAATGTTACCATACCCAAGAAAGAGTTTTTTGGAAAAAATACCTGTAGTCCTGTTAGCTAATGAGCCAGAAGGCCTGTCATATACCTATAAGATACATTGTCCCCATAAATATAGCAGCAAAGATGTAGTGCAAAAAAACCATTGCCGCAAACGTGCCGCTTGATGGTAATGCTGGTAAAAAATAGCCGGGAGGGAACAGATGAGCAGGGAACAGATGATCGTCGGGGGTGCCAAGTGTGGGACCCCGAAAGATCAGACATTGATGACCTATCTTAAGGACAGGCCATCAATGACAAGGTAGTTGACAATGTCTTTAAGTTTTGGGGGCTTTGTTGTCCTAACATAGTTCCTTATGGGAGAAGTGTGGTGTAATAGAATGGGTCGGAGATTCATACACTGCTCATGACTGCCACCTACAGGTAAGCAATCTTTTGAAAAAAAAATATAATTCTCAATTTTCCTTCTTATAGTGATAAAATCTTGAGATCTGAATGAGGAACATTTATTTCCTGCAGTGAGGGCTCCTTGGCAGATATTCGCTCTCAGGCCTGATGTACAGAACCCTACAACAACCCTTCAAATCACTCCCCGTCACTGCCACTCTACCGCAGTATATATATCTTACTCAGGTCTGACCGGCCACCAATTTATGCCAACTCAGGCTTGGCAGAAGATTCAGCCAAAGATTAAAAAGGAGCAAAATAAAAAGAAATCAGACTCAGTATTTGAGTCCTGTTATCAGCACACATGTCTCGCTTAACTCCTTTCTCCCATTTTCTGTACTTTGCAGTATATGGGTCTGCATAGAATCTGCATACTCAAAACGTAAGAGATTATTAACATGTTTGGAAAATTACTGTTTATTTTAGATCCATTGCAGAGATGATTAAAAAATATTAGTTGGAAAAATCTACAGAATCATTTTATGCAAAATGTAACTCGAACCGGTATCTGCAGTGTTAATATAGGAAGAGAGGAAAACGGCCAATGCTACATCCCACTGCACAGTGTTAGTTAATCACTGCACTAAACATCCCTCAAAATCCTCCATCCCTGCCAGGACCCACAGGAAGAACTATTAATTATCGATGGCAGCACTCTGAATTATTAATAGATCCCTGTCCCGACGATGATTTATGACATGTAGCATCCATAGTGCTGAGCCGATCCCTGTACATCCCATACACTTGCTGGTAATCCCACTGCCGAGCCCATAATCCCACTGCTCTCACGGTGACTCAGAAAAATACACAATATTCTCCACTTGTACTGATCTTGTTTTGTCGTCTACTCTAATCCAGAGCTGAGCTCACAACTCTCATCATTTTTGTTTTAGTGACAGTAAAGTATAAAAGAGTACAGCTCTTGTAAAGCAATGCAGCATGTCTTGTACTCTGATATTATCAGAGCCACATTCAATATTCTTCGCATCACTTGTTCAATGGAAGGCAGGCAAAGAACAGCAGTGAGGTGGTAGGTCTGGTGGTCTGACAGTGAATGAAAAACAAGCAGAATAGTGAGTGCGCTCTGGAGTAAAGAACAGAATAAGTAATGTGATGTATGTACACAGTGACTCAACCAGCAGAATGGTGAGTGCAGCTCTATAGTACAGAAAGTAACTCAGGATCAGTACAGGATAAGTAATGTAATGTATGTACACAGTGACTCAACCAGCAGAATGGTGAGTGCAGCTCTGGAGTAAATACATGATGTAACTCAGGATCAGTACAGGATAAGTAATGTAATGTATGTACACAGTGACTGCACCAGCAGAATAGTGAGTGCAGCTCTGGAGTATAATACAGGATGTAACTCAGGATCAGCACAGGATAAGTAATGTAATGTATGTACACAGTGACTCAACCAGCAGAATGGTGAGTGCAGCTCTGGAGTATAATACAGGATGTAACTGTCACGCGGTCTTATGATATGTGTACGATGTCAGTAAACTATTCTTAAAAGAACAACACTCTATACAACATATAGATTAGCAACATCAGCATGTAAATATAGAATAGATTTACCTGACACGATATCCGTTGAACTCGGGGTTAATCTTGAGGACTTGATACACTGTCACAGGAAAGAGGAGGACCGGGGGTCTAACCTGACCCTAAACTGGGGTCCTAACTAATCCCTCACCTTGGAGGTACTGATAATGGTTCAGAGGTCCAAGTCTCCAGCCTAACCCTGTCTCCTATCAGTCCCTGAACCCTGTAATCAGTCCTAAGAAGGATTCTGATTACCACCAAAGGGATATGGGCTGATCTCTGCTAAATACACAGATTAGACATATAGGACAGACTGGAGAAAACACAGACTTGCATACACACTCAAACACAGAAGGAACATAAATGATCTGGGATATTAAACTCTAAGCAAGGTGAGCTTAAAACAACTTAAGGAGCTCTTTAACTTAAGTCTATACAGATACAATCCTATCTGTGGTCTGCATGAAGAATTTCACTGGCAACTCCCAACACAGACAACCAGAGATTTAAAGGAAACCAATCAACAAATAATTAATTGCAGCTGGGAG
This sequence comes from Oophaga sylvatica, assembly GCA_033576555.1. NCBI lineage: Eukaryota > Metazoa > Chordata > Amphibia > Anura > Dendrobatidae > Oophaga > Oophaga sylvatica. Next base: position 96,392,318 of record JARQOD010000003.1, read on the forward strand.
AAAACTGCACCCAGTCCCAGAACTGAGCACAGACAGAATTAACTCCCTAACTGCCAAACACAAAGAAACAGCAACTCAGCTGTGAGAAGTCAGAATGTGCAATCGCGACGATCTCGTGGCGATGCACACATGACAGTACCCCCCTTCTACGAGGGGCCTCCGGACCCTCAGGGCCAGGTTTGCCCGGGTGAGTTCTGTGGAAGGTCCGCACCAAACGATCTGCATTAATGTCAGACGCAGGAACCCACGTCCTCTCCTCTGGACCATACCCCTTCCAATGCACCAAGTACTGAAGGGACCGGCGATTCAGACGTGAGTCAATGATCTTTGACACTTGAAACTCCAAGTTACCATTGACCACCACTGGAGGAGGAGGTAGAGGTGATGGTATGACTGGTGCCACGTACCTCTTAAGTAATGACTTGTGGAACACATTATGAATTTTAAACGTAGGAGGGAGGTCCAGACGAATGCCACAGGATTAATTATGGAACTGATCCTGTACGGCCCGATGAATCTGGGGCCCAGCTTCCAGGAGGGAACTTTAAGTTTTATATTCCTGGTAGACAACCATACCAGATCGTTCACATTAAGATCTGGACCAGAAACTCTCCTCCTATCAGCCATACGTTTATAACGGTTCCCCATAGCACTCAGATTATTCAATACACTCTCCACACTGAAGCAAGTGACGACGAGAAACGCTCCTCCTCAGGAACCCCAGAAGGGCCCCCCCCATTGAATGTACAAAACTGGGGATGAAAACCATATGCCCCAAAAAACGGGGATTACCAGTGGACTCGCTCCGCCTGTTGTTAAGAGCGAACTCTGCCAGAGGCAAGAAAGAAGACCATCCTCCTGGTTCTCTGAGACAAAACACCGAAGATAAGTCTCTAGGCTTTGATTCAGACGCTCTGTCTGACCATTGGTCTGCGGATGAAAAGCCGAGGAAAATGACAATTGCATCCCCCGACGTAAACAAAATGCCCTCCAAAACTTGGACACAAACTGAGACCCCCTATCTGACACCACATCAGAAGGCAACCCATGAAGTCTCACAATCTCCCCAATGAACACTGCGCCAGAGTTTTAGCATTAGGGAGGGCAGGAAGAGCAATGAAATGTGCCATCTTACTGAACCTGTCAACAACCACCAGTATGACAGTCTTCCCTGACGACTGAGGAAGGTCCGTGATGAAGTCCATAGACAAATGAGTCCATGGACGCTCCGGAAGTTTCAAGGGTAAGAGGGTCCCAGACGGACGGGTATGAGGGGTCTTAGAGTGAGCACAAACCCCACAGGACGCGACAAAAGTTAAAACATCTTATTAACGTTAGGCCACCAAAACCGGCGAGAAAGGAAAATCTAAAGTACCCTTTTACTCCCTGGATGTCCTGCTAAAGCAGAATTATGATGTGCCTCAATAACCTTTTGTCTCAACTGTTTTGGGACAAACAGTCTCCCTGGAGGTCCTGCAGGGGGTCCCCCTGAGCCTCTAACACCTCCTCCTCAAGCTCAGAACATACAGCCGACACTACCACCCCCTCCTGAAGGATAGGAAGGGTCATCCTTTTTCCCCCGGCCCCTGGGAAACTGCGAGAAAGGCATCCGCCTTAACATTCTTAGATCCGGGGCGATAAGTGACAACAAAAATTAAACCTGGTAAAAAAACAACGACCATCGAGCTTGTCTGGAATTCAACGCTTAGCAGATTCCAATACGCAGGTTCTTGTGATCATAAATGACGGTGACCGGGTGGACTGCCCCCTCCAAAAAGTGACGCCATTCTTCAAAAGCCAACTTAAGGGCCCAAAAATCCCTATTGCCGATATCAAAATTCCTTTCGGCGGACGACAATTTTTTAGAAAAGAAAGCGCACGGATGCCTTTACCAGGGACGGACCCTGGGACAATATTGCACCCACCCCTACGTCAGACGCGCCACCTCCACAACGAACGGCTGGGATGCATCTGGTTGGATGAGAACGGTGCCGAAGCAAAACATTTTTCAAAGAGGAAAAAGCTTGGCAAGCTTTGTCCGACCATTTAGAAAAATCCGTCCCTTTTCTTGTCATGTCAGTGAGAGGTTTGACAACAGATGAGAAATTACAAATAAATTTCCGGTAGTAGTTAGCAAACCCCAAAAACGCTGCAGAGCTTAAGATCCCTGCTGATCCAATTCAAGCACTGCTCTCACCTTTTCAGGGTCCATACGGAAACCGAGGCTGACACCAAGAAACCCAAAAAACTGAAGTTCCTGTACGGCGAATACACACTTTTCCAGTTTGGCGTATAGTTTATTGTCTCGCAAGAATCTGCAACACCTGTCTCACATGCTCCTGGTGAGACACAAGATCTGGTGAGTAAATTAAAATTTTCATCCAAATATACGACCACAAACAGCCCACCAGATGACGAAAAATGTCATTAACAAAAATTTTGGAAACTGCTGGTGCAGTAGTCAGACCAAAAGCATGACAAGGTTCTCATAATGTCCCTCCGGCGTGTTAAACGCCGTTTCCACTCATCCCCCTCTTTTATCCTAATCAGATTATACGCCCCCCTGAGATCCAATTTAGAGAACCATTGGCGCCAACAATTTGATTGAAGAGATCAGGAATCAGAGGGAGTGGATACGGATCTCGAACAGTAATCCGATTAAGTTCGCGGAAATCCAAGCAAGGGGCGTAGGCCTCCATCTTTTTTCTTCACAAAGAAGAACCCCGCGGCCACTGGGAAGATGAAGTCTAATACCCTTTGGCCAGACTTTCCGAATATTAATCTTTCATAGCCTGCCTCTCAGACCAGAAAGGTTATAAACCTAGCTTTAGGTAACTTAGCATCAGGAAGTAAATTAATAGAGCAGTCATACACGCGATGAGAGGCAACTCTGACACCCCTCCTCAGAGAACACATCCCCAAAGTCCTCCAAAAAAGGAGGCAAAGTACTAGGCACGACCGCACTGATGACTGTGTTCATGCATTCTTTTGCAAAACCCCCCCATTGGCTTATATCTCTGGACTCCAATTAATACAGGGTTATGTTTAACCAACCAAGGAATCCCAACACAATAGGAGTATAGAACCCCCAACAATAACAAATAATAGTTCCCTATGTATTGCCCCACCCGAAGGCAATGTTAGAATCTGAACAAAGTACCTTGGCCGGAGCCTGACGTCATGGAGAAATAGGGATGTTTGACCAATACACTCAGATGCATACCTTAGCCTGAGCAAACTGGCTAACCAGATTAGCCCCGGACCCACTATCAAGAAGAACAAAAATCTCTCCACTTCGTACCAACCACCACCTCCACTGGTACAAGGAACTGGAAGAACAGCAGAGAATAAACCCCAGGTTGTCGTCCACCCACAACTGGGTTAACAGTTTTCCGCGGGCTTTTTGCTCAACAAGGCACGGATGGACATCCCCCAACAAAATTCCCTCTTTTCCCCAGAAGAAACCCTTCTAGTCCTGCGGCGTACCGCCAATCCCCCCTACGAAATGATGTCCCTCCCAACTGCATAGGCCTCCCTCCGAACAGACAAGGGGAACCTCAACATAAGGACTTTAGTTTTGGTGGAGTAACAACAGGGGGCGAGTTACCTCGCACCTCTCCCGGAGCCTATCAGTACGGATAGCTAGGGCCATAGCGCCTCCATGATGGAGGAGAATCATACTGACCAAAACGCCTTTAATTTGTCGAAAGCCCATACAAAAGGCTCCTAAGGCGGGTATTCCACTGAGTATCTTGGCCCTCTACGGAACCAGAAGCAAATTTCCTCCCCCGGACGATCTCCCGCTTTTCTTACGTAATTTTGTTCAGCAAGAGAGACCCATTGGGCATCATATACCAAAAAGGGCAAAAAAAATCGATCTACTGACATAGAGCCGGGGATCCCGGAGGAAGGGAGAAGCCCGGATTGAGGGTCCCCTTGTAGGAGCGAGTAACAATTCCCCCTCTGCCTTCACCTCCCTGTGATCAGGCCGAAGCCGAAAATAAAAATTACATGCTTCCCTGAAGGTAAAAAATTTGTCTCGCCCACCAGTGAACCTGTCCCGGAGAGCTACTTTTAGTTTCAAATGGTTTCTCCGAGGGAGACAAAACTTTGGACTTAAAAGTCCACAGTCCATGGATAATCCCTTCAACCAGACCAGTGGGCTCGATCCATGGCAACTGGGAATAATTTTTGGGCCATGAAAAAGTCACCGGTTTATGATATGTTAACGATGTCAGAAACTTTCTTAAAAGAACAACACTCTATAAAACATATAGATTAGCAACATCAGAATTAAATAAAAGATTTTACCTGCAGTATCCGTTGAACTCAGGGTTAATCTTGAGGACTGATCACTGTCACAGGAAAAGAGGGGACCGGGGGGGTTAACCTGACCTAAATGGGGTCCTAACTAATCCCTCACCTTGGAGGTATGATAAAGGTTCAGAGTCCAAGTCTCCACCAAAACCCCGTTCCTATCCATGATGAGGAAACATACAGGATAAGTAATGTTAATTTGTACACAGTGACTCACCAGACAAATAGTGAGTTCAGCTCTGGAGTATAATACAGGATGAACCAGGAATCCGTACAGGATAAGTAATGTAATGTATGTACAAGTGACTGCACCAGCAAGAATAGTCGAGTGCACTCTGGATATAATACAGGAAGTAACTCAGGATCAGTACAGGATAAGTAATGGTAATGTATGTACACAGTGACGGCACCAGAGAATAGTGAATGCAGCTCTGAGTATAATACAGGATGTAACTCAGGAACATACAGATAAGTAATGTAATGTAATGTACATTAGCGACCTCCAACCAGCAGAATAGTAGTGCAGCTCTGGGTATAATACAGGAGTAACTCAGGATCAGTACAGGATAAGTAATGTAATGTATGCACAGTGACTCACCAGCAAATAGTGAGTGCAGCTCTGGAGTATAATACAGGATGTAATCAGATCATCAGGTATAAGTTAATGTAATGTATGTACACTAGTGACTCCACCAGCAAATAGTGAGTGCACATCTAGAGTATAATACAGGATGTAACTCAGATCATACAGATAAGTAATTAATGTAATGTACACAGTGACTCACCAGCAGAATAGTGAGTGCACTCTGGAGTATAATACAGTGACTAGGATCAGTACAGGATAAGTAATGTAATGATGTACACAGTGACTCCACCAGCAGAATAGTGAGTGCAGCTCTGGAGTATAATACAGGATGTAACTCAGGATCAGTACAGGATAAGTAATGTAATGTATGTACACAGTGACTGCACCAGAGAATAGTGAGTGCAGCTCTGGAGTATAATACAGGATGTAACTCAGGATCAGTACAGGATAAGTAATGTAATGTATGTACACAGTGACTGCACCAGAAGAATAGTGAGTGCAGCTCTGGAGTATAATACAGGATGTAACTCAGGATCAGTACAGGATAAGTAATGTAATGTATGTACATAGCGACTCCACCAGCAGAATAGTGAGTGCAGCTCTGGAGTATAATACAGGATGTAACTCAGGATCAGTACAGGATAAGTAATGTAATGTATGTCACAGTGACTCCACCAGCAAATAGTGAGTGCAGCTCTGGAGTATAATACAGGATGTAATTCAGGATCAGTACAGGATAAGTAATGTAATGTATGTACACAGTGACTCCACCAGCAGAATAGTGAGTGCAGCTCTAGGGTATAATACAGGATGTAACTCAGGATCAGTACAGGATAAGTAATGTAATGTATGTACACAGTGACTGCACCAGCAGAATAGTGAGTGCAGCTCTGGAGTATAATACAAGATGTAACTCAGGATCAATGCAGGATAAGTAATGTAATGTATGTACACAGTGACCCCACCAGCAGAATAGTTAGTGCAGCTCTGGAGTATAATACAGGATGTAACTCAGGATCAGTCAGGATAAGTAATATAATGTATGTACACAGTGACTCCACCAGCAGAATAGTGAGTGCAGCTCTGGAGTATAATACAGGATGTAACTCAGGATCAGTACAGGATAAGTAATGTAATGTATGTACACAGTGACTCACCAGAGAATAGTGAGTGCAGCTCTGAGTATAATACAGGATGTAACTCAGGATCAGTACAGGATAAGTAATGTAATGTATGTACAAGTGACTCCACCAGCAAATAGTGAGTGCAGCTCTGGAGTATAATACAGGATGTAACTCAGATCAGTACAGGATAAGTAATTAATGTATGTCACAGTGACTCACCAGCAGAATAGTGAGTGCAGCTCTGGAGTAAATACAGATGTAATTCAGGATCATACAGGATAAGTAATGTAATGTATGTACACAGTGACTCCACCAGCAGAATAGTGAGTGCACTCTAGGAGTTAATACAGGATGTAACTCAGGATCAGTCAGGATAAGTATGTAATGTATGTACACAGTGACTGCACCAGCAGAATAGTGAGTGCAGCTCTGGAGTATAATACAAGATTAACTCAGGATCAGTCAGGATAAGTAATGTAATGTTGTACACAGTGACCCACCAGCAGAATAGTAGTGCACTCTGGAGTATAATACAGGATGTAACTCGGATCAGTGCAGGATAAGTAATGTAATGTATGTACATGACTCCACCAGCAGAATAGTGATGCAGCTCTGGAGTATAATACAGGATGTAACTCAGGATCAGTACAGGATAAGTAGTAATGTATGTACACAGTGACTCACAGCAGAATAGTGATGCAGCTCTGAGTATAATACAGGATGTAACTCAGGATCAGTACGATAAGTAATGTAATGTATTACACAGTGACTCACCACAGAATAGTGAGTACACTCTGGATTATACGACATTAACTCCAGATTATACAGGATAAGTTTGTACAATGTCTGCTCAGAAGGAGGTCTTTAACACTTGTGTATGGATATAGAATACTGAAAAGTCAATATCGACGCAATTGTTTGGATGTCGTCTGTCTATCTACTCCGACCCTCTGATAGTATGCTTGTGCTATAGTGATCTCCAGCATAGTAGGGCTGGAGTTATACAGACTGAATCAGATCATCTGATAAAGAACTGAGTCACAGATCAAAGAAATGGCAACGTCGCTGTTGGATTCAGTGCTGGTGTTTGACCTGCCTCGCCGCTGGGAGGCGCCGGACTCAGGCGTTCTGGTGGCGTAGGCATCGTCTTCTGTCAGAGGTGAAGTGGTTGGTGTCAGTCATGCATCACCATCTGGCCTGGTTCTGGGGCGGTCCAGATGAGGTCATCAGACTGTGAGCCTGTGAGAGGTAGCCATGCCCTTCAAATGCCTTGGAGCCTGGCTTGCAAGCCGCCAGATATAGTCTTGGTTTCTTCAGTGTGCTAGTTTGTTTTGCTATTGTATTTCTGACCTTTGCCTAGATTTTCGACTGTTCTTCTGCCTGCCGATTTTGTACCTCTGCTGCCTGCCTGGTTTTGACCCTTGGACTTCTGACTACGCATTTGATCTCGCTTTTTATTCCCTTCCTAGCGTCCTTCCTACTCCGGTCCACTGCTCTCATAGGCAGCTACCCCCTGGGCTTCGCTATAATTCCAGATCCCTGTATAGGTGTAAAGGGTCTCGGGGTTTCTCGGGGTACTGTCTTACCTGCAGTTCAGACCTGCAGTGGGCGGACGTCACAGCTCGATAGTGTAGTTAGGGAAGGATAGGGACATTTTAAATAAAGTATATTAGAAAATAGATTACTTTGTGGCATTAAATAGATATGAATTTCAGTGAAAATTAATGTGTTTCAGACTACCCCTTTAAGTCAAATATGGCTAGATTTGAAGGATTTTATATTCTTGGCTGGGTCAAAACTGACTTTTTTTTAAACAACCAGGCTAGCCAAATTTGGCAGCTGTGCTTAAAGCCACAAGAGAATGGAGACTTGGGCCTTTCTATTTGTCACTTGCAGCTGAGTAGTGAAGTGGCTAGTGGCAACGCTAGAATTCCGACAGGTTAGGCCACTTTCACACAACAGTTTTTTGTCGTCAGTCACAATCCGTTGGCTCAACAGATCTGTCGCAGATTGTGAAAAACTGATGCGACGGATCCATCGCTTCAGTTTTTTCATCCGTTTCTTCCGTTTTTCGACGGATCCGTTTTTTATACTATATTAAAAAAATCACACTGACAGGTTATAGAATACACGTACACACATAGTATAAATGTGTATATATATATATATATACCAGCAATTCTGGTGTAAAACTGGCCGCAACCAGCTTTATTAAAGTCCACAGCAAACAGATAAAAATAAAGCATAAACAGAAAACCTAGGCTTGTCTAGCCTCTAACTACACATAGATCGATTTCCCTGACTCTACCAGTCTGTGCCCAAAACAACACATATGATATATGTTACCAGTATGGAGTTTCCCAGATACTCCTCCTTGTGTCTGAAGGCCCCTTCAGCGTCCAGACTTGAGAGAGATCCACTCCTATTCAGCCGCTATTCACACGGAGACTCACTGTTCTACTCCTGTGTCCGGGGTACCTCCTGCACCCAGACTGAGACAGCTCACACTCCTGGAGATGCTTCTTGTGCCGGGACACCTTCCTGTGTCCAGACTAAAGACAGCTCCAAACTCCTGGAGACTGCTTCTTGTGCCGGGACACCTTCCTGTGTCCAGACTAAACTCAGTTCTCTCAATGTGTTTGCAACACACCTACTTCTGGTCTCCTAATTATCACCTGAGTGGCCACAGGTTTGAGCTGCAAGCGTGTACTTGAATGGATGGTGTAATGACCTTTCTCTACCACTAGGTCTACAAAACCACACATTTCCCTTATACCTAGGTGAAATGTACACCCCATTCAATACATACGCTCTCACTGTCTCACATATCCCCCCCCTCTTCTCCAGACCGGAGGGCTGGTCATCCAGACCGGAGGGCTGGTCAACAATCCAAAAGAGACAGTGAACTCCGGACCCTGCATCAGCACTATACTTCTATATAGGTCAGGTACCAGGAGCTGTCTCACGACCTCTCCCTGGACTTCAGTGTCCCTATACAATAGGTTATTGTTCATGGCAGCATGAGGAAACCTCTCCTCTTCTCCCAACATCACCTGCAAAGGAATTTCATTTTTATCACGGTCATCACCATTATCAGTATCATCACTATTATGATTAGCATCATCATCATTATCATCATCATTATCATCATCATCACATAAGTTTAGGCTTGTGGGGTTGAACACATAATATATTCAATCACCTCAACCCACAGTTCACACAGAGACCATGTACTTGTCCCTTGCTCTGTTCAGCCCCGGAATATTAGTCAATGACATTCGCTCATTCCTTAGGGACCTACCGTCTGTCATTGTCACAGACTTCGTCCAGTCACATTTTCTGGGACGTAACCTTGTCAGGTCTCCCCTTCGCTCCCAGTGGTCAATCGTAACCTTGTCAGGTCTTGCCTGGGTATCTAAGGTCCGGTTAGACTCTGTACTGTCCTGTACTCTATCGGGTCGTCTGTATGGGCCTCTCAAACCTGAGTTACTGGAGGTCTCACTACCTCTAAACCCACGCCCACTACCCTCAGGACATCTTGTAAGGTCCCTAACTTCAGCCGTAGCTGTTCTGTTATTTAGGGGGCCCTTTCTCTGTCGGGTCTCACTATTCTTAGACGGCTGCCATCTTCTGCTGCTCAGATGATGCTGTCTATCTACTCGCTGTCTAGCGAGATTCAATTGTTCTACCTCTCGCAGGTAGGTCACACGGTACGCCACCAGCATGCGCACATATTCAAGACTTTCTTCCGTTCCTATAGCGTAGAATGACACCATGCCGTCTTCATCTGGTATCCAGTCCCGACGATCACGTGGACTGCTTACTTTCACTACACCAGACTTCTTCATCATTATCTGCATGGCTCGGCCATTTCTCCCAATCAGCTTTCTCACCAGAACATGAGGCACCCGGATGACCTCTTCCTGTAGACTGTGAGCTTTTCTCATAAGCTTTAGTTGTCTAACGGTTTGTTCTGTCTTCAACCGGAGAAACCGCTTTGTGCGAATACATCGCCAGTGCATGTCACTTAGGATTGCCACCCTCTTCACTGTAACTTCAGTCGTGGACAAGACCACCAGCTGTTTAGCTCCTGAGGTCGAGTACACCTTACAGGCTCCCACGGCCTTCCTAAACGCTTCATGCACAGACTCACGGGTGCATTCTTCTCTCAAGTCCTCGGTACATCTACGAGGCACTTGTACCGACACGTTTCGGTCTCACCAGTGGTTTCCAGACGATCAATCAGCTCAGGGTTCAGGGACAACTGACTTTCAGCTTCTTCCCCCTTTACACTTCTTCTGAGCTGACTCACAGCTACAATTTCGTGAATTTCCGTCCGGACCACTTCCATTTCACAATTATCTTCCGTTACCACCCTCTTAGCTCTCCTCAGGTCTATTTCTCCTGGCAAAAGGGAGCGAGTGCAACGTGTTTGCCCTTTTCTTTCTCCAAGGAGGCCTTGTTCACCGAGCGACACTGTATCAGGCGACTTTTAAGCCCGAGAACTTCTTCCTCTAGTTCCGCCATTCGCCTCTCAGCTGCCCGTCTCTGAAGCTTCTGTTGCGTCCAATGGGCTTGTAACCACTCCTTGAGCTCCTTGATCTCGGCTCCGACATCCACCGAATCATCCGAACTCACAGCACTCGAGGAAGTATCTGCTTTACACCTCTCATCTCCAGTGGCCAACTCCTGGCCCTGGTCTGTAGCTTCTCTGATGGACTCCTCCATCTTTTCCCGCTCAGCTTCCATTTGGCTGAGCTTTTCCTTAAGGCACATCTCCGCCTTCTGGAGAGTATCACAGGACATCTGTAGCTCCTTCACCTGAGCTTCCAGACCTAGGGTCTTTCTGCGCAGATCACCATTTTCATCACGGGTGTCCTGCAGAGTGGTCTCAACCACCTGGCGCATTTGCTCTGCATCCATCTTATCCTCTTCTAGTTTTTCATTGACCCTGAGGAGATCCACATAATCCCTCTTCATCTGTTGCAGTTCCCTACTGCGTTCACCACACTCCTTCTTGGAGTCACACAGCTCCTGGTTGAGCTGTTCACGCAGTCGTTCTAGGATTTGTTTACTTCCAGAAACTCCATCCTGCAGCGCCTCCTTCTCACGCTTCAACTGCAAAACCTCTTCCTTGATTTTGCGGCGGTCCTCTTTAATGGCATAGAACATATTCTGCCACAGGATAACTTCCTCGTTGCTCCCTTCTAGGACTCGCTGGTCTGAGGACACGTCCTCCAGGTTTTCACATAATTCCAGCATGTCACTCTGATACTGAAGCCGAATAGGTTCCAGCTCTTGGCCATGACTGGCCCCCTCCTTTTCTACCTCTAAAGGAGAATCCACACTTGAAGCATAGGCAGACAGTACTACATTCTCTTCATTTTCATTTTCAGCGAGTACTACCGGAACAACCTTTTTGTGGCCCTTGCGCCGTCTACGACGAGAGGAGGACTCTCTTCCCTCGTCTAGCCTCTCCTGACTGAACTCACTTTTTACTTTCCTAGTGTTCCAGTCAGCTACGGGTCTGTGTCACTCCCCATGGTGTTGTGGACTAACAGGTCACCTCCCACTTTGACGTCACCCCCTTCTACTGGAGCTACCCCCGTTATCAACGGTCACATTGTCATTTTTAGGAGGTACCAACCCACCACCAGTAACAATTTTCAGTTTTCCACACTCTACACTCTTGTGAAAATCCGCCCCTTTTTAGACTCCGCCCCCTTTTTAACAACCACACCGGCAGGGTAATTTTTACACAAAAAATCAGCAGTAGTCTTAGGACTCAGTTCACAACATCTCTTACCACCTCCCCGGGCATTCTGTGACAACACTGGCACCCCCGGAGAGTCCATAGAATGGTCCACTGCCGCCATTCCATACGGTGCCCACAGCTCCCGCACCATGTCCAGTTGCATGTCCAGTAGACATTTCTCAAATATGCGGTCCGACTTGTCAGACCCATTCGCTGCTCCGTTCACAGCCATCGCGGAGCACTGTTCACACCAGAACTTCACCGCTTTCCCTTGAAAAAATCTTCGTGGCCCCGCCGAGCCACAGCAAAACTGGATTTGAGTGCGACGACAATCTTCACAACCCCGCCGAGTTGCAGCTGAAAACCGGATTTGAGTGCGACGACAATCTTCGTAACCCCCACCGAGTCACAGCAAGATGCCTTCGTGACCCCACTGAGTCACAGCAAGATGCTTGTATCCACACTCGTCGTCCATGCTGTCAGACTTCTCTGTCTCAACAACGGCAGTCTTCACTCAAGACATACACACTCTACAGTCTTTTCCATAGAAAAATTCAGCTCTGCTGTGCAGACACCTTTTTTTTTTTTTTCTTTGCAAAGTCTATTAGGGCTCCTGTCTCTTTAAGACTGCTCCAAACAGACGTTTCTGCTGACACACTTTTTTTTTTTCCTCTGCTGCTCTTTCAACAGACTTCACCTTTATTGCTGTCTCTCGCCACTGTGCTGCATGCACACTCCAGCACTAACTGTATCAGCCACTGCGCTGCCCCAGCATTCTCCGCCAATTGTAAGCTTTTAAGGGATATAGCTCTAGAATCGCTGTCTGGGTAGACAGAATGGCACGAAAACAGTTCATTCAGACAGCAGTTCTGGTGTAAAACTGGCCGCAACCAGCTTTATTAAAGTCCACAGCAAACAGATAAAAATAAAGCATAAACAGAAAACCTAGGCTTGTCTAGCCTCTAACTACACATAGATCGATTTCCCTGTCTCTCCGGGTCCAGACTCTACCAGTCTGTGCCCAAAACAACACATATGATATATGTTACCAGTATGGAGTTTCCCAGATACTCCTCCTTGTGTCTGAAGGCCCCTTCAGCGTCCAGACTTGAGAGAGATCCACTCCTATTCAGCCGCTATTCACACGGAGACTCACTGAGACTACTCCTGTGTCCAGGGTACCTCCTGCACCCAGACTGAGACAGCTCACACTCCTGGAGACGCTTCTTGTGCCGGGACACCTTCCTGTGTCCAGACTAAAGACAGCTCCAAACTCCTGGAGACTGCTTCTTGTGCCGGGACACCTTCCTGTGTCCAGACTAAACTCAGTTCTCTCAATGTGTTTGCAACACACCTACTTCTGGTCTCCTAATTATCACCTGAGTGGCCACAGGTTTGAGCTGCAAGCGTGTACTTGAATGGATGGTGTAATGACCTTCTCTCTACCACTAGGTCTACAAAACCACACATTTCCCTTATACCTAGGTGAAATGTACACCCCATTCAATACATACGCTCTCACTGTCTCACAATATATATATATATATATATATATATATATTATATTTCATAGAGATATATATAGCAGAATAGGTGAAAATGCAATTGTCGGCATCTGTAAAATCATTACAGAACCCGACAGGATACGAGACATGGTTTACATACAGTAAACCATAAAAACTAAGGCAAACGGTAAGGCTTATATAATTTTATAGCCCCAAAAAAGAGATCCAGCAAAATTAAAATCAATATTTTATTAATAATATTAAAACCTTAAAAGTAACAAAATAACCCAGCAGGAGGGAATTTAAACACTTATTCAAAAATATCCACAAAATATAAAAACGTCTAGTGATAGTAATAAATATTATGCCCAATAGTAAAGGCTAAATCTCTCAGAATATAACAATAAATATATAGATATTTATAATGATTGACACCATATTAACAATAAAGATCCTAAAAGACCATAAGTAAGTCCAATAGTCACCATAAATATCTTATAATAGCGGTCCTAAAATATCTTTATATTAACATAAATAATCCTTAATAGTGATAGAATCTAAAGGACTGCAAACAAATCGGGTAGCCAGCATAAATATAAATACTTAATGCTATTTGCAAAATATAACAGGGCATACCGTGGGCTGAATAGCGTAACCTCCTCCACCCCTATGCAGTAAACCATTACATATGTTATTTTTTTATATGTCCCTCACTAATAATGTTAGTAGTGTGTGTGTGTGTGTGAAATTTTGGAGCTGTAGGTGTTAATTCACGGAAAAAACTGGTGTGGGCTCCTGCGCAATTTTCTCTGCCTGAGAGGGCAAGCCAGTGATTGAGGGCAGAAATTAATAGCCTAGAGAGGGACCATTGTTTTTGGGTCCCCCCTGGCTAAAAAAATCTGCCCCCAGCCACCCCAGAAAACATCTTACTGATGCGCCTATTCCGGCACTTACGCTCTCTCTTTCCATTGCCCTGTAGCTTTGGCATAAGGGGTAATAAGGGGTTAATGACACCTTGCTATTGCAAGGTGACATTAAGCCTGGTTAATAATGGAGATCTGTCAGTAAGACAACTATCCATTATTAATCCACTAGTCTGAAAGGGTTAAAAAAAACACATATTAAGAATGAAGATTTTTAATGAAATAAATAAACACACATTTTTGACATCTTTATTACACTCTCAATCCATTATCGAAGCCATCGATCTCCTAGGAAAAATCCAAAATAAAAAAGCAACAATATACCCATACCTGTCCACCGTACAGTCAAGTCCCACGCCGCAATCCATCTGAAGGTGTTAAATAGTTTACAACTGGGAGCAGTGCTAATGCGACCCGCCCAGCTGTAAACCACAGAGGAATGAAGGAAAAGCTGCCTATGCAGCTTCCCCGCCTGACCGGAGATGAACTGATTAGCGTGGGAAAGTTTCTGAACATTTTCCCACGCTGTCAGTTCACTGCTGGTCAGGCGGGAGTGTGCACAGCCTCAGTGACTACCGTTGACATCACTTAGGCTGCGCATACTCCCCGCACCTGACCTGAGGTGAACTGACCAGCATGGGAAAATGTTCGATTTAGTCCCTTCAACCTAACGAGCTAACAACTGAAATTAAATGGGACATCTGTTTTCGGTACGAATATCACCTTTTTGCCACCCTTTCGGGGCATGCACTACCTAAAAATCTTTTGTGGAATCCTTCCAACCCCTCAATTTAAAATGGAAGGCCAATCCCGATATGCGGTTCCGAGCCACTGCCCCAACACTTTGTTACCATGCAACCGTATTAAGTATGCCATGTAACTTGTAATATCGACTCGTCTGAAAAACCTACTGGGTTATCATCCACTAAGGAACACCACTCATCCCACGCCTTACCGCAAGCTCTGCATGTGGACGGTGCGATTGACGATTGTATGAGCGGCAAAATTCTCCAGGACATCCCACATCGAGGGTGGACAGCTCAAACCTTCCAAGTGTTCCGACAACTGCAGACCTGACTGTTCCTGAGAATCACACCAAGGGACAACATTAGACATATTATCGTTGCTCTCCAGCAAGAGCCTGGCTCTAAACCATATGTTCAAGGATAGGCATTTTAGAACTAAAAACCTGATCAGCTTGAAAACCAGCGTGGAAGAAGATGATGGGTAATTTAAAGCGTGTATGGCGCTGGCGTTCTTCAATTGAAAACGTATCCGTTTATTACCCAAAACTGAACTCCAAATTTCTGCTGCCACTGCTAAAGGGAACAGCTCGAGGAAGGACGCATTCTTAGTCCAACCCCTGGTGTGCCAATGCTCCGCCAATTTTCCGAGCTCCGTTGGCTTCCCAAGCTAATGCTAAAACCCATTGGCCCGGCTGCCTCCAGGAATAAGTTCATTATGCCGCTATCGCATTCTTCCTCCTGAAAACAAGTACGGCCGTTGTAATTGGCTAAAAATGACTTCCATACTTCCAAATCACTTCGCAGCTGTAAAGTAATCCTCATCCTATGGTGGGTTTGACCTACCCCTCTGGTAGCGAGAGCCAATCTGTGTGAAAAAATCCTCCCCATAGGCATTACCCTGCAAGCAAAATTTAGGGATCCCAGCAAAGATTGCATCTGGGTGAGGTACACTTTTCCAACTGACAGGCAGCCATCGATTAACAACATCGGCCGTCAATTTTGTCACTCGGTAACTGAAATTCCATGGCTTCTGAATCAATGACAATGTCCAGAAAGGTGATCACGGGAACTGGCTTGACCGTTTTTTCAGGGGACAAAGGGACTCCGAACAACGCCATGGTCGGTTTAAACTGTTCTAAAGCCTGCGCGCAAACTGTGGAATTTGCTGGTCCTACGAACAAAAATCATCAAGGTAATGCGTAATGGAGGGCAGTCGCTTGACACGTCGTGCGACCCACTCCAAAACTGTGCTGATCGAGCACTCGTGTTTGTACTTACAGAGTCCATAGAATTTGCAATGGCCATCATTGAAAACCAGCACGTTCGAGGTCTCCGGACGGCCGCTGACCCCCCCATTGGTGGCAGGCCCAACAGCCGTCTCGGGAAAGGACTGCACAGTCCTCTGAGCCATCATCAAGCATAACCATGAGTCTGTGGCCTTAACACCACAGCCCAATTGTGGGTTGATGGCCAAGCGGCGACGGAAGTCTTCATCATACTTCCACCCGGCAGATCCCCCATGTGCCTTGTAAGAATTGTAGATACTGTCCAAGTAGATAAACAATTCAGAACACTGCTCCAGGTATTTCTTGCCCATGACACAACCCAGCACAGAGAAAGCCTGTAACCAATTATTAATGGTTTTGGCTACTTTTGTTTTCCGTTCATAAACCTTGTCCCCGGCTTGTCGCTCTTTATTAATCAAATGCTGCTATGTGGACACAAGCGACCATATATCAATGAAATCATTGGCCCAAATTTGTTCCTTTGTATTGATGTCTATATGCGAGCCTAAAGGCAAAACAGGCCATCCTTGTAAATATCTGAGCGGAGAGGGAGAAAAGGTTTAGACACCCCGGGTTTTGCAACATTTTCAGATTAACAAATATCTTATTCGTTCCTAAATTAAGGCTGTTAGCTGTGTCAGCCCCATTTGAGTTAAACCTATCACTACACCAAGCTGATGTGTGGCCCAGCTGCGCGTGGCACACATGTCTTCTGGAAAATGCACAGGAAAGGTAATTGTGAAGCCTGATATTCATTCACATCACACATTTCTTAACACTGCCACCAGAGGGCAACTTAGATTATTTAAGTAGTGTGACGTAGCAGTGGTTCAGTTCAGTCTAGTTCCTGTCTCAGGACAGGGCAGTTCTAGTCTTGGAGGGAGAGAAGATAAGACTGAGATCTGAAAGAGCTCCTGTAGCTGACCTCATACAGAAGTGGAGGCTAGTACGAGTGGACAAGTGAGGCACTCTAGCCTAGTCAGAGCTGCAGCTGAAGCAAATGAAACAGTTACCTCAGAATAAGCTGTCTGTGTTCTCTAGAACGTGGAAAGTGACTCTCGGAGCTACAGCGTGTATACAGTCTGACGAAACGTCCTGTGAGCTGCTCTGGACAGAGTCTTGGAAGGAAAGAAAGTAGGGAACTACTGCAGTTATAACAACGAGGCAACTGAGAACAGGTCAGTGAGCTCTGGAAGGAAAGCTTACGACTACAACCACTGCTACTGTGCTTCTGTTAAGGGCAAGAGCAGGGCGACAGGCGAGTGGAAAAAGAAGGACAAGTGACCTAGGTGACAGATCACCTTCACTTAGTAAACCGGACACCGGGGTCCGAAGCGTTGCTAGTGCTTCACGCCTAGTAATAAGATACACCGGAGGCCTTGCTGGACTTCAAGTCACAGAAGGTAGCCCCAAGTGCTGATACGTAACTGGAGTCAGGGAGAACAGGAGTCTGGCCTGATCAGCCACGTAGGCTTAGTTCTATCCAACAGAAGACTTACACCACAATGTTGGCCGGGCGTAGCTGCTACAGAAGGAGTTAAACTTGACTTTATGCAAATTAGGACTCACATACACATTAAGGAGAAAGGAGGCCTTAAACCTGCTCAGCAATTCCCTGAATGTGCATTCTCCAACCTGACCAGCTTCCCGGGACATACCTGCAACATCTACAAGTAAAGGTATGGAAAGAGACTGCATTGTGTGTGACTGACTTCTTATCCGCACCCTGCATCATCATAGACTTTGAGGGACCAGTCCCACCTGTGGGGGACTTAACATCTAGCTGCCATAACATCCCCTCAGAGATCTACCCTGCAGCGCTGGTCAATCAGATCAGAAACCACAGGTGGCGTCACGAACAACTATTACTACAATCCCCTGTAAATATTCCCCATTGCATGACCGCCCAGGGCTACGGACCGAGCTCTGCTGCCAGTGACATTCCCCATAGACTTCCATGGGCTCGGTGCCGAGTACCCCATAACCCTGGTACCATGTGCGCGTCACTCACATAAGGGTACTCACTGACTCGTAAAACCGTTGATGACCCAGGTCCTGCGGAGCATCATTCCGATGATCTGCACGCCTCTCTGACCTGCGTCTAGAGGATTCTTCTCTATGCGGTTCATCGGAAGAATTCTCTCATAAGGATGATGAATGTCATCATGACGACCTGGAGCGCCAACTATGACGGCTAGATCTAGATCTATGAGAACATTGCCTGCTTCGGTATCTCCCGCGACGCCTACCCAGCTTCCTACGGTATCCCTGTGAAGACGATGAAGAAAAGCTGCGCGCGGAGTGGCTACCCGTGCCCTGTTTGTTAACTGGAGCCGGGGTGCCCGCACCCTGTATAGGTAGACTAACACCGGCGCCCAGCAACGATAATATTGCCAGGGTGTTCTGTTGTCCTCCAGACGCTGATTGTGGTGCCACTATCTAACCTCCTGTGAAATATAGTAATGTGTGCACAGCCATTTGGGAGGTGCCAGAGTAGGTACCCACACCAATAGTATTAATACTAGAAATTTCGGCATTCAACTTGAGTATAGAATAGACGATTTTAATGAAGTCCACATAGTGTAGTTAACATAGAAACGTTTCGGTCACAAAACAGGACCTTCATCAGTCACTACAAAATAAATTGTAAGTAATAAATATAAAAGAAACAAAACATAAACAAATTATATACAAAATATCTTGGTTAATGGAGATAATCTGCCGAAATTGCAGAGATTCAAGTATCGAAGAGCAGACAATGTGAAAAAAATGATATGAGGTAACGAATAAATTGATGTCTAAAGTGAGCATTATAGGCGGTGTGAGTGAGACATACCTAACAACTGTTATTCGCAAGAAAAGATGGACTCATTTGGGTACACTCGTATTATAGATATTGCTAAAAAATGAAAAAAAGAGACACAATATGGAGATGGTAGTGATATAGAGTACTGGGTAAGTGGGGATATGAGATTACATACCAGAGATTATGTAGACAGCCACTTAGTGTGGAGGAGCCAAGAAAAGTGGTCAACCTATATATAAATAAATATGATGGGTTATAGTGGAGTGCTGAAGGACAGATGTGCCGTGGGTGAAGCAAGTGGGGAACTGACCTTAGTAATAGGATTGTGCGCCTAGCCTGTGTGGCAGTATGGATGCGGTGTCCACCGCTGGTCCCTAATGGAGGACGCTACATGTGCACGGTGAAATAATGAAGGGGAGGGATCGAAGGGCCAGGCGCGGCCAATGAGCGGCCAGTAAGCTGAAACCCGGACGTGACATCAGCGTAAAGTAATGGCCGTACGTGTCAGCAGTATCCAATGCGTTCCACCTATGTAATTATGCGTACCACTGCGTTCATGGAGGTAAAGAGAGCGGAAGTGCATTTTCTAACGGGGATGAAGTGCAATTACGTGCATAGATGAGGAGAAGTTGCATCCAAGATGTAGAAGAGACATTCATGTCTAATATAAGCGGCTCTAGAAGGGGAGAAAAGGAAAAAAGTTAATGTCTGGACACAAAAGACAACTGTTATTAGTGGCTGAAATACAGTTCTGGCATGAATAAAATAATATGTAAATAAAATGCATAATTACAAAAAATATTTCACAATTTAAGTACATTTGTGGGAGAAAACCGTAAGGAGAAGGTCACACGTAGAGTCCCAACTAGGACTAATATGAAACCCTATGGGGGTTGTATTATATGAAGGATAGGAGATCGTAATCCCTGTTTAAGCCTTTTGGTGATAAAGTATCAAGAGTGTGAATCCAGAAAGCCTGTCGGCGTTTTAATTGCCTGATGCAATCACCCATCCTAGATGGTGGAACCTGCTCTAGTATCTGAAATCTAAGTTGGGCTATTTTGTGTTTCCCTTGAGTAATAAAGTAGTGTGGGATAGGGAGTAACAGGTTTTTGCAGCGAATAGTAGATTTATGCTTAGATATGCTGTACAATTTATTTTGTCGTGACTGATAAGGTCCTGTTTTGTGACCGAAACGTTTCTATGTTAACTACACTTTGTGAACTTCATTAAAATCGTCTATTCAATACTCAAGTTGAGTGCCGAGTTTCTTGTATTAATACTATCTGACCTCTTGTCATTTGAGGCTGTGCTATATTAAATATGGCCGTATATGGTGGAAATGCGGACCCCCTCCCCCCTAATTGGCTAATAGCAGTCGGGGTAAAAGGCTGAATGGATTTCTGTCCAGACCCCGTAAATGAAAGCAAATACTGCTGTGCCGTTATGCAACCCTTCCTACCCCTCCCTGTTGTCCCAGACGGATCCCCAAAAGCTGTGAAGCTAAAGGGTTATTCCCCTGTGAAAGAGGTTCCTCCAAGGTTCCTGCTACAGATCCTGCTTCTTGTGAAGAAGAGGATGATCCATGTGCCACCCCATCCCATATAATCCTCTCTGACCAACCACTTGTGTCTGCTCAGTTGTCAGTTGCTGTATCCCAGTAACCCTGGTAGCAGACACAGATGATTGTGCCACAGTAAATACCCCCAAACTTTTACAAAACCCCCACCAGATCGAAAGCATCATTTGAAGGTTCATTTTGTCTCTTTTGGAAGAATACGTAGATGAGACAGTTTTTTCAGGATTCTTTTTTAGCTGGATTATGGGAAGAACCTGTCACAGGTTTATTGCAACAGAGAGGGGGCCATAAGATGGCAGCATCTGATTTCACATGCTCCTGCACTGACTAGAAGCATGTCTCCTTCATATTAAATGGTACAGGTTTCTGTTGGCAGTGCAGGCGTTAAACTGTTCAGTATTGGCCACTCCCCTCTGCTATATATACTCACCTCTAGCAATCTGGATTGTCAGTGTTAAGTCTTGCACTGCCTGGTGTGGAGTGGAGGCATCAGTGGTTGGTAGAGCCATTTGGAGTATTGTTCTGTGACTGTTGCTTGGAGTTTTTGGCTATTTAGAAATCCTGTTCCTCTCCTATTTTGTTTACATTACTTTTCTCCCCGGTGTTCTCCCCTGTTGTCTGTGAGTGCATATTTGTATGATTGGCATTTTTCCTTTGTCCCTGTATGTCCTTCCTTGTTTGTCTTGTTTGTGTATATTCATACACTATTACTAACCACTTTCTTCGGATGGGGTAGGAGGACAGATATACGGCTGATTTGGTAGATCAGCAAGGTACATGGCATGGCGTCTTCATCATCAGAAGTAATCCAGGGAGCAGGGATAGCTAGTGTGCCCCTAGCATTAGAGGCAGGGAAGGAGTCCCTGGTCCCGGGTAGTCTGACAACAGAGTCGTGACAGTAATACTGGCCCATACTGTTTTTTGATCCGTCATGAATCCTATTACTGCTCTGGCTAGTCAACTACAGCAGCTCAGCCTTGAGGTGACAGATCTTCACTCTGTTGTTACACAACGCTCAAACATGGCTGGTCTGGGGACCACTACTCCCAGGCATCCCCAGGTGGAGCCAAAGATAGTTTTTTCCTGACAGGTTCTCTGGGGGATGTGACAAATTTGTTGCTTTCAGAGAGGCCTGTAAGCTTTACTTTAAATTGCATCCTAACTCCTCTGGAACTGAATATCAATGGGTGGGGATCGTAATTTTGCAGCTTCATGGTGACCCTCAAGCCTGGGCATTTTCTCTCCCGACTGACTTCCAGTCACAACTGACGGTTGAGCAATTTTTTCAGGTGCTCAGTCACATATACAATGACCCCAACCATGTCTCCGTCTGAGTCCACACTACGTCAGGTTCGGCAGGGAGACCGGCCGGCGCAGGTGTATTGCTTCAAGTTTCGGAGGTGGTCCACCAATACTAAGTGGAATGACTCCACACTCCATTGCCAGTTCTATCAATGGTTATCTGTAAGGGCAAAGGATGCCTTTGTACAGCATGAGACTCCGGTCTCCCTTGAGGCGTCCATGTTTCTGGCCATCCGTGTGGCCCACCATTTCGTCATAGACATAGGAAGACGCTCCAATTTGCGGGGGGCCCGGAGACAAGGGAACTTGGGTCTGAGTCTGCCAAGGAACCCATGCAGTTGAGTGGGGCAGCACTGTCACGGGCTTACCGTGACAGAGAGGTGCCATAAGACCACAGCGTCTGATTTCTCCTACTCTTGCACTGATTAGAAGCAGTTCACCTTCATATTAAATGGTGCAGGTTTCTTTTAGCGGTGCAGGGGTTAATCTGATTAGTTGAGAGCTCTTGGAAGTTTTCCTGTATTAAGGCTCTGTTCACTGTTAGCCACTCCCATCTCCTATATAATGTAGGTGTGTCGACCCGCCACCACAATTGTGGATTACCAGGGCAATGGGGTACTCAGAGCCGAGCCCATGGAAGTCTATGGGGGTTTTGTCACAGGTAGCTGTGGCTCGGTCTGTGGCCCGGGCGGTCTGGCGTATGTTGGGGATATATTTACAGGGGATTGATTTATGTACAGTTCGTGACGCCACCTGTAGTCTTCTGGTAATTTATACCAGCGCTGCTGTAGATCTCTGAGGGGATGGTGATGCAGCTAGATGTCGGGTCCCCTACAGGTGGGACTCTTCCCTCAGGTCGGTAGTTAGGTAGGGATTGTGCAGGCATGCAATAATAACTCAGTCTCACACGGTCAGCGTCTTTCCATACCTTTACTTGTAAGATGTTCAGGCAGGTCCCAGGGAGGCTGATCCAAGGAGAGTGTATCTTGAGACAGCAGCTGGACAAGTTAGGGGCCTCCTTTACTTCCAATACAACGAGTACAACCAGCCTGAAGCGTAGTTCCCTCAAAATCTCCAGCTAATCTATAGCTGTACCTGCCCAGTCAGCTTTGTGGTAGGGGCCTTCCTGTGAAGGAGCTGAATTCTTATTTTGTCCTGCAGAAACTCTAAAGTCTTCACTCCCCCTGACCCCAGTTACGTAC
Source organism: Oophaga sylvatica (assembly GCA_033576555.1). Classification (NCBI taxonomy): domain Eukaryota; kingdom Metazoa; phylum Chordata; class Amphibia; order Anura; family Dendrobatidae; genus Oophaga; species Oophaga sylvatica. The sequence goes on from JARQOD010000003.1 coordinate 96,415,449, forward strand.
TGACTATAAGGGGCTTGTCTGCCGCGACCTAGGGTCCGGTAGATTCCTGGTTTTCTTATCACTGTGCTTGAAACAACAGTGACCCTTCGGTCCCCAGTGACCGGGTGCAATGTGCTGGACTTCTGCAATCCGTAAGCACTAATCCTATAAATCCACTTGCCTTTCGCCTTGTCCACGCTGGTAACATAAGCACTCAAACTAGCCAAGGGTCGAGCAGTCACTTCTTTCTTTTCCTTTCTACGAAGTTAGCCACAGATGCTCAGTTATCACAGGCAGGAGCACGTCTCTGAACCTGATACCGTCCTTTAGACAGGGATGCTGAAGACTTTCTGTACTAAAACTTCTTCTTTCCTTCAGTGTATGCTGAGGAGGTGATACAGCTCTGACTAGACTAAGGTGTATCCAGACACCTATACCAGACTCCACGATATGAACTGGTGATAAAGCAGGCTAGACTCCTTCCTCCCTCCAGACGTCTTCTCTCTCAGTAGTCTAGACACTCACTCCACACGTCCTCACTGTCCGAAGACAGGAACTAGACTAATCACTCTAACACATACCTTGACCACTCCCTCAAGAGCAAACTCCACTACCCTAAGGGTGTGTCTAGTATATGTCGAGTGAATGAATATTTAGCATTAAACTGCTGTCTCGCCACACACTCTCCAGGGTACTGCGTGTGCCTACCACCAGGGCTACACATTCCCCCATGGTAAAAGACAGCACTCCCGGGCTGTAAAATACAAAAGAGACATTTTGTTTATGCAATAAACATTAAACAATAACATTGGTTCGTCCCATCCGGGAGGTGAGGAAATCTTGAACGTTGCAAACTTTATAGAAAAATACAAATATTAAATAGCATTCAATAAATATACAAGATACTTGTGAAGGACCCGCACCAAACCTTCAACGTGGGTCCTGGGTGGGCTGCAGGACGTCCAATTGCAGACCTCACTCAGTGCCACACCACACGGGTTTTGTTTTCAGAGGTAGTTATGGATGGTTTATGTAAAACCAAGATAGGGCACCGAAGCGCAACTATTTACAAGTAAGTTCTGGGTTAGCATAGTCCTTAACCTCCAAGTCCAATGTAAAACCTAAGACATATTATATCAAAGTGCATAAACTTTTTCTGGTTACTATTTACCATTTATCATTTATCATTTACCCAGCCGGGCATTCTACAGTAGAAATATATATATTCACTATATAAATTGTGCAAAACTTTACAAAACATTTCAAACTTTTTACTTTTGGTAGACCCGATATGGATCTCACCAATTCTTCACTATCTTATTCATTTTCTGCAAATACACTTTCCAATACATTTTCCACCCCGGGGGCTGGAACAACGCAATGGGCCCTTGATCCCAGGACCAGCAAATCATGTGCTGCGATCAGGGTCTGGGTCGCCACAGTTCTGGTGCGAACCTCTAGGGGCGCAACGGATACATTTTCTTCACGTGACACCGATTGCGTCTCAATCACAGTTAGCGATATGGACCGCGTCAGGGATTGCGATTGCGACTGGGTCGCATGTTGCGATGTAGCGGTGGCTTTAATTTGCGATGAACTCTGGGTCGCTAGTTGCGATGACTTTGCAGGGGGCGATGCTGGGGCACGGCCGGATGCTGCTTGAACTGGAAACGGGGACGCTGCGGTAATGGTGACGGTACCTGCGTCTGGGACGGGGTCGCGGACGATGGCGACGTTAAGGGCATACCATCCCTTCATTCCCCAATGCCGCGTATATGTGACGATATCTCCATTCGCTAAGTCCCTCCCGGGATGACCTTGCGGCAGGTGGGATTCTACGTCACGCCTGCTGACAAAGACCGCCGGGTAGAGGCCCGGTTCACGGATAAAGCCCCAGCCCTTCCGGAGCTGGAACTCAGTCACACACCCCTGCCGCCGCGGTTCCCGTAAGGTACCTTTGTCGCGACGGACAGTCTCCTCGTCGGCAATCAGCTCGGCATATTGTCGCTGACGGTTCCTCTGAGTTTCCCGCTCTTCCTCCTGCTGACGTTTCTTCTTCTCCTCACGACTCTGCCATTCCTGTTCCCACTGGGGGGTATAAGCGACGTCATCCAGGCGCGCCATTTCGTCCCAGTCCACATCTGGTAGTGACGGACAGGACCCCTCCGGTGTCCCTGCCGGGGACCGATCATCTGCTGCGGCCTCTTGGCCGGGCGGGCGTTCCGGGATTGGCTGTACCTCCTCAACCTCCTTCGCTTCCACCGCTTCACCGGTGGGATCGGGATCGGTACTTTCGGGGGCAGCCTCCGGTTGCTCCTTCGCCTTGGGCAGCAGACTCTTCGGTATCTGGAATCGTGGGGGGTCGTTGAGGGGAGAGGACGCTGTGTTCCACAGTCGCCACTGCATCAGGTTACATCGGCGTCTCTTAATCTCCTCCAGTCCAGTTTGGTGCTGGACCATCTTCTTTAGGCGTGCATTTTCTTCTCTTATCTCTAGCAACGCCTGTTGCAGGTGCAGGATCACAGAAGACTCCTGTGATGGTGGCAGCTTGGCTGGGGCACGGGGCCTGCCTTCCTCCGCTTCCCCGCTCGGCTGCACACGTCCTGCCTCCATGATGTTCCAGAAGATTCTTTCTTCTTTCTCCGGAGACATCCGGTCTCTTCCGTGGAGGTGGGGTTTGCGTCTCCTCCTCCTCGCAGGGAAGGTGAAGAGGAGGCGGACCTCCTTTGCTGTAGGGCAGGACCGCATGTTGTAATAGCACTTTGAGAGGGCAGGCATTTTCTTCGCGCCACTGGGGGGTAGACGCCCACGAAGGTACGCCCACCGTCTTCTCCAGCGCCTGAGGGCGCGAATATGGCGACAAAAATGGCGATTTTGGCGCCAAAAGTGCAAACAGTCCTTTTTCACAAAAACAAGTCCTTAGGCACATAGGGCTCGCAATTCTGCGAGTTTCGCATCCTGTTCGTGACGCCAAGTTTGTGTGTCGACCCGCCACCACAATTGTGGATTACCAGGGCAATGGGGTACTCAGAGCCGAGCCCATGGAAGTCTATGGGGGTTTTGTCACAGGTAGCTGTGGCTCGGTCTGTGGCCCGGGCGGTCTGGCGTATGTTGGGGATATATTTACAGGGATTGATTTATGTACAGTTCGTGACGCCACCTGTAGTCTTCTGGTAATTTATACCAGCGTGCTGTAGATCTCTGAGGGGATGGTGATGCAGCTAGATGTCGGGTCCCCTACAGGTGGGACTCTTCCCTCAGGTCGGTAGTTAGGTAGGGATTGTGCAGGCATGCAATAATAACTCAGTCTCACACGGTCAGCGTCTTTCCATACCTTTACTTGTAAGATGTTCAGGCAGGTCCCAGGGAGGCTGATCCAAGGAGAGTGTATCTTGAGACAGCAGCTGGACAAGTTAGGGGCCTCCTTTACTTCCAATACAACGAGTACAACCAGCCTGAAGCGTAGTTCCCTCAAAATCTCCAGCTAATCTATAGCTGTACCTGCCCAGTCAGCTTTGTGGTAGGGGCCTTCCTGTGAAGGAGCTGAATTCTTATTTTGTCCTGCAGAAACTCTAAAGTCTTCACTCCCCCTGACCCCAGTTACGTACTGACTATAAGGGGCTTGTCTGCCGCGACCTAGGGTCCGGTAGATTCCTGGTTTTCTTATCACTGTGCTTGAAACAACAGTGACCCTTCGGTCCCCAGTGACCGGGTGCAATGTGCTGGACTTCTGCAATCCGTAAGCACTAATCCTATAAATCCACTTGCCTTTCGCCTTGTCCACGCTGGTAACATAAGCACTCAAACTAGCCAAGGGTCGAGCAGTCACTTCTTTCTTTTCCTTTCTACGAAGTTAGCCACAGATGCTCAGTTATCACAGGCAGGAGCACGTCTCTGAACCTGATACCGTCCTTTAGACAGGGATGCTGAAGACTTTCTGTACTAAAACTTCTTCTTTCCTTCAGTGTATGCTGAGGAGGTGATACAGCTCTGACTAGACTAAGGTGTATCCAGACACCTATACCAGACTCCACGATATGAACTGGTGATAAAGCAGGCTAGACTCCTTCCTCCCTCCAGACGTCTTCTCTCTCAGTAGTCTAGACACTCACTCCACACGTCCTCACTGTCCGAAGACAGGAACTAGACTAATCACTCTAACACATACCTTGACCACTCCCTCAAGAGCAAACTCCACTACCCTAAGGGTGTGTCTAGTATATGTCGAGTGAATGAATATTTAGCATTAAACTGCTGTCTCGCCACACACTCTCCAGGGTACTGCGTGTGCCTACCACCAGGGCTACACATAGGCACTGGCAAGCACTCATTGCCAGAGTGAGCGCATGCTGCATGGTTAATAGATGGTGGCTGGAGGTTGTTGTTTGAAAAGGCATTTGGTGGATTTATCTAAGACTGTAATTAGGTTTTGGGTGTGTGCTAATTCCCCTCCTTCTACTACTTTGGTTTGACCCCATCCTCCACTCCCTGATGTATACCTCTGTTGTTTGTGTTAGTATATTTGTATGACTGGCATTTTTCGTTATCCCTGTTCGTACATTATGTTCCAAATTATTATGCAAATGATATCTTTCTCTGATTTTTCTAAGTGGTCGGTGCAAATGACAGTCAGTCTAATAAAAGTCATCACCCTTTAGAATATACATCGAATTTTATTGAAGAAACCTCCCAATGATAACAGTATAATCTTATATTATTAGGCACAGTAGAATTTCTGAACATTTGATCTGTTTTAAAGAACTGAAAATGCTCATTTGTGGAATTTGCAGCATTAGGAGGTCACATTCACTGAACAAAAAAGCTACTTAACTCCAAAGCATCCTAACAGGCCAAGTTACATGTTAACATAGGAACCCTTCTTTGATATCACCTTGACAATTCTTTCATCCATTGAACTTGTTTTGGAGAGTTTCTTCTTATATTTCTTTGCATGAAGCCTCCCAGAGCTGCTGTTTTGAAGTGAACTGCCTCCCACCCTCATAGATATTTTGCTTGATGATACTCCAAAGGTTCTCTATAGGGTTGAGGTCAGGGGAAGATGGTGGCCACACCATGAGTTTATCTCCTTTTATGCCCATAGCAGCCAATGACTCAGAGGTATTCTTTGCAGCATGAGATGGTGCATTGTCATGCATGAAGATGATTTTGCTCCTGAAGGCACGTTTCTGCTTTTTATGCCATGGAAGAAAGTTGTCAGTCAGAAACTCTACATACTGAGGTCATTTTCACACCTTCAGAAACCTTAAAGGGCCCTACCAGCTGTTTCCCTATGATTCTGGCCCAAAACATGACTCCTCCACCTCCTTGATTACGTCGCAGCCTTGTTGGGACATGGTGGCCATCCACCAACCATCCACTACTCCATCCATCTGGACCATCCAGGGTTGCTCAACACTCATCAGTAAACAAGACTGTTTGAAAATTAGTCTTCATGTATGTCTGGGCCCACTGCAACCGTTTCTGCTTGTGAGCACTGTTTAGGGGTGGCCGAATCGTAGGTTTATGCACCACAGCAAGCCTTTGAAGGATCCCACACCTTGTGTTTCGAGGGACTCTAGAGGCACCAGCAGCTTCAAATATCTGTTTGCTGGTTTGTAATGGCTTTTTAGCAGCTGCTCTCTTAATCCGATGAACTTGCCTGGCAGAAACCTTCCTCATTCTGCCTTTATCAGCACGAACACGTCTGTGCTCAGAATCAGCCACAACTCTCTTAACAGTACGATGATCACGCTTAAGTTTTCGGGAAATATGTAATGTTTTCATCCCTTGACCAAGGCATTGCACTATTTGATGCTTTTCAGCAGCAGAGAGATCCTTTTTCTTTCCCATTTTACTTGAAAACTCTGGGCTGCTTAATAGTGTGGAACATCCAGTTTTCCTTTTATTGGGCTCACATGGCAAACTAATTATCACACATATCTGAGATTGATTTCAGTGATCCAAAGAACCCTGAGACACAATACCATCAATGGGTTTCATTTACAAAAAAAAAAAAAGAAACGCTATGACACTTAAAACCAATTTGCATAATAATTTGGAACATAGTTTATTACCTTGTTAGTCTGGTTGGTGTATTATGGTACACTACTTCTCCCTTCCCTGGGTGAGGACGGGGTAGAGACTGAGGGTGGATTCAGGTGTTAAGGCAAGATACGTGGCCCCCGCGTCTTCACCATCAGAAGTAATCTGGGGAACAGGGCAAGCTACAGTGCCCCTAGCTCTAGGGACAGGGAAGAAGCCCCTGGTCCCAGGATATCCGACAACAGTGACAGGTGTTAGGGTCTGCGGAATGCACCTAATAGATATAGTAGAGAGGTGCGTTCGCAGCCCGGGGTCCACCGTGCAGGCAAAGCCTGCTGCTAGTAAGATGGCGAAAGTAGTGAATTCTGTTATCCCGCAGAGTCGCTAAAATAAATGCCGTAGAGTGCTGTGGCAGTAAGTGCGAACTCTGTTAATCCCCAGAGGCGCTAACGGGAATGCCACAGCGCTATATGGCAATAGGTGCGAACTCACTTAGCTTCAGTGAGCCGCAAAGTAAAATGCTAGGGCGCTTAACCAGCGTTATAAAGCGAACCCTGTTGCGTCACAGAGTCGCTGAGAAAAAGACTGTGTCCTGTTAACACCACAGGGATACACAGATAACTGCTGTGCAGATAGCAGTCCGTGATCATGCAGACAGCAATGCATTCAAGCAATCTCCTCACCGGAGAAGCCGGTATTCTAGGGGCTTATTTCAGCCAAGCCCTAACCACTTGCACTCAAATCTTCTCACCGGAGGTGCCGGTATTCTAGGGGCTTATTTCAGCCGAGCCCTAACCACATGCGTGCATGATCACACTGGCGCAAAGCACATAATGCAATTGATACTAGCGCATGGCGGCCCAGCCATGCCACCCTTTTATAGCAACAGCTACAGGACCTGCCAGAAACAAGGACCAATGAAACTGTCCCAGAACACCAGTAGTCACAGGACCTTCCTGGCGGACCAATAGGAGCTGCTGCAGTACCTGAGCATATGACCCCTGATCTCCAATGAGAGATCTCACCCTGGGCATGCTCAGAAGGGGAAAACAAGGACTTTGTCCTAAAGACGTCTGCTCGCCGCTAACCAGTACTGGCCACAATAGCAGAGCCTGGAGAGGCAGCAGTAATCCTCTGCACACTGTTAGACTGGGCGAGACGCTGGGACCGACGTCTAAGCTGAGCAGAGTCCACTGCGGCCGGAGACGGATGGGAGACCGCAGCCGGGATGGCTCGAGATTCCCCTTGTGCAGAAGCGGGAACTCGACCCCTAACAACAGGCACCTTCTGTTGGTCCAGTGGTGTAGTTCAGCTAAAAGGGGGACTGTGTTTTTTCTGTGGTGGAAAGGGTCATTTTGTGTGTGCTTGTCCTCCATATTCCCTCCTTAATCAGCCACTGGAAAACTAAGGAGCCCAGGTTACGGGGAGGTTGGCAACCCATGTGTACTTATTTCCTCCGTTAGAAGATCTCCATTTTTTTGACCGGCCGAGATCCATCTTGGCAAAGATAAGGTGTTTATTTCTGCCTTTCTGGACAGTGCTACGTGGTTTAATTTGATTGGCACTAGGTTCATCAAGACCCATGGCCTCAAACCACAAGTATTGTCTATATCAATACCCATTATTGCTATTGAATCTGCACCCTTGAGTGAAGGGTACTTTACTCAGGTCATTCATATGTTGCATCTACACGTAGGGGCCATGAACTCTGAATTTATAGACTGCTGAGGGCTTGCTCTCTCCTGTGGTTCTTGGACTACCTTTGCTTATGCTTCACAACCCTGCGGTAGTCTGGCAGAGTCGGGAGGTGGTGACATTTTCCTCCACATTGTCCTTATGATTGCGCCGTCAATCTTATTCCTGGGGCTAAGCTGACAAAGAGCAGGTTATAAAATATCTCTGTTCCAAAGAGGCAGGCCATGAAGGACTTTTGGGTTTCTCCAACTACTACCGAAAGTTTATCAAAAACTTTTCGGTAGTGGCCAAACCTCTGACGGATATAACCAGGAATAGAATGGACTTTTCCAAATGATTCAGTCTGACCCGTGAGGTTTTTGATACCTTGAAAAGATGTTTTGCAACTGCGTCAATCCTTATAAAGCATGACATCACTTAGCCGTTTATTGTAGAAGCTGAAGCGTCTGAAGTGGAGGTGGGGGCTGTATTATCGCAGGGTGCATCTCCTAATAAATGGCGTCCATATGCATACTAATGATATACAATAACAAAATTATATTGTGGTACTGTGTTAGCCAGAAAAAATCTATGTAAATACATTTGTATTCCTGCCTGAAGAAGGAGCCTCAGTGCTCTGAAAGCTTGCAAACATATATTATTTTCTGGTTAGCCAATAAAGGTATCACTCTAAGAGATTGGGCATAAAAGTATTCACATCAATCATACTTTTCTAAGAAACTATTGTGTGCTGAGAAAAGCTATTACATTGTTAACAGGGAACTCTTGGCAATTATGTGGGCTTTTGAAGAGTGGCATCATTTTCTGGAAGGGGCATTTCATACGGTAATGGTAATCACTGATCATAAAAATCTATTATATTTAGAATCTGCTAAGCGTCTTGATGCCTAGATAGGCAAAGTATTTTTTATTCTTCGCCAGATTCAACTTTTTTGTTACGTATAGGCTGAGGAATAAGAATGTTAAGGCGGATGACATATCCCGTTGCTTTCCTGGGGTTGGAGATAATTGTGAACTGGTTCCTATACTATAGAACTGCTGCCATAAGTTCTGACCTTGAGAAAGAGGTTGTAGAGGCTGAGGGGGACGCCCATGCTGCCTGTCATTTAGGTAAACTGTTAGTACCTGTGAATTTCCGTCTTAAAGTTATAAGTGAACATCATGATTCGGTCTTGGAAGGACACTCTGGTAGTAAAACCACCACGGATCTCCTTAAATAGCGTTTTTGGTGGTCTGGGGTGCATCAGGATGTTCAAGAGTATGTAGCTGGCTGTAGAGAATGTGCGCGTTTTAAGACCCTGCATTCTCATCCGTCTGCCTCTCTCCATCCATTGGCGATTCACAGTAGACGTTGGACTCAATTATCAGTAGATTTCATTGCTGATTTACCCACATCTGCAGGTCATACAGTTATTTTGGAGGTAATGAACAGGTTCACCAAGATGACTCATTTCATTGCGCTAGCCGCCATACCAAACGCCAAGACCTTGGTGCAAATTTTCATCAATGAAATCATGAGATTACATGGGATTCCTACCGATATTGTTTCTGAGCAATTATTTTCCAAATTTTGGAAAGCGTTTTGCACTCGGCTGGGGATCCATCTGTTGTTTTTTTCAGTCTTTCATTCACAGTCAAATGGGCAAGCTGAACACATTAACCATACTCTTGAGACTTATCTTAGGTGTTTTGTGTCTGAGAATCAAGACGATTGGGCTATTTACTTACCTCTAGCTGGTTTCACTGTGAATAACCGTTGTCATGAGTCTACTGGTAAGTCCCCTGTCTTCTGAGCCTACAGGTTTAATCCTCAGTTCAGCTCTTTTAATAAGAATCATTCCTCAGAAATAACTGAAGATGATCAGTTTTCATCATCAATTACATCTGTGTGGCAAGGGGTTATTAGTAATTTGAAGAACATGGGGTCCAAATATAAGAGTATGGCTGATCAGAGACATTTGGTGGGTCCGGACCTGTGTATTGGTGATTTTGTGTGGTTGTCCTCGAGAAACATTAAGTTAATGGTCCCTTCTTGGAAACTGGGATCCAGGTTCATCGGTCCTTACAAGATTGTGACCGTCGTCAATTCTGTACATTCCACCTTGATTTGCCACCTACTTTTAGAATTCATAATGTGTTTCACCGATTTTTGCTCATAAAAAATAGCGTCCTCTGAACCATCACCACCACCTCCATCTATGGTCATTGTTGATGTGAATTTGGAGTTTCAGGTAGCTAAGATCGTGAATTCTCTCTTGGTTTGTCGGTCTCTTCAGTATCTGGAACCTTGGAAAGGTTACGGTCCTGAAGAGAGGATGTGGGTATCAGCATCTGATATCTATGCGGTCAGGGTGATCCAGTCCATTCACGTGGCACGCACTGATAAACCAGGCCCTAAGATACTTGACGTCCTTCTTAGAAGGGAGGTACTATCACTGGTTTAATGCGATAGAGAAGGGCCAGAAGACCAAAGTGTCTTATTTTACGTGCTCCTGCACTGATTAGAAGCACGTCTCCTTGATATTAAATGGTGCAGGTTTCTGTTGGCAGTGCATTGGTTAAACTATTCAGCTTGGATTGATCTCAGCTGTGCAGTATTGGCTATTTTTGCTATATATACTTGCCTGTGGCAATCTAGATTGAAGTGTTTTTTTTTTGTCGCTATGATGAGGAACATGTTTGTGCTTCGGGGCAGCCTGTGGGCAGGTCTTTTCTTGATTTCTGTGGCTTAGAGCATGAAGATAAGACTCTGCCTACCCGTCCCGTCCCTGAGCACGGGCATATCATTAACTGAAAACTTCTTACACTGATTAAACAAGAACCACAAGATGGATTTCTTCACCCTAGGAATCAGTTTAATAAGTTTAACCCCTTCACCCCCAAGGGTGGTTTGCACGTTAATGACCGGGCCAATTTTACAATTCTGACCGCTGTCTCTTTATGAGGTTATAACTCTGGAACGCTTCAACGGATATTCGCGATTCTGAGACTGTTTTCTCGTGACATATTGTACTTCACGTTAGAAGTAAAATTTATTCGATATAACTTGCGTTTATTTTTGAAAAAAACGCAAATATGGCGAAAATTTTTAGAATTTTGCAATTTTCAAACTTTGAATTTTTATTCCCTTAAAACAGAGAAATATATCACACAAAATAGTTAAGAAATAACATTTCCCACATGTCTACTTTACATCAGCACAATTTTGGAACCAAAATTTTTTTTTGTTAGGAAGTTATAAGGGTTAAAAGTTGACCAGCGATTTCTCATTTTTACAACAAAATTTACAAAGCCATTTTTTTTAGGGACCACCTCACATTTGAAGTCACTTTGAGGGGTCTATATGGCAGAAAATACCCAAAAGTGACACCATTCTAAAAACTGCACCCCTCAAGGTACTCAAAACCACATTCAAGAAGTTTATTAACCCTTCAGGTGCTTCACAGGAACTAAAGCAACGTGGAAGGAAAAAATGAATATTTAACTTTTTAGCCACAAAAATGATCTTTTACAAACTTTTTTTTTATTTTCACAAGGGTAAAAGGAGAAAATGGACAGATAAGGTTGTTATGCAATTTCTCCTGAGTACGCCAATACCCAATATATGGGGGAAAACCACTGTTTGGGCACACGGCAGAGCTCGTAAGGGAAGGAGCGCCGTTTGACTTTTTCAAACTAAACTTGGCTGGAATTTAGATCGGATGCCATGTCGCATTTGGAGAACCTCTGATGCGCCTAAACAGTGGAAACCCCCACAAGTGACACCATTTTGGAAACTAGACCCCCTAAGGTACTTATCTAGATCTGTTGTGAGCACTTTGAGCCCCCAAGTGTTTCACAAAAGTTTATAATGCCTGGGTGTGAAAAAAAAAAAAACAATTTTCCACAAAAATGATTTTTTAGTCCCAAATTTTTGAATTTTCCCAAGGAAATTGGACACCAAAAGTTGTTGTCCAATTTGTCCTGAGTACGCTGATACCCCATATGTGGGGGGGGGGGAATTGTTTGGGCGCACGGCAGGGCTTGGAAAGGAAGTAGTAACGTTTTGGAATGCAGACTTTGATGGGGGTCATGTTCCGTTTGCAGTGCCCCAGATGAGCCTAAACAGTGGAAACCCCCCACAAGTGACCCCATTTTGGAAACTAGACCCCCTAAGGAACTTATCTAGATCTTTGGTGAGCACTTTGAACCCCCAAGTGCTTCACACAAGTTTATAATGCCCGGGCATGAAAATAAAAAATCCTATTTTTTTCCCACAAAAATTATCTTTTAGTCACTAATTTTTTATTTTCCCAAGGGTAACAGGAGAAATTGGACCACAAAAGTTGTTGTACAATTTGTCCTGAGTACGCTGATACCCGATATGTGGGGGGGAACCAGTTTGGGCGCACGGCAGAGCTCGGAATGAAAGGAGCACCATTTGACTTTTTCCAACCAAAATTGGCTGGAATTGAGATTGGATGCCATGTTGCATTTGGAGAGCCCCTAATGTGCCTAAACAGTGGAAACCCCCCAGAAGTGACCCCATTTTGGAAACTAAACCCCCTAAGGAACTTATCTAGATCTTTGGTGAGCACTTTGAACCCCAAGTGCTTCACACAAGTTTATAACGTAGAGCCGTAAAATTTAAAAATCATATTTTTCCACAAAAATGATCTTTTCACCCCAATTTTTATTTTTCCAAGGGTAACAAGACTCCAAAAGTTATTGTGCAATTTGTCCTGAGTGCACTGATACCCCATATGTGGGGGTAAACCACTGTTTGGGTGCATGGCAGAGTTTGGAAGGGAAGGAGCGCCGTCTGACTTTTTCAACGCAGAATTGGCTGGACGCCATGTCGTGTTTGGAGAGCTCCTGATCTGCCTAAACAGTGGAAACCCCCATAAATGACACCATTTTGGAAACTAGACCCCTCAAGGAACTTATCTAGGTGTTTCACTAAAGTTTATAACGTACAGCCGTAAAATAAAAAATCTTTTTTTTTTTTTACAAAAATGATTTTTTCGCCCCCAATATTTTATTTTCACAAGGGTAACAGGAGAAATTGGACCCCAAAAGTTGTTGTCCAATTTGTCCTGAGTACACTGATACCCAATATGTGGGAGAAAACTACTGTATGGGCGCACGTCAGGGCTCGGAAGGGAAGTAGTGACGTTTTGGATTGCAGACTTTGATGGAATGGTCTGGGGGCGTCATGTCGCATTTGGAGAGCCCTGATGCGCCTAAACAGCGGAAACCCCCCAATTCTAACTCCAACCCTAACCCCAACACACCCCTAACCCTAGTCCCAACCCTAACCACAAACCTAACCCTAACACACCCCTAATCCCAACCCTAACCCTAATCCTAACTTTATCGCCAACCCTAACTTTAGCCGCAACCCTAACCCTAACCCTAATGGGAAAATGGAAATAAATACTTTTTTTTAATTTTATTATTTTTCCCTAACTAAAGGGGTGATAAAGGGGGTTTGATTTACTATTTATAGCGGGTTTTCATGATTGGCAGCTGTCACGCTAAAAGACGCTTTTAATTGCAAAAATAGTTTTTTGCATCGCCACATTTTGAGAGCTATAATTTTTGCATATTTTGGCCCACAGAGTCATGTGAGATCTTATTTTTTGCGGTACGAGTTGACGTTTTTATTGGTACCATTTTTCAGCACGCGACATTTTTTGACCGCTTTTTATTTCGATTTTTGGGAGGTTAGAATGAACAAAAATCAGCAATTCATGAATTTCTTTTGGGGGAGGCGTTTTTATTGTTCCGCGTGTGGTAAAATTGATAAAGCAGTTTTATTCTTCAGGTCAGTACGATTATGGCGATACCTCATTTATATCATTTTTTTATGTTTTGGCGCTTTTATAGAATAAAAACAATTTTATATAAAAAATAATTATTTTTGCATCGCTTTATTCTGCGAGCTATAACTTTTTTATTTTTTCGCTGATGATGCTGTATGGCGGCTCGTTTTTTGCGGGACAAGATGACGTTTTCAGCGGACTCAGGGTGGATAAAAATCATGATTTTTTTTAAAAAAATCAAAAAAATCGGATTTTTTTAATTTAAATCGGATTTTTTTTGATTTAAATCGGATTTTTTTTATTTAAATAGGATTTTTTAATCAAGTTGTACACAAGCAAAACTTTGTCTTTTTGCAAATCAAATTATTTTACACAAATAAAAATATTAAAACAGTTGATGATTATGAAACCTAATAATTTTTATTTGCACTATTAAACAATCAGAATTGAACTACAGAGAGTAAGTACTTTTTAACAATAGCCTATCTCTAACGTTTGAAGTAAGCAAACATCTTCAGTGAATACATCAGTCCTTTAAGCCTACTGTTTATTTAGGACTTTTAATAGGAAAACTAGTTGTCCTGCTTTAGCAGTTCCTAAGCGGTTTCGGACTGTTGTGTGCACAAAACCAAATGAAGAAAACAATCTCTCTACTCCTGCCGATGAAGCCGATGCAGTCAGTAGCTGAGTAGCTACATTTATTATCTTCGCTGGAAGAACAAGTGATTGCAACTTCCACCAGTCCAGTGGTTTTAGTTCATTAACGACGTTATCTGCAAACATGTATTTTTGAAATGGTGCAGATTCACACTTCAATTTCAGCACAGTTGCCACAATGTCATGGTTAGTATTGGCGAGCCACTCCATTGCAGAGTTGATTTCCGCCTCAGATAGTTTTTTCCCTCTGTAGATGGGATGCAAGATATTGGCTAAATAGTGTTCTTCTTTTAATGCTTGGTCCTTGCGGTGGTGTATTGCAACCTTTACATTGTTTGAGAGGTTCAAGCGATCTAGCGAACCTTCTAAATCTTTCCAAACTTCTGTGGTATCAGCTATGGTTGCAGTATCTTTCTGCATTTTATCCAACGCAATAGATATTGGCTTTAACCTTTCCAAAAGGTCCTCGGCATTTCTCTTCACACCAAGATTTAATACTTTGCTTCGTATATTAGCATCAATTTTATCCCGATGTGTTTCGCAAATGGACACTAATTTTGACCAATTGTTAATAAACAGTTCCAAGCATTCAGCCAAGGTATTCCATCTAACATCTTGTGGTAGAACCAACTTCAGTCCTCCCATTTCCTTGTAGGTTGCATGTGCAAAATGATTATTGCGGAAATATTTAACAATTTCTGCATATTTCCTTGACACCCGAAATATGCAGGTCTTTTGCCAAAAAATGCAACAAATGGGCAGAACAACCGTATGTAATGACATTTGTGTCATCCTCATGTGCCAGTTCCGCTCGCATTTTTGCCACATTGCTTGCGTTATCAGTAACTAAGCTCCTTACTTTACATCCAAACTGTTCTTGGCATTGGTGAATTGAGTTCTTAGCAATTTCAAGTAAATATTCAGCAGTATGTGAATTTCCAGATGTGTCGATTGTGTCTGTAAGGTAAGTTTCACACATCTTCTGTTGTGACACAAGTGCAAATTATGGGGTCGTTGTGGATGTTGCTCCAACCATCCAAGCTCATGTTAACAACTTTGTCTTTCAAATATTTTGTACAAGCCGCTCTTTCTTTGTCGTATACAGCCTGAAGATGTTTTCCTGAGATATCAAATCTACTTGGTGGTTTGTAGCCTGATCTTATTCCTTCGATCATTTGTACAAACAATGGGTGTTCAACTAGTCGGAAAGAAGAATTGGTTGCAAATATGAATTTAGCAATTAATTCATCAAAATGTTCTTTCTGGCTCGTCGTAGTCTTTAAGAGGAATTTTTCTACACTTTGCACGCAAAGTTTTTTGTTGGGCTGCTTTGTTGAAGTTGTACCCAGATATTGATTGTCACGTGCAGCACAAGCCATATTTGACCCTGAAAGCACAGTAATTAAAAATATAATTCGACTGCGTATTTGAAGAAATATAACGAAAATATTTTGAAACAAACTTTTTGAACAATGTAATGGTCCTCGTCCTATAAGGGCTGTCTCAAAAGTTATGCTACTCAAGTTTCCGGTGAAGTTGCTGTAATACTAGTAATATCAGAGCAACTGAAAAAAATTATGTCACAAAAGTTTTAAAAATGTTTTTTTAAAAAAATGGTCAATTTGGCAGACTTCAAAAGTGAATTGTAGCCTACAATAAAAAAAAAAATATATAAATAGGCGTATACACACTCTTTTATTTTTACTTAACGTTAATCTTCTGTGAAATATTGCCTTAACATAAATTTAAATTCTATACTCCAGAACTAGTGCTAGAAATTTTTCTTTTCATAGACTTTAACCATCCCAGTAAAACGTCTGTTAAAATAGGTTGTAATTGCCAGACTTACCACTAGTGCTAGGGTCCTGGTGCATAAGAAGCTGTGGGGGTTCATTGACATTAGTTGTATCACTATCAACACCTTCATTTCCCTTCTGGTTGCAGTTTTCATAATGTGATTTCAAACGGCAAACAAGTCCTTGGATATCCTTTTGACAGTATTTGCACTTTGCTCTCCCACCTTTCTTTCCAAGCTCTGCTGGCATCTCAACAAAATGAACCCAAATAGGGTCTCTCTTACGACCTGCCATGGCTCACGCAGATCACTTCTGAAGTTTGATTGTTACTACAGCCAAGTACTGCTGACTGACTATCCAACAAGTTTGGGCATGTCAACTGAATGGAAAAAGAAACTGAAACCAAGCTACAGAAAGTGAAACCAAGCTAGAAGTGTGGAGTTAATTGAACAATGATTGAAAGTTTTAGATTTTAATCGTGATTTATATTAAAAAAAATCTTTTGATTTAAATCAGTGATTTAAATCATGATTAAAATCACGATTTAAATCGATCTGATTTAAATAGAAAAAAATCATTTGATTTAAATCATGATTTAAATCGTTGATTTAAATCGGCGTGATTTAAATCAATCCACCCTGTCAGCGGTACCATGTTTTTTTATATCGGTCTTTTTGATCGCGTGTTATTCCACTTTTTGTTCGGCAGTATGATGATAAAGCATTGATTTTTTTTTTTTTTTAAGGGGTTCACTAAAGGGGTTAACTAGTGGTACAGTTTTATAGGGGGGTCGTTACGGACGCGGCGATACCAAATATGTGTACTTTTATTGTTTTGGTTTTTTTATTTACAGGAAGAAATAAATTTATTGGGGAATATTTTTTTTTATTATTTTGGATTTTTTTTTAAAACATTTTTATTTTTATTTTTTTAACTTTTTTACTTTGTCCCAGAGTGGGACATCACTGTATTTTATCAGATCGCTGGTGTGACAGTGTGCACAGCACTCTGTCACACCAGCGATCGCTCAGGCAGTGCAGCAGGCTTCTCAGTGCCTGCTCTCAGCAGGCACTGAGGAAGCCGCCTCCCTCCAGGACCCCGGCGCCATCTTGGATCCGGGTCCTGGGAGGGAGGAAGCCCTCAGAACAGCGCGATCACATCGCGCTGGTCTGAGGGTCTCAGGGGGGCGCGCAGGGAGCCCCCTCCCTGCGCGATGCTTCCCTGTGCCCCCAGTACACCGCGATCATGTTTGATCACGGTGTGCAAGGGGTTAATGTGCCGGGAGCGGTCCGTGACCGCTCCTGACACACAGTCACGGGAGCGCAGCTGATCGCCTATGACGTACTATCCCGTCCATGGTCAGATTGTCACGGGTTTTATGGACGGGATAGAGAGGGGTTAACACTGAGAAAATGACAATGCCTGTAGTTTACTTGGAAAAATACTGTTGACAAGTTCGCTTTAACAGGTGTTTTCATTTGTGAGCCTATCACCTTTTGTATGCAGCTTTATATTCTGTTCTTCTGCTGGAGTTTCCTACTGCTGACAGGTTCGCTTTAAAAACTGAGATATCGATAAAGGTGGAGTGGTGGAAAAAGGGAGGAGGTGGGTTTTTATTGTGGGAATTTGGGACTTTGGGGACTCTGGTTGAGAAACTGGTGCTGCCCTGTTCTGGCCTATGGAAATAGACTGGAGCAAGGGATGCAGGACGTGCTCTCAGGTCAGGACAGTGGTTGGGTATCGTGGGCTTGGTGTGGAGTATATAGTTTAGTTTGGACTTGTATATGTGTTTATTCATATTGTTAGTATTTATTTAATAATATATTTGTATATATTTGGTCTAGGGTTAATTGTATGACCAGATATATACTAACAAAACATGCATATGCTGATAGAATAAGTGACTGGACCAGTTTTGCATTTTATTATTTACATTTCTGATACTTTTTTAAATATATTTCTGTTATTATTGTTGTGTTTTTCATTTTTGTAATAACACGTCTACAGATTTACTATACAGGATATGTAACTAATTTATAGGATGACTTCACTGTTTTGCATAGATTATATCAAAATATGACCTGTAAAATGCTGGTGAAGCATGGACATTCCCTTTAAATTATATAGTTCTCTCATGTAACATTGTCTTTCCTGTGACACTTTCTCTTTAATAAGAGCTCGGATATTACAGAATTGAATGGAGTTAGCACAGAATAATCCACTTCTTGTTTTTTAACCCATACCCACAAACAAATCAGCAATTAACAAACAAATGTCACAGTAAATGTCGGCCTTGTAGTTCCTGTGTTGACAGAACGGAGAATACTGCAACGCTGCAAAGCAAATGGTGCAAAGTAACGGAGAAGTCAGCAATACCCTAATATGTCAAAGTCTGCGAAACTTCTCAGGGAAAAATATCCGAAAGGACAGAGCTCCATATAGTGATTGCAAAAGAGGAACAATTGAGCAGAATCTGAGTAAAGGTTACCTAAAGAATCCAGACCATAGGAGCTAACAATCCATGAGAAAGTCATGGGCCTAAATCCTTGTTAACTATAGTCACAGTAATATATTTTATCAACTACGACCGCAGCAGGCAATCACTGGACTCAGCGGTCATGACTTTGAAGATCGCTGAGCTCAGTGATTGGCTGAAGCGGTTAGATGAGCTCTAGTCGTGACATCACTGCTGCAACCAGGCGCAGTACGGAGAAGCATCGCTAGACCTGCGGAGGGTGAATTTCATTTATTTTCCCTAGGGCAAGTCTATGAGCTAAAAAATATTAAAACAGAAAACCCCTATACTAGAGGTCAAGAGTTTGGACTCGAGAGCCCTAACAGAAGCTGAAACAGTTTGCTTTGGTAATAGGGATATTTTTTACACCAAGTCTACATCTCCATGCCCATGACCCTAATTCAACTCCGAGGTCTGACTGAGAGCCATCATCATGGATGACGACAGCTGGACAGCAAGAGAATAATGGTCTTATGTTCAAGACGCAGACAAGAAGTGGAAACATCATGTACTAATATAGAACAACTGCAGCCCTAAGATGGAGATGTAATTTGGATATAAGATGGCATCTTATATATAGAAATATTATACATAGAGTGTGTACAAGAGTCTAAGCCTCCCATCTGTAAAATGAGAGAGCGAGAGAGATAGATGATAGATATATTGATTGGATTAGATAGACTGTATGGAGAAAAGTATTCTGCCCTGTCCACATTACACCTAACGCAACTTTTATAACCTCCCGTTCTTCATCCATTGCGGTTAATATATAGATGGTATTTTTCAGATTGCCAGGGAAATGGAAGTAATCTGCACTTGCTGGAAGACCTCTTATGTTTGGTTGTCGGGATGAAGGAGTCAGTGTGACTCTGAAACGCGTTGACAATAAACTATCAGATTATATCCAAGTGTGGATGTCATTCTTCCAGCAACTGCAGATTACTTCCATTTCCCTGGCAATATCAATTCTGATATTTCTATGGAAGCTGCAGCATCTGTTTTTTCAGGTGAGCGTGTCTTACTTGTACCTTTTTTTTGTTATATTAGGATAAGACCTTATTGCGCTCTAGTTTTTTACCTAGTCGGTCTCTTACAGCTCCCAGGATTTGTACGAGATTTTCTATTTTATCTGTGATAATTTTTGTCCCTTCAACCAGAAGAGCATTTGTAAGGTCAGTGTCACGTCGCGTTGGATTCAGTGACTGGTGTTCCTGCCTCAGCCGCTGGGAGGCGCCGGACTCAGGCGTCTGGTAGGCGTAGGCTTCGCTCTTCTGTCAGAGGTGAAATGGTTGGTGTCAGTCATGCATCACCATCTGGCCTGGTTCTGGGGGCGGTCCAGATGAGGTCATCAGACTGTGAGCCTGTGAGAGGTAGCCATGCCCTTCAAATGCCTTGGAGCCTGGCTTGCAAGCCGCCAGATATAGTCTTGGTTTCCCCAGTGTGCTAGTTTGTTTTGCTATTGTATCTCTGACCTTTGCATGAATTTCTGACCTTTCTACTGCCTGCCGATTTTGTACCTCTGTTGCCCGCCTGGTTTTGACTCTGACTTTTGCCTGGATTTTGACCCTTCTTTAGCCTGACGATTTTGTACCTTTGCCGCCCTCCTGGTTTTGGCCTTTGGACTTCTGACTATGCATTTGGTCTCGCTTTTTATTCCCTTCCTAGTGTCCTTCCTACTCCGGTCCACTGCTCTCATAGGCAGCTACACCCTGGGCTTCGCTATAATTCCAGATCCCTGTATAGGGGTAAAGGGTCTCGGGGTTTCTCGGGGTACTGTCTTACCTGCAGTTCAGACCTGCAGTGAGCGGACGTCACAGTCAGACACTGATGTTGGAGGACAGGCCAGGTTCACAATCTCTGATCTACTTCACCCCAAATGTGTTGGATGGAGTTGAGATTGGAGCTCTGAGCGGCCATTCATGTTCTTCCCAACAAACTCCCCCAACCATGATTGTATGGACCTCGATTTGTATACTGGGCACAGTCATGGAGAACAGAAAAGGGTGTTAGCAGCGGATTAACCAGCGTAACATCCGGAGTCAGCAACAGAGAATGTAGATGTCATGATCCGTTCCAGGGTTTAGTCCTGTCTGCCCTTGGTCCGGGCGGATCATGTCAAGGGTTAACTTTGCTCTGCCTCATTCTGGGTTCAGGTTGGCTATTTAGCTCTCACACATCCTGCTAGCAGTGTGAGCTATACTGCTACCTTCGGCTTGTGAACCTGACTGGTAACCCTTGATTTGTCCTGCTGTTATCCCTGACTTGTCCCATGTCTGTTGTTCCCCTCTGTCTGCCCTGTTCCCTGCATTTCCCTGTTTGTCTGTTTGATTCTCTGGTTTTTGACTCGGCCTGTATTTGGACTCGCTTCTGCTTTCTGTCTTTGTCTTATCTGCTTCTGACCGTTGATGACCTCAGTCGTGGGCTTTCTCTCTACCTGCTACTGCCCCTGAACGTGTGTCTGTGGACAGATTCTTTGAGGCTTTGGGACTTATTTATGATGAACCAGACCGGGTCAGGGTGGCAGAGGACATGATCATGGGTCTCTCTCAGAATGAACTCACTGCTGAACAGTATTGTTCTGAGTTCAGGAGGTGGTCTGTTGAGGTGTCCTAGAATGACTCTGCTCTAAGACGCCTGTTTGAGAGAGGATTATCGGATCATCTCAAGGACGTGCTGGCCCTTCATATGCCGCCCAGTTCCCTGGAAGAGGCCATGACCCAGGCCATTCGTATGGACCGGAGGTTACGGGAGAGAGGAATTATCCAGCATGAGATTCCCGTATTGCCTGCCAAGTCTGAGGTGGTGTCATTCAAGGAGACTATGGAAGTTGGTACCATTAATTTCAAGGAGAAAGAGAGGAGACGGCGACGAGATGAGAAATTATGTTTTTATTGTGGAGATCCGGGACATTGGAAGACGGACTGCCCCTCTTGTCCATCAAATAAAGAGCTGCCGAGTCTGGGTGATGATCTAGGAGGTCATCCAGACTCTCAGGTACCATTTTCATCTTTTCAGAAAATTTTGTTAGAGGTGGAACTGTGTTATGGAGGTGGTAGTGCTTCCACTTCAGCATTTGTGGACTGTGGATCTTCCATGAATTTCATTAACTCTAGTATGGTGTCCGAGTTAAAGTTAGGGACAGTCAGGCTAGAGACTCCCATCGATATCGTTGTATTGATAAGACTCCATTGGCTCAAAATGTCATTAAGTTTGTCTCTGAGGAGTTCCTCCTCAAGGTGGGTTCCTTACATCAGGAACGAATTTCATGTTATGTTATGAATAATCTTCCTGCAGGACTGGTGTTGGGGTTCCCCTGGTTGCAGAGGCATAATCCTGTTATTGACTGGGGATCTCGTGATATTGTTAAATGGGGTCCTAATTGTTCCAATGGTTGTCTTTCTGCTGTTTTTGTGTCTGCCATTAGTCCGGAGGGTATTCCGGAGTACCTGAAGGACTTTGGGGACGTGTTCTCCGAAAAAGAGGCTGAGGTTTTGCCACCCCACCGTCCTTATGATTGTGCCATTAATCTTATTCCTGGTTCTAAATTGCCCAAAGCCCGTTTGTACAATCTTTCTGGCCCGGAACGTACTGCTATGAAAAACTATATCTCTGATAGCCTGCGCAAAGGTCACATCCGTTCCTCTGTCTCACCTGTGGCCGCGGGATTCTTTTTTGTTAAGAAAAAAGATGGTGGTTTACGCCCGTGCCTCGATTTCCGAGAACTAAATAAAATTACGGTGAGAAATACCTACCCTCTCCCACTCATTCCTGATCTTTATAATCAAGTGTCTGGGGCTAAGTGGTTTTCCAAACTTGATCTCAGGGGAGCATATAACCTTATCCGTATTCAGGAAGGGGATGAGTGGAAAACGGCATTTCTCACCTCTGAAGGTCTGTTTGAAAATTTGGTCATGCCCTTTGGTCTCACGAACGCGCCCGCTGTATTTCAGAACTTCATGAATGATGTTTTCTCTGATTTTATCGGGCGCTTTATGGTTGTATACTTGGATGATATCCTTGTTTTCTCACCTGACAAGGAATCCCACATTGGTCATCTACGTGCTGTTCTTCACAGGTTACAGGGTAATTTCTGTTTGCTAAACCCGAGAAATGTTTGTTTTGTGTCCAGGAGCTTTCCTTTCTGGGGATCATCCTTTCGGCCAATGGGTTTCGGATAGATCCCGGAAAGGTACAGGCCATTGTTGATTGGGTGCAACCCAGAGACCTCAAGGGTTTGCAGCGTTTTCTGGGTTTCGCCAATTATTATCGAAAATTCATCAAGGGGTTTTCTCAGGTCATCAACCACTCACCGATTTCACTCGCAAGGGGGCTGATCTCAAAGTTTGGTCAACCTTAGCAGTTGAAGCATTTGTTACACTAAAGAAATGTTTTATGTCTGCTCCTGTATTGGTTCAGCCCGATCCATCTGAACCGTTCATTGTAGAGGTGGACGCATCTGAGGTGGGAGTGGGGGCTGTGTTGTCACAGGGACCCGTTACCTTGACTAATTTAAGACCATGTGCCTCTTTCTCCCGGAAGTTCTCTTCTGCGGAGAGGAACTATGACGTGGGTAACCGGGAGTTATTGGCCATAAAATTGGCTTTTGAAGAATGGAGGCATTTTTTGGAGGGGGCGGTTCATCGGATCACGGTTATCACGAATCACAAAAACTTGTCTTATCTTGAATCTGCTAAACGGTTGACTCCTAGACAGGCTAGGTGGTCACTTTTTTTTTCTCGTTTTCATTTTTCAATCACTTTTCGGCCTGGTTCCAAGAATGTCAAGGCTGATGCCTTATCTCGCAGTTTTGATTCGATATCACCCCTGAACCTCCTTCCTCCATTCTTCAGCATGGGGTGGTTGTTGCGGGGGTATCCTCTGAATTGGAACAGGAAATTCAGAAGGCTCAGTCTCTTGCTCCTTCCTCTTTGCCTGATAATAAACTCTTTGTTCCGTTCAATACAGGTTGAGGGTTCTCTGGGAATTCCACAATTCTGCTCTCAGTGGACACCCGGGGATCTCAGCCACTCGGAAAGCCATTGCTAGGCTATTTTGGTGGTCCTCCATGAACTCTGATATCACTATATTTGTGTCTGCTTGTGATACCTGTGCCCGTGCTAAGAGCTCACATAACCAGCCGGCCGGGGAATTGGTGCCATTGCCAATTCCAGATAGACCTTGGACTCATTTGTCCATGGACTTCATCACTGATCTCCCTCCTTCTAATGGCAAAACTGTAATCTGGGTAGTGGTTGACAGATTCAGTAAACAGGCGCATTTTGTACTTCTGGCAGGATTGCCTAATGCTGAGACACTATCTAGGTTGTTTGTTGAGCACGTTGTACGGCTGCATGGCGTGCCTTTGAGTGTGGTTTCTGATAGAGGGGTACAATTTGTGTCCAAATTTTGGAGGGCATTTTGTAAAAGACTGGATATTTGCTTAACCTTCTCCTCTGCTTACCATCCTGAGACCAATGGGCAGACGGAGAGGACCAATCAGTCACTCGAACAGATTTTGAGGTGTCTTGCTATGTCTCAGCAGGATGATTGGTGTTCTTCATTGCCCGTGGCTGAATTTGCATTCAATAATCGGATTAACCAGTCCACTGGCACCTCTCCATTCTTTTGTAACTATGGTTTTCACCCCCATTTTGGTGAATTTTCTAGGCTGGATTCAGGATGTCCAGGGGCTGATACGGCAGTACAAAGATTGGGGGAGGTGTGGAGGGAGGTCCAAAAGAACATTGGGGAGGCTCAGGGCAAATATAAACTTTTTGCGGATAAGCGACGGTCTGTAGGACCTATGTTCCTGGTGGGAGATAAAGTATGGTTGTCCACCAAGAATATTCGTCTAAAGGTTCCCTCTGCTAAGTTAGGTCCCAGATTTATTGGTCCTTACGAGATCATGGAGGTGGTCAATCCTGTTGTCTTTCGGTTACGCCTTCCTCCGTCACTCCGGATCCCCAATGTGTTTCATAAATCCCTTCTTAAGTCATTTGTATCATCTTCCACAGGGCCTCCACCCCCTCCGTCTCCTGTCTCTGTGGATGGTCAGACCGAGTTTGATTTGGAACGGATTGTGGATTCGCGTAGGGTCCGTAGTTCACTTCAGTATTTGGTCCATTAGAAGGGTTATGGTCCTGAGGATCGATCTTGGGTCCCGGCGCAATCGGTACATGCTGATCGATTGGTTCGGGCATTTCACGCACGTTATCCTGGGAAGTCTGTGGGTCCGGTGGCCCCCCCTTGAGAAGAGGGTACTGTCATGATCCGTTCCAGGGTTTAGTCCTGTCTGCCCTTGGTCCTGGCGGATCATGTCAAGGGTTAACTTTGCTCTGCCTCATTCTGGGTTCAGGTTGGCTATTTAGCTCTCACACATCCTGCTAGCAGTGTGAGCTATACTGCTACCTTCGGCTTGTGAACCTGACTGGTAACCCTTGATTTGTCCTGCTGTTATCCCTGACTTGTCCCATGTCTGTTGTTCCCCTCTGTCTGCCCTGTTCCCTGCATTTCCCTGTTTGTCTGTTTGATTCTCTGGTTTTTGACTCGGCCTGTATTTGGACTCGCTTCTGCTTTCTGTCTTTGTCTTATCTGCTTCTGACCGTTGATGACCTCCTGGCTTTCGCCTGACCACGTGTATTGCTTATTCCTTTTTTTCCTGCTGCCTCCATACGGTTTTGACTTGGCTTGCCTGACCATGCTCCCGCCACTTGGTGGCGCCTGTGTTTCTGCTCTGTAGAGGGCTTGCTGAGACCTATGATACTTCAGATGACTGACTATTCCTGACTCAGTCTTGGACGTTTTTGCTGCCACCTGGTGGTGGTTTTGGCTGCTGCAGTGCAGGCCTACTCTGGTAGTGTGTAATCCCTTCTCCCCTCTGTAACCTACAGGTGGAGCACACACCAGCCTGCATTACAGCTGCTTGACAGTAGATTTATTCACATCCAGTATAAACTGCTTACAACACTGCATGAAATGTGATCAGCCTGATATCTGCTATGGCTGCAGCATGAAAAACATTACAACAACACAGGAAGAGAAGGAGGAGGCATCCTGTCTGTGAGTGAGGGTTTTTTTTTTACAAAACTTTGTTAACAACCTCACAATATGCACAACATATCAACAGTACAGTAGTAAAGTTGTTGCAATACATACAAATCAATATGCATTATTCCAACAAAGGGACTTTCATAAACTGCTCCAACAAAGTTAGCAACTAAAATTGTCCAGAATGTCTTGTATGCTGAAGCATTATGATTTCCCTTTATTGAAACTTAAGGGTCTGAGTCAGACCCTTCAAAAATAAGCCAATACCATCATCCATCCTCCACCAAACTACAGCTGACACAATGCAGTCAGACAGGAAACATTCTGTATTCACCAAACCCTGACTTGTCCTCCAGATGCCAGACAGAGAAGTGTGATCCGTCACTGCACAGAACACGTTTCCACTGCTCCAGAGTCCAGTGGTGGTGGCTTTACACCACTCCATCTGACACTTGGTATTGTGCTTGGGATGTAAGGCTATGGGATGTAAGGCTGCATGCAGGTGCTTGGCCATGGGGACCATGTCATGAAGTTTTTGTACTGATGTTAATGAAAGATGAGGTTGGCTATTTGTCATAAATCCACTCATTGTTTTATCTACAACACCTGTATCAAAGACCTAAAAACCCCACAAATGTATGGCTTTTTCCTAAAATAGATAGATAGATAGATGATAGATAGATAGATAGATAGATAGATAGATAGATGATAGATAGGAGATATGTACATATGAGTTACATGCATTCTACCCCTCTGCAATTTATGTCTTTCTCCAGTCAAAAAGATAATAAGCAAGTGACTTTACAGTCTATGGGTAGTCTCTTGTTGTGATCTGGCAGTGGTGCACTCTGTATATAAGTAATGTAGCAAGTAACGACAGTATATACTCTATGTGTGATTGCTATAATAAAGCCACTATTTGCCCTTTAAGATTTTCACATAACAGGTGAATGAACTCATTTGCATATTTCTCTATTTAGCATATTATGCAATGGACCCTCATTTAGTTTTCTAATTTATACAAGGGGGAGAGTTCTACCAAAGAGCGCTCACAAATTAAGTCACGCTTCAGCTCCCGCCTCATCTATTAAAACATAGACGGAATTTGCAGCAGGTTCAATTAGTAAAACCTTCAATGCGCTGTAAAATTGGGGGAGGGGAATATTCCTCGGGGTCTATTGTGTATTGTGTTTGTTGACCATTAATTAAGTCACATTTCCATAAAAAAAATATATATTTTTTCTGTTTTTTTTTTTTTAAATGCCATTTTATTTTTGTATTTCTTTGTGTTACAGACACTAGTGTGCGATAATAAATGATCTCGTTATATAATGCATCGCCTGCCAGATGTTTTAACATTGATTAAAGATTTAAAGGGATGTATATTTCCCTGGGCGGAGGGGATATTGCTTTCCTAGATTAATGACAGGCCCGAGAGAGAACGCTGACGATCTATATCTTAATCAAATGGCGTTCAAGAGACAAGCCGCAAAAATCTAAGTGAATTAAACTGGCGATATTCCCTTTAAAATGCCCACAAAGGGTTAATTATATCAGTGCGTGCGTATGACAGAGACTGTCAGGTTCAATTTACCAGGTTTATGGGAGAATTCACTGGGCGCCTGTAATTAGAGACGAGGGGATAGATCAACGCGTTTCGGGTTCTGCCTTTTTACCGGTCGTTTAGTTCAAGTATTTATCCTTGAGGAAAGCACGAGGCTGGACCTCAAGCCTTACACATTTATGTTTAGCATTTGGATAAACCTGTATAAGGATTTTTTTTAATATAAATGAGTGTTATAGGTCTCAATGGAGCCACACTACACAGCTATAAGCCGCGGTGGGGAGAGCATTCTGCTTTACTTCTGTGCCGTGGATGTGACAACATCTGTGGCCACCACAAAGATAGCACTCAGAGCAGATGTCACCTTTCATGGGTAGAAGCCAAACATATGAAATCAACAAACGTATGAGTCAGAAGATCTGCTACTTAAAAGAACTTAAAGAGGATTCATCACCTGTTCAGAAGTTGCCAGTTTTAATTTAATTTTATTCCAACTGTTCCTCTGAGTATTCTGTGTGTGTGTGTGTGTTTTTTAATCCAACAAGCGATTCCAAAGATATAGGACTTCTTATTTTTTGCTAATTTTTATTATATTTACTAAAGGGATGTGGCTCACAGGATCCTCTGGGGCGTGTCTTTAGGCTGCTCTGAATTATTACCCTGTGAATACCGCCCTCTAGGTAATGACCATAAAAAGTAACACTAGATTAAAGGGCCCATGTTTCTGGAATCGTATGGTGGATATAAAAAAAAAAAAGAAAAAAGGAATACTTAGGGAAACAGTGGGAATAAAATAAGAGCATAGGCTGACTACTTTTAAGTTGGTGACAGTTCCCCTTTTAGTCACAATTTTCTATAATTCTGAGTTATTTTCTGTTTGATCTAATTATATAGATGTGATAATGTCATTTCCAAATAAGCTGTCATGTGTATGTACATGGGGCATAACACTGTACCATTATATGACTGAAGGCTCTATCTCGTATTTGGTTCTCTCTGAGCTAAGAGGGTGGAAAATAGCTGCTTTGATGTCTCCCATTCACAGCACACTCAGAGAGATGGATTTCAGCTCTTCAGGAGCAGACACTGACAGAAGAGGACCCATGTGTAAGAACAATTTACAGGTCCTTTGTGACTATCAGCTCATCATAATGCACAATTCCACTAGCTTTGCAGGTGATAGTGGCCCCCTTTCATCTTGGGCCCTATACGGCTGAACAGGTTGCATCAATTGTATGTCCACCTCTTAGCACAAAGAGAGGCAGTAGTACAACCCCTGGCAAAAATTATGGAATCACCGGCCTTGGAGGATGTTCATTCAGTTGTTTTATTTTGTTGAAAAAAAAAACAGATCACAGACATGGCACAAAACTGAAGTCATTTCAAATGGCAACTTTCTGGCTTCAAGAAACACTAATAGAAATCAAGAACAAATAATGTGGTAGTCAGTAATGGTTATTTTTTTTTAACCAAGCATAGGGCAAAAATTATGCAATCACTCAAAATTCTGAGGGAAAAAATTATGGAATCATGAAAAACAAACAAACAAAAAAACACTCCAGCCCATCATTAGTATTTTGTTGCACCACCTCTGGCTTTTTGCAGTCTCTGAGGCATGGACTTAAAGGGAATCTGTCACCCCATTTTGGCTATATCAGATAAAGATATGCCTGAATAGTGCGTCCCATAAGTAACCTATCGGTATCTATCATATATCCTGACACCCCCATTTTCATGCCCAAATACCTTTGTAAAGTTCGGTTTTCTGTATGCTAATCTGGGCTGTCTGGTCCAGAGGGCAGTGTTTTTTGCTTCCTCCCCCCCGCTCCTCGGCTTCTCTTGCATAGGTCCGTCTGTGCATAGCACAGGCGGCGTAGTGTTCCTGCGATTGCGCGTTTTAAAATCCCCCCGCACCTGCGCAGTGTGCTTTGCCCAAGAGTGGGCAAAGCATAAAATCATTACAGTGCATGCGCAACTATTTTCGGTCACTTTCCTTGCCCCGGAAGTCGTCCAAGGCAAGCAGTCATTTCCGGGGCAAGGAAAGTGACCAAAATAGTTGCACATGCGCTGAAATGATTTTATGCTTTGCCCACTCTTGGGCAAAGCACACTGTTGAGGCGCGGGGGGATTTTAAAACGCGCAATCGCGGGAACACTACGCCGTCTGTGCTATGCAAGAGAAGCCGAGGAGCGGGGGGAAGCAAAAAACACCGCCCTCCGGACCGGACCGCCCAGATTAGCATACAGAAAACCAAACTTTACAAAGGTATTTGGGCATGAAAACGGGGGTGTCAGGATATATGATAGATACCGATAGGTTACTTATGGGACACACTATTCAGGCATATCGTTATCTGATATAGCCAAAATGGGGTGACAGATTCCCTTTAATGAGTGTCAAACAGTACTCTTCATCAATCTGGCTCCAACTTTCTCTGATTGCTGTTGCCAGATCAGCTTTGCAGGTTGGAGCCTTGTCATGGACCATTTTCTTCATCTTCCACCGAAGATTTTCAATTGGATTGAGATCCGAACTATTTGCAGGCCATGACATTGACCTTATGTGTCTTTTTTCAAGGAATGTTTTCACAGTTTTCCCTCTATGGCAGGATGCATTATCATCTTGAAAAATTATTTCATCATCCCCAAACATCCTTTCAATTGATGGGATAAGAAAAGTGTCCAAAATATCAACATAAACTTGTGCATTTATGAAGATGTAATGACAGCCATCTCCCCTGTGCCTTTACCTGACATGTAGCCCCATATCATCAATGACTGTGAAAATTTGCATGTTCTCTTCAGGCAGTCATCTTTATAAATCTCATTGGAACGGCACCAAACAAAAGTTCCAGCATCATCACCTTGCCCAATGCAGATTCGCGATTCATCACTGAATATGACTTCCATCCAGTCATCCACAGTCCACGATTGCTTTTCTTTAGCCCATTGTAACCTTGTTTTTTTTCTATTTAGGTGTTAATGATGCCTTTTGTTTAGCTTTTCTGTATGTAAATCCCATTTCCTTTAGGTGGTTTCTTACAGTTCGGTCACAGACGTTGACTCCAGTTTCCACCCATTTGTTCCTCATTTGTTTTGTTGTGCATTTCCTGTTTTGGAGACATATTGCTTTAAGTTTCCAGTCTTGACGCTTTGATGTCTTCCTTGGTCTACCAGTATGTTTGCCTTTAACAACCTTCCCATGTTGTTTGTATTTGGTCCAGATTTTAGACACAGCTGACTGTGAGCAACCGACATCTTTTGCAACATTGCGTGATGATTTACCCTCTTTTAAGAGTTTGATAATCCTCTCCTTTGTTTCAATTGATATCTCTTGTGTTGGAGCCATGATTCATGTCAGTCCACTTGGTGCAACAGCTCTCCAAGGTGCGATCACTCCTTTTTAGATGCAGACTAATGAGCAGATCTAATTTGATGCAGGTGTTAGTTTTGGGAATGAAAATTTACAGGGTGATTCCATAATTTTTTTTCTCAGAATTGAGTGATTCCATAATTTTTCCTTATGCTTGGTTAAAAAAAATAACCATTACTGACTACCACATTATTTGTTCTTGATTTCTTTTAGTGTTTCTTAAAGCCAGAAAGTTGCCATTTGAAATTACTTCAGTTTTGTGCCATGTCTGTGATCTGCTTTTTTTCAACAAAATAAAACAACTGAATGAACATCCTCCAATGCCATTGATTCCATCATTTTTGCCAGGGGTTGTAGCATAGAAGACATTATGTAGCAGTACTGAGCTTTGTGGCTGTGAATCCAGCTCTGGAGTGAGATAAAACAGTTGCTTGAAGCTGTTGCCTGTGTCTGACTTTTTCGTACTGTACTGAGTGCTCCTTACTGGGGATGAGCAGACCCGTGAATGTTCCGATTCGTCATGTTTGAAACTGACTGCTGAGCTGCTGTATCTAACCCTATCATGTGTGATATTGTATCTGAGCATGTTATGTCTTCCAATTTTCAGACACAGTCCCAGAAAATTTGGGGCTTCCTATGCCAAAGAGTTTTTGTGTAAACTTCATCTAAAAATGGTCCTTCTAGGATGGGTGGAGTGTTCCTGGGCAGGTTTAGTGGCAGGACTTAAAAATTTCTATTCCACAAAACAAATGTTGGAATCTGTGATATATGTGATACAGTTCATTGAGCCACAGTATCTGTCAGGTGTGATACTGTCTGCTGAGCTGCTGTATCTAATGCTATCATGTGTGATACCATCTGATGAGAACCATAATAATAGCATTGATCGGGTTTGAAGAATAAATCTCACACTAGATATAAGTCTAATAAATCTCAGTAATGGCAGCAAGGATTCGCTTCATAAATCATCATTTAGGGCACTTGGAAAACCTACAAATTTTGCTCTGGTGTCGTCCATATTGACATTTGTGCCATTTTTCAGATATATAGATATAAATGTTTTTATAGAGAAGTTTCTACAGAATTTTCAGCTTCCGAGGAACAGTTGCCTGGAAACTCAGTGTAATACTATTGTAGGAACTCGAGGATTCTGATAGCGTGGGGCAATGAACAATCAGAGACGGGTTTCTTTGAATGCAAATAATGTATTTGTGAAACAGCAAAACACCCAAAAACAATATTCAAACAACCCGTAGTGACATGCAATGAGTCCATATATATATACACAAGTCCAGTTATATGAATCCGGATATATAAGTCTTTGAACCTCTATAGCGAGGGTGGTAAAGTTCTTACGACGGAGTCCTCACACAAATGTGACCACAAGGTAAGTCTGATGCACAGATAACGTGGCTGGATTTACACACTGCTGGTGTGTGAAGAGTCAGATCCAGGTATGAAGAAAACACAGGGAAGTCCAGGAACAAGTTAATCTCAGTTGTGGCTTAATTCAGTGAAGTCCAACAACAAGTTCATATGTCAGTAAGGTTCCAGTAACAGTTCCAACAGCTCTCACCAGAGGTAATGCACAAAGGGTTAAACAGCAACAGTTCAGAAACACAGTTCTTATCAGATGGAGTGAACCAAGGGTTAAATTCCCAAGTCAACAGTTTAGTGATAACACAGTACTTTGTGCAACTTACATATGCAGAGAATGTCCAGAGCCATGGGTAGAAACTGCTGTGGCTGAGAAACACCTGAAGATAAGGCTATGCACTTTCCTAGTAAACACACAAAAGATCTGTGAGGAACAAAGCAGCTGGGTTGCAGGGAAACGGAAGCAGAATATTCCAGCAGTGAAGCCAACACCTGAGCCAGGCTTTAAACAAACGAACAGGAAGTAGGGCACACAAAACAGCAAACTCCATTTTAACAAAGGGCAAAATCATTGACAAAGTTACCTAGAAAACCTGGAATACTGACATTACTCCCCCCCTAAAGACGGCCTCCGGACGGTCCTGGACCAGGCCTGTCCGGGTATCTCCGATGAAACTGAGCAATCTTCAGAGGCGCATTGATGTTACTTACTGGTTCCCAAGAATCATTTTCAGGAGAGTAACCTTGCCATCTAACTAGATACTGAAGCCGGTTTCTATGAAGTCTCGAATTAACAATATCCTGTACCACGAATTGTTCTTCGCCATCAACCAACACTGGTGGAGGGGGAGGTACGATACGTCCCTGAAACGTGTTAGGAGAGACTGGTTTTAATAAGGAAACATGAAATACTGGGTGTACCTTTAAAGTCCGTGGTAGCTTCAACCGACAGGCAACAGAGCTCACAATCCCAGTGATCTTGAATGGACCGATGAATTTCTGTCCCAGTTTCTGCGAAGGAACACCCAATTTTAGATTCTTGGTGGACAACCAAACTGAGTCTCCTACCTTATACATAGGTGCTGGTTTCCGGAATCTATCGGCCGACTTCTTGTAACGCTCCTGTGCTGTGGTCAGGGAGTCCTTCAAAACTTCAAGATTACGTTGCAACGCCGTCACTCTGTCTTCAACCGCTGGTACCGAAATCGTAACCGGGGACCTAGGCAAAATACTTGGATGATAACCC
Organism: Oophaga sylvatica; assembly: GCA_033576555.1. Classification (NCBI taxonomy): domain Eukaryota; kingdom Metazoa; phylum Chordata; class Amphibia; order Anura; family Dendrobatidae; genus Oophaga; species Oophaga sylvatica. Next base: position 96,448,543 of record JARQOD010000003.1, read on the forward strand.
AGGTTGGCAAAAAAAGGTGTTACCTTCGTGGAACTGCTTTGGGAGTTGTTGTACGAAAATTCCGCTAGAGGAAGTAGCTTCAGCCAATCGTCCTGCAAATGACTGACGTAACAGCGTAGATATTGCTCCAAGGTTTGATTTGTCCGTTCGGTCTGCCCGTTGGTCTGAGGATGGTATGCAGAAGACAAGCAAACATTAATGTGGAGCGCAGAACAAAATCCTTTCCAAAATCTAGAGGTAAATTGTATTCCTCGGTCAGAAATGATGTCATCTGGTACCCCATGCAGCCGGAAAATGTTCTGGATAACTAGATCTACTGTCTCTGTAGCTGAGGGAAGACCAGCACACGGAATGAAATGAGCAGCTTTCGTTAAACGATCTACTACCACCAAAATAGTATTTTTACCACCAGAGGTGGGTAACTCCACAATAAAGTCCATTGAAATAGACCCCCAAGGGCGAGACGGTACAGGTAGCGGTTTAAGAAGACCAGTAGGTGAAACGCGAGGAACCTTGTACCGGGCACAAACTTCACAAGAGCGGACATAGTCATTCACATCCTTCAAGCAGGTAGGCCACCAAAAAAACGAGTTAACAATTCCTGCGTCTTCTGTACCCCCCTATGACCAGCCAATTTAGAGTCGTGGACCAATTTGAGAACTCGAAGTCTTACAGCCTCTGGGACATAAATACATCGATCTCTAAGCCACACACCATTCCGAAGGACAAGATTCACATTGTCAGGTGGAGCTGCAAGAAATACGTCACCGTCATAGGCCAGCTTGATCTCCTGCCACAAGTCCCGGTTCCGGAGCACTCCAACGAAATTGGCCTCCGACAAGATGGTCTTCGACGGGGTCCCAGGCACGGAATCCACGGTATGGATTCGGGATAATGCGTCAGCTTTCCCATTACGTGAACCTGGGCGGTACGAAATAATAAAATTAAACTGTTCAAGAACAAACTCCACCTAGCTTGTCGAGGAGAAAGACACCTGGCAGACTTAAGGAATTCCAAATTGCGATGATCCGTGAGTACTACTACCTGCTGAGTTGCCCCCTGCAAATGGTGTCTCCATTCCTTAAAGGCAGAAATAATTGCCAAAAGTTCCTTATCTGCCACATCATAGTTAAGTTCTGCAGAAGATAACCTACGAGAGAAGAAGGCACACGGGTGCAGCAAACCTTTGTCTCCGGTACGTTGTGAGAGGATAGCTCCCAATGCACAGTCAGACGCGTCCACCTCCACGATAAAAGGCTGTGCAGGATCCGGATGCATCAATATTGGAGCCATGGTAAAACAACCCTTCAGGCGATCAAAGGCTTCCTGAGCTTGCGAAGACCATTCAAACTTCTTCCCCTTCTTGGTGAGGAGAGTGATGGGACGGACAATTTCTGAAAAATTTCGGATAAACCGTCTATAAAAGTTAGCAAAGCCAATGAATCGTTGTACCTCCTTAATGTTTCCTGGTACCGGCCAGTCCAAGATTGCCTGGATCTTGCTGGACTCCATATTCAATCCCTGAGGCGAGATAACATAGCCTAAAAATTGAATTTCAGAACAATGGAACTCACACTTTTCGAGTTTGATGTACAAATGATTATCTCTCAAACGTCTAAGTACGGTCTTGACATGTTCCTGATGTTCCTGTAAGGAGTCAGAAAAGATTAAGATGTCATCAAGGTAAATTACCACATATTGGTCCAATAAATCCCTGAAAATGTCGTTGGCTAAATGTTGAAAAGCAGCAGGAGCGTTACAGAGTCCGAATGGCATCACCAAATATTCAAAATGTCCATACCGGCATCTAAAAGCTGTCTTCCATTCGTCTCCGGGCCGTATACGGAGTAAATTATATGCCCCACGAAGATCTAATTTGGTAAATACCTTGGCCTGGCGAACTCTTTCCAACAATTCTGGAATTAGGGGCAACGGGTACCTGTTACGAATGGTTACCTTATTTAACTCCCGATAGTCAATGCAGGGTCTTAGAGTACCATCCTTCTTCTTTACAAAGAATATTGGAGCTCCCGCTGGTGAAGAAGATGGTCGGATAAACCCCTTGGCTAAATTCTCATCTATATACTCTCGTAAAGATTTTAATTCCGGAGCCGCCAACGGGTAAACATGGCCGAAAGGAATCGCTGCTCCAGGAAGCAATTCTATGGGGCAGTCATACGGTCTATGTGGGGGAAGTTGATCTGCCTTCCTTTTATCACAAATGTCTGAGAATTCCTGATATATCAGAGGGAGAGTAGGTACCTGTATCACCTCTTCCAAGTTCTGGGTAACTGGAGCCGCTACAGTTGGACTGATGGTAGAACTGCACTTCGGGAGAAAGGTTATCTCCTTGGTTTCCCAATTGATGATTGGATTTTGTGACCGTAACCAGGGAATTCCTAAAATTACAGGAAAATGAGGAGAAGATATTAACATGAATGAAAGTGTTTCTTGATGGTCTGGTTCCATCTTACACTCCAGAGGCACTGTCTCCCGATCTACTGGTCCAGAAACTAATGGGGAACCATCCACCGTTTCCATAGTGATTGGTGAAGCTCTTAGTTGTGTCTTTATACCATGTTCCTTTGCAAAAGAAGAATCCATGAAATTCCCACCTGCTCCAGAGTCTATCATGGCAGAACTTGATATCCACTGTTCCTCCCACTGAATCTGTATAGGAAGAGAACAATGTGAATATTTCTCCCCTTGATCTTTAGGGGAAGTCGGCATCAGTATTGGGGGAAAAACCGCATCTAGATGTAGACTGGTTTCCGAAACTTCAGACTCAGCGTCTGTGTTATCATAATCCCCTACTACCGCCAACACCTTGTTGGGTCGCCTAGGACATTTAGGACAATTGATGAGGAAATGGTCCGATTGACCACAATAGAAACATAAGCGCTCACGGAGACGGTGTTCGCGGCGTTCATTATTCTCACGTCTCTGCAGTGAGTCCACCTGCATAGGCACCTCCTCAGCCTCTCGCGGGTTTTTGCCTGTGGTTTCCCTGGACGGAAGAGAGTAATTAGTAATGCGATTTACAGCGGCCCATTTTTCTTGTCTGCGTTCAGTTAAACGGATATCAATACGTACACAGTGCTGTATAAACAATTCAAACTCCTGTGGAGACTCTGAACGAGCTAGCTCATCCTTGATTGCATTTGACAAACCTTTTCTAAAGATTGGTAATAAAGCATTGTTTTCCCACTGGGTGTCCACCACTAACCTTTTAAATTCAGTAACATATTCTATGACTGACCGTTTCCCCTGGCGTAAGGAAAGCAAGGCAGATTCAGCGGTAGCACGGCGGTTGGGATCGTCGAACATTTGCGCCATAGCTGCCAGAAAATTGTCCAAATTATTTAGACGGGTATCATGACTTTCAACCATAGGATTTGCCCAAGCCAGTGCACGTGATGTCAACAACATAATAATACATAGAACCTTAGATCTATCAGACCGGTAGTAGGAGGCATGTACATCAAAAAATAATATACATTGATTAACAAACCCACGGAATTGACTTCGGTCACCATTAAAACGGAATGGAGGCAATTTGGGCATACTGGTGGATGAGGTAGGCTCAGTAGGTAAGGCCTCCAGGACTCCTAACCTAGAACGTAGATCTTGGAGAGCCTGACCAAACCCCTGTGCATTGTGGTTAACCCGAGACTCCAAGTCTCTAATCTGATTGAGTGCAGCCGCCACCTCCTGCTGCAAGGAGTTAACTATGGTGAACAATTTGTCTGCCCGTGTCTCCGTCATTGCCCCAGCAGAATCCTCTTTTTTAGGCTGGAATATCCTGTAATACTATTGTAGGAACTCGAGGATTCTGATAGCGTGGGGCAATGAACAATCAGAGACGGGTTTCTTTGAATGCAAATAATGTATTTGTGAAACAGCAAAACACCCAAAAACAATATTCAAACAACCCGTAGTGACATGCAATGAGTCCATATATATATACACAAGTCCAGTTATATGAATCCGGATATATAAGTCTTTGAACCTCTATAGCGAGGGTGGTAAAGTTCTTACGACGGAGTCCTCCACACAAATGTGACCACAAGGTAAGTCTGATGCACAGATAACGTGGCTGGATTTACACACTGCTGGTGTGTGAAGAGTCAGATCCAGGTATGAAGAAAACACAGGGAAGTCCAGGAACAAGTTAATCTCAGTTGTGGCTTAATTCAGTGAAGTCCAACAACAAGTTCATATGTCAGTAAGGTTCCAGTAACAGTTCCAACAGCTCTCACCAGAGGTAATGCACAAAGGGTTAAACAGCAACAGTTCAGAAACACAGTTCTTATCAGATGGAGTGAACCAAGGGTTAAATTCCCAAGTCAACAGTTTAGTGATAACACAGTACTTTGTGCAACTTACATATGCAGAGAATGTCCAGAGCCATGGGTAGAAACTGCTGTGGCTGAGAAACACCTGAAGATAAGGCTATGCACTTTCCTAGTAAACACACAAAAGATCTGTGAGGAACAAAGCAGCTGGGTTGCAGGGAAACGGAAGCAGAATATTCCAGCAGTGAAGCCAACACCTGAGCCAGGCTTTAAACAAACGAACAGGAAGTAGGGCACACAAAACAGCAAACTCCATTTTAACAAAGGGCAAAATCATTGACAAAGTTACCTAGAAAACCTGGAATACTGACACTCAGATTCTGATCTACGAGAACTAAAAAAGGAAGAAAAATCTGGTCAGTACAGGTCTCAGTGCCAGAGGGCGGGCGGCCACGGACAAGTACACCATTGACATCATGTTACATGGAATCAGCTGCTATAAAATATTTATTTTTAGATTTAATTTTAATTTACAATGGAATTGGTTAATTTCAACAGGATTTAAATTGGATTACAATGGCTTTCTGGAATCTTTACAATCACCTGGCACGCGAAACCATGACACCTGTAGATGGGGTTTAATTTCTTAAAAAATGACCAGGTTGGAATTTCACTTCTTTGGCATTCATATCTTTTTTGAAAAATAATTTGTTTTACTCTAATTTATTCTACTATTTAATAATAAAAATTGTAAATATATGTTTAATAACAGATTTATAATTCTCCTTGTGAGTTTAAAATAATTAGTAAATAAATAAAAGAAACAAAAAGAACCCAAAATAGAAACAGATGACTACAAACAAAGTCCAAAAAGTCCAAAGTCCCAAAAATTTTCCTCCAAAATCCCTATTTAGTGCAAAAATCTAAACTACTTTCTAATATACTGTACTTGAAATAAAAATTCCTTATCCTTCCTCACTACACTATCTAACTACTTCTCTTTTTTTTTTCCACTTTCTTTTTGATGAAGTTTCATTTGAGAATCCCAGCGCATGCTGGGATACTGAAATGAAGTGCCATCAGGGGTAAAGGCTGCGGTCACTCTTGCAGCCCCTAAGCCTTCCCTAAAATAAAGCATCATGAGCAACCTCCATTTCAGGTGCATGGCTAGTCCCTGTGCAATGTGCACAATGACAGTGCACTCTCTGCTGTTGGCTCAGATCATCAATAACAAGCCGGCAACAGAGTGGTGTCAGAATACCTGGCGTTCAAAGACCAGCGCTGCCCCCGCAAGTGACGACACTTGTCTTTGCCCGCTGGGCATGCTGACAACAATTTGTTCCTGGTTTGTTATTGATAATCTGAGCCAACAACAGAAAGCAAACTGTCATTGTGCACATCACAAATTGCACATCGTAAAGTGATTAGCCCTGCCCCTAAAACAGGTCGCTCATGATACTTCATTTTAGGGAGTGGTCAGGGACTACAGTTTGAACCCTGGTGGCGCTTTGTTTGAGTATCCCAGCATGCACCGAGATCCTCAAATGAAGCGTCATCAAAAAGAAATTGATAAAAAAAGAAAAGCAGTTAGATAGTGCAATTAGGGAAGGATATGCAACTTTTCATTCAAGTACATTGGAAAATAGTATAGATTATGGCATTAAATAAATAGGGATTTAGGGGGAAAAGTAATATGACTTCAGATCACCCCTTTAATAGTGATTTCCTTATTTCTGTGCAGAAACACCTACGCTAATCTTTAAGAAAAATAGACATAGATGCATTTATGCAAGCCTATAACCCTTCAGATTCTAACATAACAATTCATCATTCATGACAATTGTATAATGTGATCAGGTTGAGTGACTGAATGATGTGTCCAATAACGCTTGTTCATCATGCATGAATTTGTTTAGACAAGTGAAAAAATTTTGGTTTATCTTTTGAACATTCTGTAAGGTAAATGGAGACAATTTTCTCACAATTGGACTGCCAAGAAGTAGGAGATGTCATCAAAATTAACAGGTCCCTGAGGCTGCAGTCCCAGCTGGACCCCTGAACTGTGGTGACCTCAGTGAGATCACCGCTTGCACCATGAGAGATCCCTGGTGGTTTCCCCATGCCCACTGTCCTGGAGTGACAAGTCTCTGCCTGCATGTGCATATAGCGAGACCTATCAATTTCAGAGTCAAACATACCTGGCTGAGATCATCTGGCCTGTGCCTGATCTGATGTTTCAGATGTCAGTTCACTTACATTTTATTGCTAATTGGATTACCCTTTCTTTGTACAGTATCAGGTGAAAAGTTTGGACAAAATTTTATGAATTCATGTATTCAGCTTAACAGTATCGCTTATTGGGTATAACGCTGAACATGCACGTCATATTATATGTCTGTAAATGATGTTTGAGGTTTAAAAAGCCACAATTTCCTTTCAACATTTCTTTCACGGTTCTCATCCTGTGTATAAACTTGTCTGACATCGTTTGTAAATCATGATTACGATCACTTCATTGTTTAAGCAATTCTCTTTTTTTGGCTGCTATAAAATAATAACGGAGACACACTTACTGCTTCCACCCCCTTTGGATCTAGCGCAGGTGACTGGTCAGGTGACTAGAACAGCGATCATTGTATGTTTCTCTGATAACTTGCTGCGAGTAAACGTGGGGGTAAATGCCCCAGCAAA
>JARQOD010000003.1:96455628-96477632 GCA_033576555.1 Oophaga sylvatica
TTCAAATTGGGTCTCTATCTGGTGGATTGCCTTTATTGGAATTGGTGTCAGGGCCCCATTATACTATTTCTACTCTGGCGAAATTGATGGCACTTTAGTGGTGTCTGCCCCTAATTTTTGCAAATATTTGGACTCCAAGTTGGGTCTTCTTCATGTTTGTTGCCTATAGCAGTAAGGCTCCCAGACCAGCAGGCCTGCACTTACTTTCAGTAAACTATCTGTGTTAATATCCTTAAATGTTTCTACCAATAGTAGTCTATGAAATTGATGTTTGTGCCACCTGAGTTTGAGCTGTTGCATGAGGTATCAGGGATCCCAGCACAGCAAGATTACACTAGTCCCTCACTCACCTCATCTTAATTTAAACTTAAATTCAAAGATGGAAATGCTGGCCCTGACCCTGATACCTCATGCATGGTCCATGGCTGACTGCTGCTGTGCCATTATCAAATTTCTGTTGTGGGTGAATTGATCAGTTAACTACCTATGTTACTATCCTTACATTTTTCTACCAATAGTAGTATATGAAACTGATGTTTGTGGCACCTGAGTGCGGCTGGGCAGAAAAGCAGTTTGAATTGTTGCATGAGGTATCAGGACTCCCAGCAGGCGTACAGCGGTCCCTCATCCACCTCTTAATTTGAACTTAAATTTAAAGCTGTAAATGCTGACCCAGATCTTGGCTCATAAATGGCCCATGCCTGACTGCTGCTGTGCCATTATAACATTTCTACTGTGGGTCAATTGATGCCACTTTTCCTGGTGTCTGCCCCAAATTTTTGGAAATGTTTGGGCTCCAAGTTGGGTCTCCTTCATGTGTGTTGTCTGAATTTGACAGCGCTCTCAGAGCACCAGACCTACACCTGTCACTCATCCACCTGTTACTGATCAATGTTTAAGCTAGAAATGCTGGTCCAAGCCCTGTCCAATGCATCTATCCTGCGCAATTATACTACAGTCATGGACAAAAGTTTTGAGAATGACACAAATGTTAATTTTTACAAAGTCTACTGCTTCACTTTTTCTAATGGCAATTTGCATATACTCCAGAATGTTATAAAGAGTGATCAGCTTAACAGCAATTACTTGCAAAGTCAATATTTGGCTAGAAAATGAACTTTATCCCCCAAAACACATTTCAACATCATTGCAGCCCTGCCTTAAAAGGACCAGTTAACCTCTTTTCAGTGATTGCTCCATTAACACAGGTGTGGATGTTGATGAGGACATGGCTGGAGATCAATCTGTCATGATTAAGTAAGAATGACACCACTGGACACTTTAAAAGGAGGCTGGTGCTTGGCATCATTGTTTCTCTTCTGTTAACCATGGTTATCTCTAAAGAAACACTTGCAGTCATCATTGCAATGCACAAAAATGGCCTAACAGGGAAGAGTATCGCAGCTAGAAAGATTGCACCTCAGTCAACAATCTATCGCATCATCAAGAACTTCAAAGAAGAGGTTCCATTGTTGCCAAAAAGGCTCCAGGGCACCCAAGAAAGACCAGCAAGCGCCAGGACTCTTGGAGCAAGGCCTGGTCTCAAGGAGGGCAGCAAAGAAGCCACTTCTCTCCAGAAAAAACATCATGGACAGACTGATATTCTGCAAAAGGTACAGGCAGTGGACTGCTGAGGACTGGGGTAAAGTTATTTTCTCTGATGAATCCCCTTTTCGATTGTTTGGGACATCAGGAAAACGCCTCATTCGGAGAAGACAAGGAGTGTAACGCTTCATGGCACGGGTCTCCTCCTTTTACACCCCGGCGCGCTACATGAAAGTGTATGTCCTGGCTGGTCATGTGAGTTGGTGCTGCAAATGCTTTGTTCCTATACAGACTGGCTGTAACCATTGCTGTTGGCCGTCCAGGACCGTAGGTCTCACAGTTCAATAAAGAAGACTTCTGTTTTAAAACACAGTCTTTACTGAACGGTAACATAGTAAAGGGTTATGTTCAAGGGTTAGCGGGGACATAGTGTTATGGATGTTTCCCTTACAGTAAGAAGCATTTTCATTTACACAGTATCCTTCCTCTGTAGCCTACTCCAAGCCAGTGAAGAACACTGTTTTGCCCTACTTTATCACCACCAGCTTATGCCACAGTCCTGATCAGCAAGTTTCTATACTTGCTCAGCGGTTCCGTGTCCTATTTCTTCCACTACTGGCTCCCTAGGGTTCCCCACCAGTCCCACAAACTCAGACCTGTTTAGGTCCTCAGTGTTTTTTGTGACTCATTGTCCTATCCAAGGACTCTGAAGGCCACCCTGTCTCATCAGTAACTTCAGGAACACGCTATCCTTTGCTCTTAGTCTCCTCTCACTATGGATCACTCTTTGGCAGCATTGCTCACTTGTCGCTCCAACTCCGAACTGGAACTACACCTAGCTAGCAACAGGAAGTAGTATCTTTCCCTAACACTTATCGCCTATCCCCTATCATATACTGTCTCATTCATACATAAATTACAATTCACATTATACGTTATATATACAAAAGACACACAAAATAATTCACCTGGGAGGACAGTGCTAAGGAGGATTGTGGTCTTCGGGGAGTACAGTGCTGAGGAGGATTGTGGTCTATTGGGAGGACAGCACTGGGGAGGATTGTGTTCTCCTGGAAGTACAGCGCTGGGGAGATGTTGTGAACGTGTTGGAGACAATTACTGAGCTGAGGCTCCCTCTGGTGGTTGCTGACGGTACTGAAGCTGCATCTAATGACAGGTCCTCCTCACCTGCCAGCTATGACTGGCAATCAGGATTCACTGATTGGGCTGATATAAGGGAGCTGCCTTCCCATGATCCTCGCCAGTGATCAATTGTTTCCTGGTTCATTTGGAAGTCTGCTGGTGTCTTGCCTTTGTCTGCTACCTTCAGATAAGATATTTTGTTTGTTTCTATTGTGTTTGCTATTTCCATTTTTGTCTGCACCTTTGTGGAGGTTAGCTGGGTCCCCTCCTGGAGCCTGTGCTACTCTCTGTTTTTCAGTAGCCACTGTTATTTGTTCAATTGCTCTTTCCCTGCTTTTTGAGTGGCTGCGGGTTAGCCTTGTTCACACTGAGATCTGACTTAGTAGGAGGCGAGATCGTGTGATCTCAGCATTTTTGAAATCAGAAGTGTTGGAAGTTTTGCTAGGTTGCAGATAGTATTCTGTCCTGTCCTATTTAGGCAGTGTTTGGCCCCAGCGTTTGCTCACTCTATTTTCTGCCTGCGTTTGTGTTTCGTCTTGTCTAACCACCATTATATGTTTGGGGGCTGCCTATTCCTTTGGGGCTCTACTCCGGGGCAGTTAGCTTTCCTGTTTCTATCTTAAGGTGTAGCTAGCTCTCCGGCTGTGCCGAGGCTTCTAGGACCACGTAGGTACGCTCCACGGCTGCTTCTAGTTGTGCGGTTAGTTTAGGAATCTGCAACCCATTAGTTTCCAACCTCTCAGGTGTTCGGCTGCCTTGCTGTTTTGCTCCTGTCCTCCTCAGTTACCAAATCATAACAGGGAGGATTGTGGTCTACTGGGAGGACAGCGCTAGGGGCGATTGTGCTCTTCTGGGAGGACAGCGCTGGGGAGAATTGTGGTCTATTGGGAGGATAGCACTGGGGAGGATTGTAGTTTCCTGGAAGGACAGCACTGGGGAGAATTGTGGTCTCCTGGGAGGACAGCGCTAGGGAGGATTGGTGTCTCCTGGGAGGATAGCACTGGAGAGTATTGTGGTTTCTGGAAGGACTACACTGGGGAGAATTGTGGACTCTTGGGAGGGCAACGCCGGGGTTGGTTTTTGATCTCCTGGGAGGACAAAGCTGAGGGGGATTGGGATCTCTTGGGAGGGCAACGCTGAGGAGGATTGGGGTCTCTTGGGAGGATAGTGCTGGGGAGGATTGTGGTCTCTTGCTAGGACAGTGCTGGGGAGGATTGTGGTCTTGTTGGGAGGATAGCACTGGGGAGGATTGTGGTCTCTTTGGAGGGAAGCACTGGGGAGGATTTACAAAAGTAATGAAATAATGACATCTCACTTCTGAGAATACCAAAATGTTTTAGCCTAGTGGCAATTTACAAGGATTCAATATCTTGGGGCACAAAAATAGTGCTCACAAGCAGCACAGAGTATTTCAGGAGAGGCATTTGCAGATTTTGTAAAAAGGTAACAGACTGTGGTTACATAGTGCAAAAATGTAGGGCTCCTCCATGAAGCACAGAGGATTTAAGAGAGGAGTGTGCCGAATTATAGGCAAGAGAGTTATGTAGACTAGAGGAAGGAAGAGGGCCTTTCCCAGCAGCATGGATGATTTGAGGGGCAAGGTGTACAATTGTGATTACTGTATGCAGATTACGCTATATAGTAAGAAACAAGTTTCCAGCAGCACAGATTATGTCAGGAATCAGCAGGGCTGGATATAAGAGGTGGGTGGCCCGGGGCTCATTTTGGAGGGAGGCCCATTTTTCAAGGTGTTGCAATATGTAATGCAAAAACACAAAATGAAACGAACGCAAGTTTATTTACAAAAATTATTTACGCAGAGTAATTCAGGTAAAATCATTCATTTTTTACAATCAAGGCACTTTCCATGATTTTCATGCTACAAAATCGCTAATGATGTCACTAAAGTCCAATTCATGCAGTATATCTCACTCGATGCTCATGATAGCCAAATTTACAAGTCATTCCTGCTTCATGGATGTCTTTAATTGGTTTTCAACTAATTTGAGTTTTGAGAAGGAACGCTCGCCACTGCAGTTTGTTACCATCAAAATTCGATATATCCTTAGTAGTGTTGAGCATTCCGATACCGCAAGTATCGGGTATCGGCCGATATTCGCTGTATCGGAATTCCGATACTTAGTTCCGATATTTTCCATATATCGTATACCGGAATCGGAAGTTCCCATAATTCTTTGAGAGGCAATGTGATTTTAGTCAGCCAATGAGGAATCCTAAGAAGTGTGGGCACATCCTGTACTGCTGCGGTCATGTTAACTAATGGCATGGCTGTGATTGGATGCTGAAATGATGTCAGAATGCACTATAGAAGGCGCCGCCGCCATTTTAGCGTCACTGTGCTGTGAACTCAGTTGGAAAGAACGCTGCTGTGCTGACTCTGAGGGACAGTTAGAGATTGCGATTTAGTGTACTGTGCTTTAGGCAGGCTAGTTTACCACCGGCTGTGTAAAGCTTCCTTTTGCCAGTGTTGTTTTAACAGCTCTGTGCAAGGTGTGTGTGAGAGTGCAGGTGACGCTGCAGTTTGCTCTGTATGCAACGCTGTCTGTAGGCAACGTGTCTGCAACGTGTCACTGCAGCTCTTTTTTCTCAGTGTAATCTGCTGCTTCCATGCATTGAAATACTTGGTTGCTCATCCATATAAATACTGTTCAAAAGAAGCCACAAAGTGAGCTTCTTCATCAGCATAGTGAACAGTTGTGTTTCAGTGTTTCACTGCATGTCTGTGGATTTTTTTTTTAGGAGTGCAGATCACGCTCCAGTTGCTTCAAATAATGCTTGCGTGTACTCTGCATGAGCGGTGTCTGTCACTGGCTCATCCTTGTAATTTTTCAAAAATTGCTGCTGCTTTCTTCTATTTAAAATTTACAAAAATCTATTAGTGTGACGCTCTTCCAGAGGACAGCGTTTGTTGGCCAGTTGTGAGTCTGCAGCACATGGTTGATTTCATGCTGCACTGCCTGAGAAACGACCGCCGCATCGGCCACATTCTCACCACGTCAGATTATTGAGTGTACACCCTCCTAGACCCTCGTTACCGGGACAACTTACAAAGCCTCATCACACCGTTGAACCGGGACCATAAAATGCTGGAGGACCAAGACACACTGTTGAAATCCATAATGTTCTCCATTCCAGCCGAGAGCGCTGCTGCTGCTACTGCTTTACAAAGCAGCTCTGTGCGTCGAGGCATTGTAGACACCTCTGCAACAAGAGGGAGCACAAGCAGCGCCTCTGCACAGGGCAAGAGCTGTATGTTACAAATGTGGCGAAGTTTTGTGACAGCGCCACCAAGGTGTACACCATAGTGATGGGAAATCTAGTTAATTTTGGTGATTAGTTCACCATGAACTAGTTCACTGAAAAGATTAGTTCAAAGATTAGTTCATTTAGTTCAGTTTTTCTCCACCCTATCCTGTGAGGAGCTGATAGGAAATGCATCATGTGACCTCTGAACTAAATGAACTAGATGAACTGCTGAACAAAATGTTCTATTGAGAATGACTCAGGACAGCCTAGTTCAATCTGATGCCTCTGACTGAGCCCAGCAGTGCCACATAATGATTGTGTATGAGGGGGCTGAGAAGCAGTTCAGCATCCACCATTTTAAGAACAGAACAGGGGTCAGTGTTAAAGATTTTAGCAAGACTGATCTTCTAGGCTAAAGGCATGAACTACACACAGAAACACTCTCTCATACACACATATGAGCTGTGTCTGTGTACTGTGTGTGCAATTTCATTTTTTATTAATAATATTATTATTACTGTTATATTTGTATTTGATGTGTGGTATGCCTTGGAGGTGCTGGCTTGCCCTGCTGCCAGTGTATTATCTGAGTGCGTCTTTAGTGCTGCAGGTGGTGTACTAACAGACCGTCGCATGCGACTATCCTCAGACAATGTAGACCGGCTTATTTTTCTGAAAATGAACAAGGCATGGATCTCACCTGAATTTGCCTGTCCGTTTTCAGATTAAATAACTGTTTACCAAAGTTTTCCAAGTCTCCTGTTATGTTCATCTTTCTACCACCTGAACTCTACTCCCTGGGCTACAACACTGCCAGTCACAGGGGAATGATCATTTACAAAACAAAATGTTATCCCCAACAAATAGTAGCGCAACGACTCCAGTGCCCACTTTATCGCCAGGCACTCTCTCTCTACAATGCTGTCTCTGTTTTTTGATGGAGTAAGTTTTAGACTCAGGAAACTAATGGGATGCTCCTCCCCGTTAAGCTCCAGTCCTGAGACAACACGGCACCCAGACCTACCTCTGACGCATCAGTCTGTACAATGAATTCTCTTTTGAACTCGGGTGTGCTCAAAACTGGTGACCCACACAGTGCCCCTTTTATTGCCCCTGTTGATGACCCCTTGCTGATTTATTAACCGTGTCCACCAGATCCATGGGTATTCTCTCAAACTGGACCTCTAAAATTTTTAATGGCACCAAGGGACTCACTAAATGAGGCTGAGGACTGTGTACCTGGCGCATGCGACAAGAGTTACAATACCGTTTAACTTCTTGATAGACCCCCAGCCAGTAAAACCGTTGTATAATTCTGTGTAGGGTTTTCTTTTGGCACAAATGTCACCCTAGTACATGCGCATGCGCTAAGTCCATTACCAACCTCCGATATGACTGCGGTAGCAGCAATTGCTAAAAAATTTCAACATGTATTTTATAAACCTGATACAGCAAATCTTGGTTCAGCTCTAATTGTTTAAATACTGTAGCTGCCCCGGGGTGTTGGGGTTCCCATTGACAACCAGTAAATTTTCACGGGCTAGACTCAACGTAGGGGCCGCGGAGTTGCGCCTTAACAAATTTGTCACCTGTCACATTTAAGTATTACAATTCAGGTCCCGGTGTCAAATCTTCCATCTCCCCAACTAACACTTCGATAGGAGAGGGGTTTTCCTACTCCACCGAAGGCAAAGGTAATACTGCCCACTGCACACATGTGTTATGCATAGTGAGACTGATAGTAGCCAACAAAGTAGCTAACAAAGGCCACTTGTGATCGCCCTATCAGCGTAGGAACAATGCTACTCAAAAGATCTGCCATGATCCTGGACAAAATCTTGATATAATGGTCAATGAGTGAGAATGTACGATAGGATCCAGGCAGATGTGAAGGTTTGTTTGGTTTTAGTAGCAACTTCATGTGTGACATGTTTGAATGGCTGGGCAACCCTCCTGTCTCCAATATATGATTGAAGGTGCGTACCAATGTGGACGGGATATCCTCACTCAATAATTTAAATAATTTGGCTGTAAACCCGTCAGGTCCTGGAGCTTTCCCGTATTTAAAGTAACTTATCGCCGCTGTCACTTCCGTCACCTCAATTTGTTTTTTTAAAAGGAGAAGCTGATAGTTTGTGATGGATGGTAACCGTATTCCATCTACAAAGGTGTTACCCTCCGCACTATCCGTATGTTCCACCTTATATAAGTCTGAGTAGTATTCTTGTAGAATGGTGTTTATGGTTCGAGGGTCTGTGTTCATGATCCCATGTTTATTCGTTAACGCTGTAATATGTTGATGACGAATGTGATTTCCTTTCGCTAGTCGTGCTAATAGTCTCCCTCATTTGCTACCATAACGATATACATTGGCTCTATAATTGTTATTACTGCTTCTCTCTCGTCGATATACCCATACGTGTAAGTCAGCCTTAGCCTGCTTACATCTATTTTTAACCTGTGTTGATGAACTTGTCTTGTTTGCCGTGTACCTATCGCGTAATATCCTGCTAGCCTGCGAGTAGTTTGTCGCTATCTTCTTTTTTAGCGTTGTCTGATAACCTATTAGTTTCCCGCACATTACTCCCTTCCCTGCTGCCCATAAAAGTTCCGGCCTATCCCTAGTATCTCCATTATCCCTTACATATTAAAAACACCATTGCTTCACGAGATGTCGAAACTTCTCATCCATTAACAAATAGGTCGGGAAGCGCCAAGTTTGGTTTGGCCCCATCTGCACCATATCTGTCAGGGTCACTGATACGGGCGCGTGGTCATATATAGCTACGTTGTGCACATCTGCCTCTTCCACTCCCCTTAATAGCTCCTGTGCTAGCAAAATATAATCTATTCTGGACCAAGAGTCATGTGGCGCCGAATAGAATGAATATTCACTGCCATCTGGGTTCAGGTGTGTCCAAATGTCTACAAAGTTACTCGTGTCTAGCAAGGGTTATTATAAACGTGTGTCATGTGATCGCACATTCATTCGCATCGACCTACAGTTCTTCACTGGTTCGATTCACCATATTTAAGTCACCACCGTGGGTGGTTTTAATGCTCTCCTGTCGGCCTGATATGCTTGGATACCTGGGATAAATTCAGGAACGTCTCCAAACTCCCTACTCACATGTCAGCGCAGGAACCGTAAGAGGGAACGTGCTTGTTTTGTTGCGCATAGGTGGAGTTTTATACAGTAAATGATTACTGCTGTCTTATTTTTTGCGTCCCAAGGGCAGAATAAGTCTGCGTAACGTTACATTTTACAGACACTCATATAATAGACACACGCTACCCTAACCGTGACACAAGGAAGGTATTGTTGCCGGATAAAGCCGCCATTTTAGCGTCACTGTGCTGTTAATTCAGTTTGGGACAGAACGCTGCTCTGCTGACTCTGAGGGACAGTTAGAGATTGCGATTTTGTGTACTGTGCTTTAGGCAGGCTACTTTACCAACCGCTGTGTACATCTTCCTTTTGCCTTGCAGTGTTTTTTTCACAGCTCTGCAAGGTGTGTGTGTGAGTGCAGGTGACGTGCTGCAGTTTGCTCGGCATACAACGCTGTATGTAGGCATCTGCACATGTCACTCTCACACTCTTTTTTTTTTTTTTCCTTTAGTGTAATTCTTGCTGCTCCATTCAATTGAAATTATAGTGTGACGTGCTTCCATCCGTATCCAATACATTGGTTGAAAACACTGTAGAAGGACACAAAAAGCCCTTTCACAGCTAAGAGTTGTGTTCACTGTAGTCTGAGATTTTAATTTATTCAATTTTGATCACGCTCAAGTTACTTCTTCAAGCAGTGCATGCTTGTACTCTGCTGAGGTGTCTTACTGCCTCATCCTTGTCATTTTTTCTCGAATTGGTGTACATGTACATCAAAGTAGTC
Source organism: Oophaga sylvatica (assembly GCA_033576555.1). NCBI lineage: Eukaryota > Metazoa > Chordata > Amphibia > Anura > Dendrobatidae > Oophaga > Oophaga sylvatica. The sequence continues at coordinate 96,465,477 of JARQOD010000003.1, forward strand.
TTCATTTTGATCGAAATCCAAGCAGGTACCCGGACACTCTATGGCTGCTTTTATACGGTGGACTGGCTCCAACATTCAATAAGACTTAAGATGCAATCGGGCACCTTGTCAAGGCCCAATCCTCTTCTCCCTCTGATATAATAATAATAATAATAATAATCTTTATTTATATAGCGCCAACATATTCCGCAGCGCTTTACACTTTAACAGTTTCAAAACACAAGTCATAGGTAACAACGTTAACAATACAATAATTAAAGCAAAATCAGCCGACCCTGCTCGTGAGAGCTTACAATCTACAATGAGGTGGGGGAAATACAAAGTACAGGTGTGTATATATAATGGTGCATTTCCAATGATGGTCCAGCCATCTTGAGGGAGTGAGGCATGGATGGAGATAGTGAATGGGCTCCACATACACACTTAAACATAGAACGACTTTGGTTATTGAATGTGATAGGCCGCTCTGAACAAATGTGTTTTGAGGGAGCGCCTGAAACCAGGCAAATTGTGGATAGTCCTAATTTCTTGTGGTAGAGCATTCCAGAGGATTTGCGCAGCGCGGGAGAAGTCTTGGAGTCGGGAGTGGGAGGTACGGATTACTGCAGAGGTTAGTCGAAAGTCATTTGCAGAGCGCAGCAGTCGGTTAGGCCGATAGATAGAAATGAGGGAGGAGATGTAGGGGGGTGCTGCACTGTGGAGAGCTTTGTGGGTGAGAACCAGTACTTTGAATTGGATCCTATAATGAATGGGCAGCCAGTGTAAGGACTGGCAAAGAGCAGACGCGTCCGAGTACCGATTAGCCAGATGGATGACCCTGGCTGCTGCATTAAGGATGGACTGGAGAGGGGATAGTCGAGTAATGGGGAGGCCAAGTAATAGAGCATTGCAGTAGTCCAGGCGGGAGTGGATCAATGCTACAGTGAGGGTTTTTGTTGTTTCCATGGTGAGAAAAGGGCGGATTCTAGAGATGTTCTTTAGGTGTAGACGGCAAATATCTAACAAACAGGTCATGCTGGAGAGACTTGCACCTACTGCCACTCAGGGTCTTCAGCTCCTTTGTGAGAAACTAATGTTTGGCCAGCCAGTATATCAAATAAAGTTCATGAGAAATGGGAACTGTGGTTGGCTTCACTTTTGGTACTGGGTGCTAATACCAAACCATGGTGTGCCATTCAATGGATATTCCTGGCTGGTTGGAGACAAGCTCATTCCCACAGAAAAGTACCGAAAGCTAAGGAGATGGTGGCCTCTCTCAACATGAAGGAGTTTGCTCGTTGTCTAGGAGACCGACCACCCTGCTGTGTACCTTGTCAACGTTGTGTTGAAGCTTGCAAGGATTAAGAGGTTACAGTGGTAAGTCTGGTTTTTACTAAAGATCCTGCTGTGTATTATAGTTTTTATGTTTTAAAAAAAATTATCTTAGGAATGTTAAATAAATTTTTTTTTTTTTAAATACAATGTATCTTATGAATGTTAAATAACTTTTTTTTTTTTTTTTTTTTTTCAGGTATTTGATCTACCGTAGCTAGTTGCTGATCGTTGACTCTACACCCCTCTCCCCAGAATGTTACTCGGGTTATGGGGAGAAAATCACCGCTATTCCAGACTGATTTAATGTTAATGTGTCTGGCTCTTACTCAGCACACAGCACTTGATGTTAGTTTATCTTTTTCCTAAATTATTTGTTACACTGCCCTTCTCACATTTTATTTGCACTTTTTTTTAAGCACAAGTTTTTTTACACTTCCTAGTTCTGTAAGTAGGCTTAATGGTTAAATGTTTTATACTAGATGTAAATATGTAACATGTAAATTTTATATTAAGATTTTGCAAATTATTAGGTCCACACCATCAGGCTCTTTCGTCCCTCTCCCTCAGAGTAGCGGTAATATATCGGACCCCAGGCTCGCCCACACAGTTCCTTGACCACTTCTCTGCCTGGCTGCCGCACTTTCATGTCCTCAGAAGTACCAACCCTTATCCTTGGAGACTTCAACATCCCCATTAACAGCCCTACTTCCACACTCAAAACACATTTGTTCAGAGCGGCCTATCACATTCACTAATCAAAGTCATTCTATGTGTGTGTGTGTGTGTGTGTGTGTAGCCCATTCACTATCTCCATCCATCCATCCATCCCTCACTCCCTGAAAATGGCTGGACCATCATTGTAAATAAACCATTGTATATAAACAACTGTACTTTGTAGCTCCCCCTCCTCATTGTAGATTGTAAGCTCTCACGAGCAGGGGCGGCTTATATTGCTTTAATTATTGTATTGTTAACGTTGTCACTTATGACTTGTGTTATGAAACTGTTAAACTGTACAGCGCTGCGGAATCTGTTGGCGCTATATAAATAAAGATTATTATTATAGAGGCCCACTCAGTAGTGGTGAAGTGAACGGCGCAAATTGCGAGTTGATTGCGACTGATGCAGCTGATACTCCATTACTGCTGGCTGCTGCTCACACAACCGCTTCAACATATGTAACGTGGAATTCCACCTGGTGGGTACGTCACATATGATGCGATGTTCAGGAAGGCAAAATCTGCGTTGCAGAGCTGCAATGCGCGATCTGGCCATGGTGGAACGTCGCAAGTTAGCGCACTGTAGGCGGACCTTGTGCAGCAGTGCATCAAGATATGGATAGTCCCTCAAAAAACTCTGGACGACCAAGTTTAGCACATGTGCCAGACATGGTATGTGAGTGACGTTGCCTAGGCCCAGACCTGCCACCAGATTTCGGCCATTGTCACACACTACCAAGCCTGGCTGGAGATTCGTTGGTAAAATACACATGTCGCTCTCTTGCTTTATGGCATTCCAGAGCTCCAGCGCTGTGTGGCTTTGATTCCCATGGAAATTAATTTCAGGATGGCCTGTTGACGTTTGGCCATGTCTGTGCTCCTATTGGTCAACAGGCTCACTGTCTGGGTGTTATGTTTGACACCAATCTCTCCTTCACCTCCCATATACAATCTGTTGCCCGCTATTGCCGCCTACACCTAAAGAACATCTCTCCCGAATCCAAGACTTCTCCCGCGCTGCGCCAATACTGTGGAATGCTGTACCCCAAGGAATTAGAACTATCCACAATTTGCATGTTTTCGGGCGCTCACTCAAAACACATTTCTTCATAGCGGCTATCACATTCACTAATCAAAGTCATTCTATGTGTAAGTGTGTGTGTGTAGCCCATTCACTATCTCCATCCATCACTCACTCCTCAAAATGGCTGGGCCATCATTGTAAATACACCATTGTATATAAACACCTGTACTTTGTATCTCCCCCACATATTTGTAAATTGTAAGCTCTCACGAGCATGTGCGGATTATATTGCTTTCATTATTGTATTGGTAACGTTGTTACTTATGACTTGTGTTCGGAAACTGTTAAACTGTAAAGTGCTGCGTAATCTGTTGGCGCTATATAACTAAAGATTCTTATTAAGCGTTCACGGGTCCATGTGGAAGTAGACCGTGACGGCTCCTGCAACGATGTTTCTGAGGAACTGGAGAAGGAGGAGTCAATGTGTACAGACTTGATTCCCGCAATCCTTGTAGTTGCCTAAACACGTACAGCGCCACTCGCAAGATCTGTACCCGGCTCCACAACATTGACCCAATGGGCAGTAAGGGAAAGGTATCGTCCCTGGCCATGGGTACTGGTCCACGCAGCGGTGGTCAGGTGGACATTGCTACTGACGGAGTTTAGTAGCGCATGTTTAATTTTAACCTCAACAACATGCTTTTGCAGACCAGGGACAGCTTGCCTGCTGAAATAAAATCAGCTTGGCACATTGTATTGTGGGACTGCCAATGCCATTAAGTTCCGTAAACTGTCAGTCTCCACCAGCCTGAATGACAGCATTTCAAGGGACAGGAGTTTTGCAATGCCAGCATTCAGAGCCTGTGCTCGTGGATGGTTTGCCGAGATTGGGCCTACACCCGATACGCCACAACCTGACACCCACAAATAAACAAGCCATAAAATCTATGAAAGATAACCCCAACATTATTATTAAACCAGCAGATAAGGGGGTGCTATCGTTATTATGAATAAGACCCAATCTATTGCCGAAATTCATAGACAACTGTCAGTTAACCTAACCTACAGACAACTCAACTGTGACCCTACATTTTACATCTGTCAAAAAATTGATCGTATCCTGACAAAACATCTTTAATTGATCACCATAGACTGTAAGACTATGACATTCCTTAATATTCAATACCCCATCACCCCTGTTTTCTACACACTCCCAAAAATCAACAAAAAACTACATTATCCACCCGCATACCCTAGAGGGATAATTCTCCGTGTTCTACAGTATCACCCAAATGTTTAACATGTTGCCTAATTGCTATGTATATATATTCTTCACCCTATGTATATATTGTATATATTATACATTGTCATTGACTGTAAATTTTTCTATCTCTTCCAGCGACTATTTGATAAAGGCCACTGCGTTGCCCAAAACGTCAGTCAGTAGTCTCATAGCTATTTTCTTTTTTCACATCAAGTGTGCAATAAAAATTTCAAATTTAACCATGACATATGCAGTTAAACTTGTGCAGTGATTCTCTATAGACTGTACATCTTCAGTGTGTCTTTGTAACTCAACTACGTGTTTTCTCCGCACATGTTTACACATATTTGTGGTATTGAGGTTACTGACACTTTACCTCTTTTTACTTTTTGATTACACAGCTTGCATTTGACATAGCAAATATCATCTGCAAGTGTGTGAAAAAAGGACCACGCAGTGCAAGTCCTGGGAGCGTCCGTTTAGACTTTTGTAAGAGAAATCCGAAACAGGTGCCAAAATGGAGGCTACAGGCAACAGAGTATGCAGCCTAACTCTCCTCCTGTTTATACCGTTGGGGCAATCGCTTCCTCAGAGCTGCTACCACCACCTTCCTGTTCCTCACGCCATGTTGGGTCTTGGACCTCATCATCTCCACTAACCTCTTCCAACACCTGCTGCTGTTGGGTGGTCTGGCCACCACCATGCTCAACAGAAACTGGCACCTGAGTCTCATCATCATCAGATGCGTTCTGCGGTGTGCTGACCATCGGCACTGTCTCACCCGCCTCTTCAGATTCAGAGAGACACAGCTGTTGCGCATCACTGCATACTCCCTCTTCTTCACATTCCAGAATGCTGCTTGGCTGTGCCCCTGTTGCAAACCAACAGATTCTGAGAACAGAAGCAGAGACTCAGCTGGCTCCTGTACAGAACTCTCTGACTGACTGGGCAATTTGGCAGGCGGTGAAGAGACAGATGGTTGATCAACAGTGCTGTGTTCCTGAGAGGAGGTGGAAGCAATTGAAGTCGATGCATTGGACCCTGGGCTCCAACACCGCCAGTTGTTGCCTGTAAGTGCTGTTAGCACAGTCAACACTTGCTCCTGTGTTACTGGGGTTGAGTAATGGCAGCTGTTCCCCTGCTGTGTGTACGACAAAAAGTCATGCTGCCTCCACCCTGTCCTCCTCTCATCCCTTGGCTCCAACACGCCAGTTGTTGCTCGGAAGTAATGGCACGGGTACTGACTCATGCCCACCCTGGTTACAGCACCACAGCTGTTTCCTGGCAGTGTCAAAGTAAATTAGCCTCCAATAGTTGTCCTGTCATGTTGCATTCCGGTTATCCGACTCTATGGTGCCTGCAGTTTAGGTGATTCCTATGTGTGCTGTGGGATATGTAAATAAAGGCTCTTTCCGTTGTGAAAATAGGACAAGCACCCACTGTAGGACTGTGTGATTTGGTAACTGCAGACGGCTTGCGGCCTGTCAACTTACATTTTCATGGGTGCCTTATGGTACCCGTCCGAGTTCCAGTACCGTCAGCTGGTTCTCCACAGTGCCTTTGGCCTAGGTGCCTCCATCTCGGTATCCGAGTTCCTGCAATGTCTGCTTGTCCTTGGTAGTGCTTTGGAGCACAGGTACCTCCTGCTTAGTAACCGTGTCCAGTAACGTCAGCTGGTCCTCGGTTGTGCCATTGGCTCTTTTCCTTCTGCTGCCCTCCGGGTTCCAGCACAGTCAGCTGGTCCTCGTTACTTGCATTGGCTCTTGTACCTTCTGCTACCCGTCCGGGTTCCAGTACCGTCAACTGTTCTCCGCAGTGCCTTTGGCCTAGGTGCCTCCATCTCGGTATCCGAGTTCCAGCAACGTCTGCTGGTCCTTGGTAGTGCTTTGGAGCACAGGTACCTCCTGCTTAGTAACCGTGTCCCAGTAACATCAGCTGCTACAAGGTTGTGCTACAAATACAAGATACAGAACAAGAGACACAAGAACAATAAGCAGAAGATCTAAAAGCAGAAGAACATGAAGTATAAGACCAAAATGAAGAGCAAAATATATGCTCTAAATTATAAGCAGAAGAAGACTAAGCAGTGTATGGGGGTGAGTCCATTCCTCCTCGTGGTGCCCCTGGTAAATGCCTGATGCTGCAGGCTAAACTGAACACGGACAAATACTGTTGTAATTTAAATCTTTTGTGGCAGCAAGAACGGAACGATGAAAAAATCATACTTTTACAGATTACAAGTACAGGAATCTATGTCACAAATATGAATATGATGAAGAAAATGAAGGACTATAATATGAAGAAGAAGAATAGTTAAAAAGAACAATATGAGTAATGTTAACAAAAAGATGAAAAGCAAGAAGTTTTAGAAGAAGATAAAGAAGGTGAAGATGAAGAATAATTTGATGACAAAGATGATGCTGCTGAAGATTATGAAGGAGAAAGTGTGGCAAAAGTTAAAAAGGTGAAGAGCATGGAAGTTGTGAAACATACATATTTGCCAAAATAGAAAAAAGGTTAACAACATTGTCAATTTCTTCGTCAATCCGAACGTATTTCCTAAAAAAAAAAAATTAATGCTATTCCATTGGATTGGGTTAAACATCTATGCCTTTAATGTCTCCTCAACCTCCCCCAATACATTCTACATTACTCTTTGTTGTTTTCCTTCATGTACAATTAACCTACAAGGCAAGAATGGGGTTTTTTTAATTTCGATATTTTGTTCCATAGACTTACATTGGACTTCCGGTATCGGTAATCGGGTATCGCCGATATTTTTTGGGTATCGGCGATACCATTCCGATTCCGATACTTTTGGATATCGGAAAGTATCGCTCAACTCTAATCCTTAGAGCTATCAATATTTAGGAAAGTGTCCTGCACACCCTTTTCCTTGATAAGCTTGTACATGAAAAGTTCAGTGCTGATATCTTTTGGGTCCTCGTCTGTGAATAAATTGGTAAATGTTACAAACTGACACAGTTCATCGATAAATGTAATGTCCAAGTCATCTGAAAAAGACCTGATGAGTTGCTCTGCTGTGGCCTTAAGCTCGTCTGAAGACAGTTCTTTCAGATGGCTAAAAAAGCTAAATTTGCTTGATATATCTTTATATGCTTGAAGACGTTGGTCAAGAGAAGCAATAAACTGATCACAGATAGGCAAGAAAGTTTCTGTTCTGTATTTTTCAGAAGGGCTGAGTTGTACTTCTTCCATATGGCCATAATCCAATGGTTGAGACACACGTTTCGGCGCCTGTATCGAGTTATCGTCTGAACATACTCAGTTGAACCAGACAGCTCTTCGCCTTGCTTCTCATAAATTTTGAAGAAGTCCCGCATGCGACATAGTTTTTTAAGCTGGTCGGTGACACCACAGCAGTGTTTAGATCGAGTTTTGCGTGTTGTAGATTTTTACTAGTAGCATCTGTTCTTTGCAGGATATCATTCCAGAAGGTGGTGCTAATACCAATTTCAAGCTGATTCATTTGTCTTAACAGTCCTTCTGCTTCACACCGTACACAGCTTTTTTCTTCAAAGTCATCAGCTTCACCTCTGGATCTTCAGTGACTGAAGATCCATTCCAGAGTGAAGTCCTGCCGCGCTCCGCAGTGGAGAATCCTCTTCTCGCGCCGACATCGTGGCTCGTCTCGTTCCTCGAAGTTAGCTGAACAAACTCTCATCTGATCTAATCCGAGGGAGCAATCATTAGCTGAATAGGTAGCGCCTAGAAGCTTCTGTTGGGATCGGAGAAGGCTGCCGCATGCCATAAGCTAAGCATTAGGTACAGGGTACTAAGGAAGTCTGGCTAGCCAGGTCAGTGGATGCTGACGCTGGTCAGGTGCCATGACTCTGCCTCTCTGCGCCAGCCACTGAGATGTAGGATCGTAGCCAGGTCCCTACACTTTCAATAGTTTCTCTTTTGTTAATGTTCCTTATCATTAGAAATGGTTCACAGCAAAGAGACGAGTATTTTACATGTTTTGAGATATTTATCCCTATATTGATGGGAGGCCCCCGCTTGGTGGTTGGCCCCTTGGGCCCCCCCAAATCCGGGTCTGAGAATCAGGATATGAGACCAGGACACTGTGATAATTTTTGTGAGGACACAGAGATGAGTACAAATTGTAATGAATACAAAGCTGGTCTCCAGCAGCAGCACATACTATTTCAGGAGGCTACAACTTAGGAGTTAGTGTTAAAAATGGAAGGATCACATTTCCAGCAGCACAGAGTATGTCAGGAGTGACTTTGTATGATTGTAGTGATAACACAGCTACATATAAAGAGAATAATGGTAATTACTGGGGTAAGTCGGCTCTCCAGCAGCACAAAGCATTTCAAAAAAAGGGTAAAATAGTAGAAAAACCTATGAATACATGACAATTGGCTCGATGATAAAATGCTGAGCATTGCGGTTTATAAGACTAAATCATAGCTCTTTAGATAATATGGAGAAGGACGGAAGGATCAATCTCTTGTGACAGTGAGAATCTGTAATAAAGGACATAAGGACTTGTTCACACGCATCAGTTTTAGCGTCAATAACGCATATACTTTCTGCAGTGTTATCTTACCAACGTCTGTTTGTAGCAAGACAAATTTGCTACAAATACTAAACGTGTTTACAAAGCCTAAATTTGGGGTCAGCGGGTCTGTGGGAGGGGGACGAGCGCATTATCCTTGAAGGACTCCCCTCTCCGCTTCATAAAACAACCTTTAAGCAGTAAATGGATGACTTTGGAGTGAACCTCGGAAATCTCAGCGACATACGGGACCCGGATTACGTGACTTCGCCTTGCTGCCAGCACATAATATAGGACAGTCTATTTTTGCAGATCGCTCTCTAACCTTCGCAGCTGTTTTGTTTCGGATCTGGCCGTTGGCGGAGAAAAACAAATTAGAGGATCACTGAAATCTGTGACCACCCCCAGGTGCATTGGATACACATGAATAAATTCTGTATGAACCGAATCTGTCGGGAAGGGGTTATAAATGAAAAACTATAAACTCTTCTACTCATGTTTCCTAGACCCTCCATGTACCTGTCACCCACCTGCCTTCCAATCAGCTCCTCTTCCTTCTCCCACCGGTTTTCCGGTGAGCACCATGCTCAATAAACCCCACGCTTTCTCCTCCTTCCTGACTAATGATGTTACTAAATAATAAAGGCTAAAAAACCATGTCTGCTTATTCCCCAAAAACATTAATCCACCATTCACGTAAATAGAGCTAAACTGCAATACCAGACAAAACCATGGACAGGTGTGGTGCTGTTTCTGGAAAAAACAGACATTTTTTTCTACTTCTAGGCAATGTTTTATAAAATGACCTTGACATTGAAAGCTTTTGACCATTGCCTCTGACTTCCGGTCAGTCAGAAGCTGTGGTCACAAGATGGTGGAAAGGAAACTGGAGAGGCGCCAGGAAGAGAAGGTAGTGGAGGCTGGTGAGTATATTACTGTGAGCAAACAACAAACATTAGGGATTTCACTCTGATGCTGAAATAAAAAAAACATATGAAACATAGGCCCATCTCATCAAGATAGATGATGTTCACGTTGATTTTGACGAGGAGGTGTGTTGGAGTCAGACTCTCCCAATTTATGAAGAGGCACCTGGCTTTAAATAAATCAGGAGCCTCTGATGAGTTGTGTACACCTCACCACATATCTTACTCCAGTACCTGATTGGAGTAAGATTTTTGGTGTAAGGCCCGGGATCACACATGCGAGGAAATCGTCCGACGCTGCATGTGAAATCCAGCTCTGGCGCCGGCACTTGCTCCACTCCGAGTGCCGGCGCCAGAGTTGGGATTTCACATGCGAGCGTCGGACGATTTCCTCGCATGTGTGATCCGGGCTAAGGAATGCCGCTGATTGTCATTAATTAGATGAGTTCTCGTGTCACACTCCATGCCGCACCCCTGCTCCTCCAAAAAGGAGTGAAGAAGCTGGCGTTAAAGAGCAGAGATAAGCTAAAATGTTGCGACTTTTTAAAGCATTTTACATCAGAATTCTCGTGAAATTGCTTTGATGAATTGGGGACTTAGTCTTTAAGGAAAAAAAAGCTACATAGAAACCATCAGCAAGCAGGCTAACTTTCCTTTTAGCTATTTCTCGAAAAACTTTCTTTTTTTTTTGGTAAATGTCTACTTAAAAAGGACATTACAAGAGAAAGGCCTTTGCAAAATGGCAAAATAGGTGTTTTTTGGGGGGTTTTGTGGATGTTCCTAAGCAGACAGAGATGTGGATTAAAATGCAGCTCCAGTTGAATTGATATTTTAGGTGGCGAGGAGGATAACACTGGTTGTGATGGTTTTTTTTTATAATTATACTGATATTTTATATATATTATTACTTGCTTCAGCTGTTCAACATTCAACTAGACTTATAATAAGATCAGAGAAAAGCAGCTTGCTGACAGTTTCCTAATAATAGTAGTAGATTTTTTTATTTAAAAATATAACCCATAAAAGACTAAAGAAGAGAGCGCAGACATTTGCATAAACTAATATGAGAATGATCTAATATCTTCTCAATATCAGCAAGGAAAAAAAATGATGAATTTATTGACAGGTCAACCATTAATCAGATCCCTTCTCTCCTTATTCGGGTCCATGTAAAGGTTTCCTGCAATCTTTACATATGAACCGAGCTTTACTAAAACTCCGGCCACATCAAGAGCAGCAACCAAATCCAGATCTTAAAGGCGTTGTCTAGGTTTCCCTCGAAAGTCTGCAGCCACCATATGACTCTCGACCCACCGATCAGCAAGTTATCATCATACAGAACCCCTTTAAGAGATTGTCTGATACATTTTGGTAATAAACTCTAAAATCCCTCATTTCAGTATTCTATATATACCGCACCATGTGATGTCATCACAATTAGGATGGTGGTCCACCTCTAGCTTTTGCACGGGGTCGTCAGGTTGTAGTGTTATCGATGACATTCCTGTAACACATAAAACCGTAAAGAATCAAATTATTGAGATGTAAATTGAGTGGTAATCCAGATAATCTTTATTGATCGCTTGACGGATATAACAGCAGTGGAGAAGTGTGCAGCACACAGACCCCTGACCTGTGAGACAGGACCACGGTGGACACACTGCCGTCTCAGATATCCGGGTCATACTATTGATCATCACTACCGGCGTAATCCACTTGGAGAATGAAAGGTCACATAACCCGTGCATGGTTCGATATTCCCCGCAGCCCGGACACAGCGGTTCCTTAATTAAACTGAATTGTGCTTGTATTGGAACGAGTTTAATGCAGAAATTGCTGCGTCTGGAAATCCATCAACATTTAAAGTGACAGTTACATCAATGCAGAATGTAGCAAGATTATCCATGTCCATTATGCTCTACCAGAGATTTTCTAGAGTGGATGGGGAAAATCTCCATCATCAGTAAACTCTAAGAAGCAGTGGGAACGGGACAGGAAAGTGAGATATTGGCCATAAAGCAGTATTAGGATCATAGGGAAAGAAAACACATGTAAAGCCAGCATAGAGAAAGAGAATCCCCACACAGCCCTCCACATATAATAATGGACCCCACATAGTGCTTCATACAGTATAATAGCCTCACATAGTGCTCCATACAGTATAATGGCCCCACATAGGGCTCCATACAGTATAATGGCCCTACATAGTACTCCATACAGTATAATGGCCCCACATTGTGCTCCATACAGTATAATGGACCCCATATAGTACTATATACAGTATAATGACCCCACATAGTGCCCCATACAGTATAATGGCCCGCATAGTGCTCTATACAATAATGGACCCCATATAGTGCTCTATACATTATAATGGACCC
>JARQOD010000003.1:96477732-96610535 GCA_033576555.1 Oophaga sylvatica
AAGCCGCGGAAATAACAGCCACTGCCTTTTCCCAGTCTGAGGTGGTGGCGGGGCGGATCTGCAGCATGGCTGAGCCGGCAGTGTATGGGGTAAAGGGTTATTGGAAGATCTATGGGGAGGAGCAAATATGGAATGGAGGAATTCTGTTAAAATCCAGTTTACAAGGAATGGGTAACCAGACATCTGCCGCACTCCTTTACCTGGGCTCAGAGAGGGGGATATGCTCTACCCCGGTCAGCCAGTCTGTGCCATGATGTGGGGGCAGGCACCTTGCATGAACTCTCTGTATCACATGTCATTGTGTGGACAGTTCGGAATACAAAGGACAAATGCACGGACCCGTATCTGAAAACCTGTGCTCAGGATCCGGCCAACGTTCCGGATTGCCCTCATGCAAAAATAATAAATATAATGACCAACTTCCCTGGAAATGATGAAAAAAGAGTCACCAGAGGTGCAGATGTTGTCCAGAAGCCGGCACTGATGAGGGATGAGTCTTATTTTGCTTCAAAACTGCTCCAAAATCTGAGGGTTTACTAACAGATGCTGCACTACTGGGACCACCGCCACTAAGAAAAACGTAAAGTACCCCACTCTAAAGACAAGTTAACCCCATCCGCCATAAAGTGAATCTAAGCAATGGGCAGTGCTAAAGTAGGCCCTAAAAAATCTGACCTAAAGAAAAACCTAAGGTGTCCCAGAAAACTTTCACTAAACGTCCAAGCTTCAGCCCAGTAATCATAGAGGCAGATGAACTGTCCGCATGTCCGTGTGGATGAGGATGGTTTTGTGCCAAAAAAAAGGAAAAAGTCTTTGTGGATTCCTCCCAGAAAAGTCAAAAACAGCACAGAAAAACCTCTGAGCCTCCAACTGGGGGATAATCCCGGGACGTTACAGTGTACTGGGGAAGAAGACCAGAAGAGGAACAAATGGAGAAAGTCCTTCATGCACCATAAAAAATGTTTCCCTGTGGGTGGATCCTGACTCTCCGGTGTCCCACAAAGAGAGGGGCAATGAGGTGACGCACGGAAGGAGGAAGAAGACAAAAAAGTCTCAGTGATCGGGATGCGGCTGAGAATAAGCTCCTTTAATGTGAACAGGGAGGCTGGAGCCGGCGGCAGGGATTTACCAGCGTTTGTCTGACGAGGATCTGACATCTTCTTCTACAGAGACGTACTGAAATGCAATGCCCAGTGATGCAGCAAAGAGAGACTGGAACTTGGTCCATCTTTGGTCCTTGGGGCTGGAGAGGAATGACGGTGTGGGGTTCCCTTTAAATACCAGGATGTACAGGTGGACGAGGTCCTGGAGATCTGCGGGCCGCTGTCTAATGCGGACTTTACATTGGACTCCTCCATTTTTAGAGCAATAAACATTTATGCTCCACAGACCAGAAAGAGCGGGGGAATTTTACACATGAAGCCATATTGCTTTACCTTAAAGTGTTTATAGTGTGGGGATTTCAAAGTGTGTCTTGTAATGTGGCCCGAACCAGCATCACAAGAAACGAGATATAGAGCTTTCTTAATAACATGTCCAGCCCCCCCTTTGTAAACCCCCATGGTTCCCATCTCCGTAAGACATACACATACCATAAGGGTGGTAATGCCATAGAATAGCCGGGTGTATTTTAAGAGAGAAGCGAGTGCTCTCTTTCAGGATCAGTCCTCTGGAGTTTCTGACCATTGTATGGTGAGCGTGACGCGGGGTTGGCCCAAGCTATGGTTGTGGAAAGGGGTATGGAAGGGAACGCTCTGTGATCCAAGATCCAGGGTTCAGAGAGGCTTCACCACCTTCTTTAAAGATCGTAGACCACCCAATGTATGTGGAGAACATCCGAGTGGGGGAGACCATGAAAATTGCATAAGCAGTTTATTAACGAGCACCGGGAACATTAAAGGCGTTATGAGATACTGTGCCCTGAGACTGCACCTGAGCCGGTATATGCGGATGGAATGGTGGTGAGGAGGTGGATGGCAGAGGCCGCCATATAAAGCGCGAATGAGGGGCTGCAGTTGATCGCCTCAAGTCTCTCAAGGCGGGGGGAAGTTTGATAATTGGGGCGCCATAACCCAGATCCCTTTGCCTGTAAAAACAGGGTTAATAAGAAGCAATACTGGCTTGTTGGTTTAGAATGGGGGGTGGGAGCGTCACAGCAGGAGAAAGTCCACAAGATCATTGGTGTTATTATAGAGGTCGTATAAAAGGGGGTCATTCAATGAGGGGACATTAGGCTTATCTGAAGGGGGTTTTTCCCTACCAACGTAGACCCGGGACGGCAGATAGTAGGGGCCCTTTTCCCATAATGAAAGGGGGAGGGAAGAAGGCATTGTCTCCTTAAAGCCCCAAAAAAGGCCCCCGGGGGTGGACGGCCTAACCAGCGAGTTTTATAGAGATTAGGGATTATTAGCCCAATCTGGTTTAATGTATTTAAAGATTGCCTCTCTGCAGGAAGCTCCTACAGTCCCGTTTAAGTCTGTTTGGTTCTCCTGGGGAAAAGGGAAATCTGAAAAATATAAAGAATGGTCCATTGTCTTTGCTGAACAGGATATTAAAAATTTGGCCGACCTTGTATTAACGGTGAGTGAGGTGCGAGGTGAGTCTCATCGCCCAAACCAGACATGTGGTGTGAAGGGGTCGGACAAGAGGACTCATTGCTGTTGGTGAGAGAAGCTGTGAAGTACTTAAGCAGCACCATGTGGGGGGTATGTTGTGGGTTAGACCAGGTAAAGCCTTTGATAGGTCCTCTGACTCTGTTCAGGTGGGTGTTACAGTTTGGCCTCCCCCAAAGCGGTTTGTGCAGTGGCGCGGTCTGATAAGGGAGCTATAAGCCCACCACTAATTAATGGTCACTTGGCCGAGCCCTTCAAGAACCTGTCCCGGGGGAGGCAGGGTTGTCCTCTCGCCCAGTGTTGTATGTCTTCAAGTTTGATCCTTTCCCCAGAAAAGTGCAGGATCAAGAATTTTAAAGGGCTGAGGTGCCGCCTGCAGAAAATGGTGGGGGAGGTAAAGTTCTGCGCCTATGCGGATGATGTGTCGGTTGTGGTGTCTCTAAGTACTGTGCGGCTCTACAGAGGGTTAAAAGCCTTCTCCAATGAAACAAACCCTGTGAAAGGAGAAGAGCGAGGCCCTGTGGTGGGGGTGACAGTGATTCTTCTCTGTGCCCTTCAAACAGTCAGGGTCAGATAAAGATTCTGGGGTTGGTGTTGGGTGTAGAAGAGGGAAGGTGAATTGGAGGAGAAGCTGGTGGGTGTGTGAGCGGAAGGTGCAGGGGCTGGAGAACTTGGAAGTGAGTTTTGGGAAGATCCGCCTGCTGAAGACCTTCCTGCTCCCGTTTTTCCTCTTTCAGTGTGGTGTTCCCGTGCAGTACGTTGCCCCCAATTACCAATGTCTTTTTCATTCTTGTGGGGTAAAGAGTGAAGTGGTCAGGTGAAACATTGTTTTACCTCCTCAAAGGCTGGTGGTCTCTCCAGCCTTTCCGAGCTCTTCTTTTCTTTTGTTTCTTATAAGAATTTTTCGTTTTGTAAGAAATTAGAGAAGGTGCCTTGGTCTTGTTTGTTTAAGGCCGTCCAGCAGTTTGTGTCCGTGTGGTCGATGGGGACCCCATCAAGGAATCTCAGGACGACTGAAGAATAATGTTTTCTTGGTATGGTGTCCACATAATAGTAAGGTGTTCAATGGAGGATTGATGATGATGTCAAGCAGCTCGTGGGAAGGAGCTGTATAAGAATTCTGTCATCCACTTCAGTGTCCAGGTACAAATGAGGGGCGCTCCGAGTCTAGATGTAAAAACAGGCCGAAAAAAACGTGCTGATCCCAGAGTTCCCCCTCATATGAAGACTAGCGGGTGGCGCTCCATGTAAAATGTACGTTAGAGATAATTAAAGTGCGGAAGATCAGAAGCCGTCCCAGAGAAGGTCCCCCCCGTTTACTGGGACCTGGACCATCTGTGTTAGAGTGTCCCTTTGTTACAGGTTTGGGAGTCGTGTCCTTGTCCTAAGTTACCGCATGGGGGACGTCGTATGGTAGCTGCTGTACGGAGACTTCCACCTGATCAGGGCGTATAACAGAAGCACCCTTTATTAATAAGTGGTGACCATCTCCCCTGTGGTGTGCCGGTGCGCCTGCCATCAATAAGGAAGTCCTGTCCTTGACACTGTAGGTAAAAAGATCCTAGAAAGTCTCAAGACCTGTTAAGAAGAATATAAAGAGTAATCCGGTAATGTGACCTGGGGGAAAATCCATGTATCGGGATTTGTCAATGTTTGCTAATGGTTATTCGTATGTGATGTAACAACACAATTTTTTATCAGATTTTAATGTAATATTTCCCGGAAATATATTGTTGCAGTTTTTAAATAAAAAGATCATTATATAGTTATATTCTTGTACATAGGGGGAGTGTTTATAGTAGTTATATTCTTTTTACATATGGGGCAGTAATTAAAAGTTATATTCTTGTATATAAAAAGGGAGATATAGTAGTTATAATTCTTGTACATAGGGGGGAGTATTATAGTAGTTTTATTCTTGTACATAGGGACAGTATTATAGTAGTTATATTCTTGTACATAGAGGGGGAGTATTATAGTATTATATTCTTGTACATAGGGACAGTATTATAGTAGTTTTATTATTGTACAAAAGGGCAGATTAAAGTTTTTAAACTATACATAGGGCAGTATTTTTAAGAGTTAATTTCATGTACATATTTGGGGAGTATTATAGTAGTTATATTCTTGTATATAAAGGCAGTATTATAGCATTTTTTATTCTTGTCCATAGGGGGCAGAATTTATAAGTAGTTATATTCTTGGTACATATGGGCAGGGATTTATAGTAGTTTATTTTTGTACATAGGGACAGATTTTAGTATTATATCTTGTACAAAAAGGGACAGTATTATAGTAGTTATATTTTTTTACAAAAGGGAAAAGTATTTTTAGTAGTTATATTCTTGTACATAAGGACAGTATTATAGTATTTATAATCAGACATAAGGGCAGTATTAAGTAGTTATATTCTTGGACATGGGGGGGGTTTATAGTAGTTTTATTCTTGTACATAGGGGGAATATTTTGTAGTTAATTCTTTTTACATAGGGGCAGTATTATTGTAGTTAAATTTTGTACTAGGGGGCAGTATAAGTAGTTATATTCTCGTACATAGGGGCGTATTAAGTAGTTATATTCTTGTACATAGGGGCAGTATTTAAAGATTTATATTCTTGTACATAGGAGCAGTATTATAGAATTATTTCTTGTACATAGGGACAGTATTATAGTAGCTTTATTCTTGTACATAGGGACAATATTATAGTAGTTAAATTCTTGTACATAAGGAGCAGTATTATAGTATTTTATATCAAATACATAGGGGTATTATGTAGTTATATTCTTGGACATGGGGAAGATTATAGTAGTTATATTTTTGTACATAGGGGCAATATTATTGTAGTTATTTTCTTGTACATAGGGGCAGTATTATAGTAGTTATATTCTTTTACATAGGGGCGATTATAGTTGTTATATTCTCGTACATAGGGGCAGTATTATTGTAGTTTTTAAATTTTTGTACATAGGGGCAGTATTATAGAAATTTATTCTTGTACATAGGAGCAGTATTAAAAGTTTATATTCTTGTCAAGGGGCAGTATTAAAAAAGTTATATTCTTGTACATAGGAAATAGTATTATAGTAGTTAATTCTTGTACATAGGGGGCATATTTAATAGGTTATATTTTGACATAAGGGGCAGTATTATAAAAGTTATATTCTTGTTTCATAGAGGGAGTATTATAGTAGTTATTTCTTGTACATAGGGCAGTATTATAAGTTTTATTTTTTCTTGTCATAGGAGGCAGTATTTTAGAGTTATATTCTTGTACATAGGAGCATATTTAGTAGTTTTAATCTTGTTTCATAGAGGCAGTTTTATTGTAGTTATATTTTTGTACATAGGAGCAGTATTATTATAGTTTTACCTTTACAAAGGAGGCAGATTATAGCAGTTTTTATTCTTGTACTAGGGGGGAGTATTTTAGTAGTAATATTTTTGTACATAGGGGACAGTATTATGTTTTTTATATTCTTTTACTAGGGGGCAGTATTATAGTAGTTATATTCTTGTACATAGTGGGGGAGATAAGTAGTTATTTCTTGTACAGAGGGGAGTATTATAGTAGTTATATTATGTTACATAGGGGCAGTATTATAGTAGTTATATTCTTTTTACATAGGGGCATTTTTAGTAGTTATTTCTTGTACATAAGGGACAGTATTATAATAGTTTATTCTGTTTTTTGTAAAAGGGCAGTATTATAGTAGTTATATTTTATGTAATAGGGGCAGTATTATATAGTTATAAATTCTTTTTACATAGGGCATTATTATAGTGTTTATTCTTGTACATAAGGGGCATGTTATAGTGTTATATTTGTACATAGGGGCAGTATTTAGTAGTTATATTCTTGTACATAGGGGGAGTATTATAGTAGTTATATTCTTGTACATAGGGGGCAGTATTATAGCAGTTATATTCTTGTACATAGGGGGCAGTATTATAGTAGTTATATTTTTGTACATAGGGGACAGTATTATAGTAGTTATATTCTTGTACATAGGGGCAGTATTATAGTAGTTATATCTTGTACATAGTGGGCAGTATTATAGTAGTTATATTTTGTACATAGGGGCAGTATTATAGTAGTTATATTCTTGTACATAGGAGGCAGTATTATAGTAGTTATATTCTTGTACATAGTGGGCAGTATTATAGTAGTTATATTCTTGTACATAGGAGGCAGTATTATAGTAGTTATATTCCTGTACATAGGAGCAGTAGTACAGTAGTTCTATTCTTGCACATAAGGGATAATAATATAATAGTTATAGTCTTGTACATAGGGGGCGGCATTTAAGTACTTATTTTCTTGTACATTTATTGTAGTTTTATCCACATTGAACACTTCCCTGTTCTGAATTTAAATGATTACTTCACTCCAACAATTTATAAATTATATTGCGGAGGGCCAGTCGGGACCTTTGCTGGAGAATTACAGTGACAACTGTTATTTTGCTGTCGCACTTTTCACAGGCATTTATCACACATTAGTGAAAGGCACAGAGGAGAAACCTGTAATGTCACATAATTATGCCCCACACAATGTGTATCAGAGTGGGTGCACACGTCCGGCACCTTGTTATGCTTTCTGCCATATAAATGATGTTTTTCAGCCTTAATCATTAGTGGAGAGTGCAGTAATGAAGTATATAGAGGATTTGCCGGTGATTTTATTATTAATGCACTGCATTTATTGCTGCCACCATCTACGCTCAGGTTATGTCAGACTGACAGAGAGCTCAGCCACGGTCGGTGACCCGGGCCTAGTGGGTAAATGTTTCCTGTACAGCCGGTTTTTTTCTTTTGCTTGTTATAGAAAATATTTAGATTCTCTGGGAAAGTTTCACACATGATAAGCTTAGATACATCAGATTTGTGAATAGTATCACACGTGATATGCTTAGATACATTAGCTCTGCAAATAATAAAGCAGGCTTAGATATTCCGCAGGAAACCGGTACTGGAGTCCTCTGTGCTGCTGGGACCTTGCTCCTGCCACTCTCCTTAAATATTCTGTGCTGCTGTGGATCCTTCAGTTTCCACAATATACGGTTTCTCTCAGTGTGTGACCTACAACAAGATCAGCACATTCCTCTCCTGAAATACTCTGCCACAGCTGTAAATATATATATATTTTTTGGACTAACGTACACCATGGTCCTATATAGGCTATAATACCAGGCAGATACATTCTCATTATTTTACTCCATCGCTAAAAGGTAACTGGCAGAGAGCGGCTTGTTGAGGAAGTGTTAATAGACATAGCGGTGGCGAAGGACGGGGTCAGGTTGTTCACAACATGCATCTTAAATACTATGGTGCTGCTGTGAAGATCTTGCTTCTTTCAATACATAATCTAAATCTATGGCTTCTCAAAAATTAACACATGCCACTCCTGAAATGCTCTGTGCTGCGTAGACCCTGCTCCTTCCACTATGCCACTCTCAGTCTTCTACCTCCCGTAAGATAAGCGCTGCTGCGCTCCTTATATGTTCTGTGTTGCTGTGAACCCTCCGGTTCCCAGTAAACAGCATTTCTCGGTCTGTCACCTCTTCTGAAATACTCTGTGACGCTGTAATTGCTCTAAAATTTAATTTTTTTCATTTTTTAAAAGGCCATAAGGAACTCCCCCTTTTCCTTGTCATGTACCAGGAAGATACTTTTACATAATTTTTTTTCATCATCTATGGTAACAAGCAGAGAGATTGGTCTGTCGGTGAAAGTGTTAAAAGGTTTTAGCGCGGCTGAGGATGAGGTCAGTCTGGTCATTGCTGTCAGTTCTTTGTTCCCTTAATGAAGCTGTTTGTACATTTTGCAGGCGCTAATCAATATGTGTTTCTGTGACATGAGGCAGGAGAACAAGGAACTGAGAGCGCTGGCTGCATATTATTCTTCAGGACATGATTTATGGAGGGTTTCGCCTGATCCCTAAAATATATATATATATACAGTATATATATATATATAGATATATTCTATATATTATCTATATACAGTACAGACCAAAAGTTTGGACACACCTTTCATTCAATGATTTTTCTGTATTTTCATGGCTATGAAAATTGTAGAATCACACAGAAGGCATCAAAACTATGAATTAACACATGTGGAATTATACATTACACTTTACAAAAGTGTGAAACAACTGAAATTATGTCTTATATTCTAGATTCTTCAAGTAGCCACCTTTTGCTTTGATTACTGCTTTTCACGCAGAAAAGGTGAACGATGGACTCTACATGCCTGGTTCCCACCGTGAAGCATGGAGGAGGTGGTGTGATGGTGTGGGGGTGCTTTGCTGGTGACACTGTTGGGGATTTATTCAAAATTGAAGGCACACTGAACCAGCATGACTACTACAGCATCTTACAGCGCCATGCTTTTTCATCCGGTTTGTGTTTAGTTGGACCATCATTTATTTTTCAACAGGACAATGACCCCAAACACACCTCCAGGCTGTGTAAGGGCTATTTGACCAAGAAGGAGAGTGTTGGGGTGCTACGCCAGATGACCTGGCCTCCACAGTCACCAGACCTGAACCCAATCGAGATGGTTTGGGGTGAGCTGGACCGCTCCCGCTTCAATTTTGAATAATCCCCAACAGTGTCACCAGCAAAGCATCCCCACACCATCACACCACCTCCTCCATGCTTCACGGTGGGAACCAGGCATGTAGAGTCTATCTGTTCACCTTTTCTGCGTGCAAAGCAGTAATCAAAGCAAAAGGTGGCTACTTTGAAGAACCTAGAATATAAGACATATTTTCAGTTGTTTCACACTTTTTTGTAAAGTGTAATATATAATTCCACACATGTTAATTCATAGTTTTGATTCCTTCAGTGTGATTCTACAATTTTCATAGTCATGAAAATACAGAAGAATCTTTGAATGAGAAGGTGTGTCCAAACTTTTGGTCTGTACTGTATATGTTGTAAGAAAGTAGGAGGTGTGGACCCGGATGGCACGTAAAGGTTGCTGAGATGGTTTTTATTTTGGCTGGGTTTTGGGTTCAGGATTTAGGAGCGACAAAAAGAGCCTGGGTGGGAAAGGCCGCTCCCATGCTCCGGCCTGGTTCTTACAGGCCTAATACCAGGCAGCTGGTTGAGCTCAGCAGAGTGTGTTGTGTTGAAGCTTGAGAAAAAGCATTCATGGTGGACAGTGTATGCTAGAGACTGAGAAGTATCTGTAATACCAAGTTGGGGAGACTGATTCTCTTTTAATTACTCAGAGAAAGGACTGTTTTGTTATTCATTTGTGCTAAAGAAAGGATGTTTTCATTTTGGAGCTGTAAAGTTTATGAAGTACAATAAACTTTATTAAGTTTTCATCTAAAAATCCTGTGCTTGTGTGTATCCATGAGGCTACCAGAGAGCTGAACCCCCTACAATATATTTATAATTTATATATAAAACACATTTTAGTTTTTGTTTGTTTTTTATTGTGGGAACCTGGTTTTATTTAAGTGATGATGGGGGTTCCTGTGATCATGTACAACTTTCCAACAGCCTGGACCCCATGTTCCTGCCTGCATGCCCAATCTATGGGACAAATGGAGACGGTAGAGAACATTTATTCAATAACCGTCTATATATCTTCTTATATCAGGTCACAGAGCTCAACAATGTAAAAAGCATCGTCAGACTCCCGAAAACAACCAAGAAGCACGCGGTGGGAATATTCTTTACGGATGATACCTCCAAAACGTTCGCTTGTGAGTCAGGTAAGATATGGGATGTACCTATAAAGGCTCATCTCCGCTAGGCGCCACGCTGAGGACGCACCGACACTTCCTGATAGACGCCATCTGATCCCATTACACTTTATTTAAATCCGTTTTATGTGGAAGATGAGAATGGCCTCCCCTGTCACTAATACCTGTTGTAACAACAGTAAAATGTTGTGTTATAATGAGGGGTATAGAAACTCACATGATCATATGTCTTGTCTGATCACAATGTAATGATATGATTAGTATATTATAGTCAGTAACCGGGGGCAGGGCTGTGACAACCTCTCAATGATGATGTAGAGGCTTGTTGTCAGCGGAAATAGATGTAAAGCTGATTCTGTAGTATAA
The DNA here is from genome assembly GCA_033576555.1 of Oophaga sylvatica. NCBI lineage: Eukaryota > Metazoa > Chordata > Amphibia > Anura > Dendrobatidae > Oophaga > Oophaga sylvatica. Next base: position 96,488,432 of record JARQOD010000003.1, read on the forward strand.
AGATGTGTATATACAGCATGATCACAATGTGAATATATTACTTATATACACTCCTCAAAATTAAAACTGCCACAACAAAAAGGAAGAGTCGTAGAATTATGGAGATCACAGGATGGATAGACGTGTTAATCGTATGTAAATGATGAAAATATGGAAACAAAATTTTAAAAATACTACGATTTATTCAGTATGGTGTAAGAGAGCCACGTGCAGAAATCCCTGCACTTACTGTCTCGGCTGCTATCATTGAAGTTATTACTGGTTGTCTGAGGAACGTTCTGCTGCGCTGTATGCACTTAGGCAAATCATCAAGATCCGCTGCTGGCAGCTCCTTTACAATAGATAACTGATGATGTTCCCAATGTGCTTGATGGGAGACAAATCCGAAGAAGCTGCAGGCCATGGTATTATTATTATTATTTATTTATATAGCTCCATTAATTCCATGGTGCTGTACATGAGAAGGGGTTACATACAAAGTTATAGATATCGTTTACAGTAAACAAATTTACAATGACAGACTGGTACAGAGGGAGAGGACCCTGTCCTTGCGGACTTACATTCTACGGGATAATGGGGAAGAAACAGAAAGTCGGGGGTGCGGCAGCTCTGGTGGTGGCGGCGATGTGGCAGCTCTGGTGGTGGCGGCGTGGTGGTAGCTAGGGTGGTGGCGGCGAGGCGGCAGCTTGGGTGGTGGCGGCGAGGCGGAATGGTTATTGCAGGTTGTAGGCTTTCCTGAAGAGATGGGTTTTCAGGTTCCGTCTGAAGGATCCAAGGGTGGTGGATAATCATACATGTTGAGGCGTGGAATTCCAGAGGATGGGGGATATTCGGGAGAAATCTTGGAGGCGGTTGTGTGAGGAATGAATAAGTGTGAAGGATAGTAGGAGGTCTTGGGAGGATCGAAGATTACGTGAAGGAAGATATTGGGAGATTAGTTCAGAGGTATAGGGAGGAGACAGGTTGTGGACGGCATTCACGTGTGGATGGTATCACGTTTAGGCAACGCAGACAGCTCACAATAGCACGAGCAACATGTTGCCTGCTTTGTCGTGTTGAAAAATGGCTCCTGGGAAACTTTGGAGAAAAGGCCGTTCCACTAGTTCCACAGCCCAATTAATGTAATACAGATCTGATGGTGCACTTAAGATGAAGACTAGAGGGATTCGGCTGACGTACATTATCTCACCCCTCACCATATTCCAAGGAGTAGGACCAGTGTGACTCGTGAAGGCCTCTTCATGGCATTGACTAGTGTATTAAACCAATGATGTCAGTAACCATGACAATCTGTCAGACATGATATAGCGACTGATTGTCACCAATAATTGATGGAGTAATTGATGGAGAAGTTGTTACTTGGTAGTATAAGGTGTGTGAATCTCAGGGAGATCAGACCACCTGTAATAAAGTAACAAATAGTTAGAACAGGGAGGTGGAGTTAAGACTTAAAAATGGCGTCAGTTGTATAAAACCCACTTTCGAATATCATGTTAACAATTACTAAGTTGATAGATTGGTGGGCCCCACATTCAAGACCTTGCAAAGATCTAGCCCTTCCAGGCATTGCAAAGAAAACCAATTGACTTTATCCAGAACTGTGTAATGCCTCACTTGTCCTGTGGAGGAGCTGCAGGAAACTGAGCACCGATCACAGAGGATCACTCAGCAGGAAGACATCCTGTGATTTGTTCATTTTTACCAAACTCTTCTGGTAAAGGTGAGAACCACAGCACAAAATAGCAATGGTGTCTGAAACATAATTTATATGATGTATGCAGCCCCCCTGTGTAGCCCTGGTGTTAGGCACACGCAGTACCCTGGAGAGTGTGTGGCGAGACAGCAGTTTAATGCTCAATACCCATTCACTCAACATACACTAGACACACCCTTAGGGTAGTGTAGTTACTTGTGAGGGAGTGGTCAGGGTGTATATTGGTTGAGTGATTAGAGTAGTCAGTTTCCTGTCTTCGGACAGAGCAGACGTGTGGAGTCTAGCTGGGACTAGGAGGGAGGAAGCAGTCCAGCCTGGTTCTTCAGCAGTTCAGCAAGTGGAGGCCAGTAAGGGCGAGATATAAATCACCTCAGCCTGGTCAGAGCTGTACCTCACTTGAAGACATTGACAAAGAAAGAAGAGCTTAGTACAGAAATACTTCAGTTACCTGTCCCAAGGACAGTGAAAGGTTCAGAGACGTGCTCCTGCCTAGTGGATAACTGAGAGTCTGTCAACTAACTCTAAAGGAAGAGAAGAAGGGAGTGACTATACGACTTTTTGCAAGTGTGAGTGTTTATGCTACAAGCGAGGACAAGGCGAAAGGCACAGTGGAAAGAATATTTGAAAAGTGCTTTTGGATTGAAGAAGTCCTGCACATTGTAACCGGTCACTGGGGACCGAAGGATCACTATTAGCTTCAAGCATAGTGGTAAGAAAACCAGAGATTTACCGGACCTTAGGTCGCGGCAAACAGCCCCAAATAGTCAGTACGTAACTGGGGTCAGGGAAGTGAGGACCTTGAGTCTCTGCAGGACAAGATAGGAATTCAGCTTTCTCACAGGAAGGCTCCTACCACAAAACTGACTGGGCGGTACAGCTATGGAATAGCTGGAGTTATAGAGGGAACTACGCTTCAGGCTGGTTGTACTCATCGTGTTGAAAGTAAAGGAGGCCCCTAACTTGTCCAGCTGCTATCTCAAAACACACTCTCCTTGGATCAGCCTCCCTGGGACCTGCCTGAACATCTTACAAGTAAAGGTATGGAAAGACGCTGACCGTGTGAGACTGTGTTATTTATCTGCACCCGACTTCACTAACTTCATAGACTTTGAGGGACCAGTCCCACCTGTAGGGGACCCGACATCTAGCTGCCTCACTATCCCCTCAGAGCTCTACAGCAGCGCTGGTACAAATTACCAGAAGACTACAGGTGGCGTCACGAACTGTATATAAATCTATCCCCTGTAAATATATCCCCCCAACATACGCCAGACCGCTAGGGCCACAGACCGAGCCACCGCTACCTGTGACAATCCCCATAGACTTCCATGGGCTCGGCTCTGAGTACCCCATTGCCCTGGTAATCCACAATTGTGGTGGCGGGTCGATACACCCCGACCTACAGGCTGACCCCTGACAACATTGAGGATTCCGCTCACACTTGACCTTCCACTGCTATTTACATGACTGATGAGAGAAGCGATATCTAAGTCTCCATTTTCCAATTAAGCCTAAAAACCAGATGTGAAATTTATTGACCGTTTCTGAAGACCATCGATGATGCGCTTTATAGAAGTAAGTGCAGTGAGACACGGGGCGACCGTCGCTAACTGCAGCTGGAAACCGGCCTTAATGTGCTGGAGAAGAGCCATTTGTATAATTGCAACTTAAAACGCGTTTGGAGGAATAACAATCTACAGCCGTGTAAGCAGGACTTAGCTGAAATGGATTTTCAGCTTCTGGATATAAAAAATATACATATACTGTACATTCACTGACAGCATGCAGAGATCTTAATAATGAGGAGAGATTGAATCACAAAGGTCTCATTTATTATGGCATTTGCAACTTTTTTAAAATATTTTTTGTTGTTTTTCACCTAATTTTCTTATGTGCTTTATTCTCTTTTATTTGCGCCTTTTAAAATTTATTTTATATGCCTTTTTATGTTTTTTTTTATGTTCAGCATTGTGTGCTAGGTTCGGGGTTTTCACCTAATTTATCAATTGCAACTTTTCAGAAAGTTGCAAAATTTTGGTACAAATGTAGTTGCCTCCCTGGAAAGATTTCATGCGCCCAAAATTTTTGCCTTTTTTGTGATTTTTAGGCGGCACATGTGATTTTTTTTTTGTGATAAAAAGTTGCAAAAAAAAGTTAAAGTAAAAAAAAAAAAGGTTGATTCATACTCTTATGTCCATTAGAAAATTTCTTAATCCTTATTATGTATTGATTAAGACGTATTTACACAAGGCTGGACTGGCCCTTTAAGGGCTGTATATTAGTGGCACAATGATATTTATGGTATACGCGCCTTGGTTTGTGTTTTCCTGCAGATCTTGAAGCTGATGAATGGTGTAAGGTGCTGCACACTGAGTGTCTTGGGAACCGGATTAATGACATAAGTTTGGGGGAACCAGATCTGCTGGCAACTGGTGTAGAAAGAGAGCAGAATGGTGAGAGATCATCCTAGGCCGTCATACACACCGGTAGTGCAAGTACTCCAGTCACATCCAAAGCTGAACAGATCTGCTGACTTCAGCTACCTGGAGCCTTGTGCTCGCAGTCACACCTTTAACTGACATTGTTAATTAAAGGTGTTGAAGGGGGTGTCCACTATTTGGTTAACCCTTTCTCATCCCTCATGTTTGACCCTGTTAAAATAAAGACATGTATACTCGCCCCTGGTGCTGGCGCCGTCCCAGCGGTGTCAGTGTGTAGCCCTGGTGTGAAGGCACACGCAGTACCCTGGAGGATGTGCGGAGAGGTAACAGTTTAATGCTCAATAACCATTCACTCCACCACACACTTGGACACACCCATAGGGTATGTAGCCAGTGAGTCAGAGAGTTTCCTGTCAGGAAGACAGAGGAGTCAGTCTAGCCTGGACGTGGAGGGAGGAAGAAGTTCAGCCAGATCCTGTCAGCAGTTCTTAAAGTGGAGGCTAGTAAGGGTGAGCCAGTTCACCTTAGCCTAGTCAGAGCTGTGCTTAATCAGAAGACAGACAGTTTGGAAAGAAGAGTTAGTAACAGAAAACTTCAGTCGCCTGTCCCAAGGACAGTGAAGTTCAGTCGACGTGCTCCTGAACTAGAAGAATACTGAGCATCTGTTAGCGAGCTCCAAGGAAGAAGCAAGAAAGGAATTAGTTTGTATTACCCTAGGAAGTGTGGAGTGCTTATGCTACAAGCGCGAACAGGGCGAAGGGCGCAGTGGAAGAAGTTATAGCAGTGCCTTAAGGATTGGACTATCCTGCACATTGTTCACCGGTCACTGGGGACCGAAGTGTCACTACAGCTTCAGGCGTAGTGGTAGAAAAACCAGAGTCTTACTGGACCTTAGGTCGCAGAAAGCAGCCCTTGGAGTGTCGGTACGTAACTGGGGTCAGGGAGAGTGGGAACCTTGAGTCGATGCAGGACAACAGTAGGAACCCAGCCCTCTCAAAGGAAGACTCCGACCACAAAACTGACCGGGCAGTACAGCTAAGGACTTAGCTGGAGTATTCGGAGTGAACTTAGCTTTATGCTGGTTGGACTCATCATATTGGAAAGTAAAGGAGGCCCCCAACCTGTTCAGCTGTTATCTCAAAGCACATCCTCCACCCGACCAGCCTCCCTGGGACCTGCCTTATCATCTGACAAGTAAAAGGTATGGAAAGACGCTGGATGGTGTGAGATTGATTTATTTATCTGCACCCGACATCATTAATTCCATAGACTTTGAGGGACCAGTCCCACCTGTAGGGGACCCGACATCTAGCTGCCACACCATCCCCTCAGAGATCTACAGCAGCGCTGGTCTTAGTGATCAGACAACTACAGGTGGCGTCACGAACCGTTATATACCAAATCCCCTGTAAATATCCCCCCCAACATACGCCTGACCGCCAGGGCCACAGACCGAGCCACCGCTACCTGTGACAACCCCATAGACTTCCATGGGCTCGGCTCTGAGTACCCCATTGCTCTGGTAACCCACAATTGTGGTGCGGGTCACAACATCAGCACTTGCGTTCCCGTGGCTCTCGTGTGGTTGTTATGACGCATGAGCTCGGTGCACAAATAGTGCTGGCGTCTCTGTTCCCGCACTCGGACAAATCGAACAAGAGGAAGTCAGATAGCAGACAGTCCTCACTTCCTGTCCAATGCGTCCAAAAATGGGGATAGTGACGCCAGTGCTAAGTGTGCACAGTAGAGCTCATGTGTCATAACAACCTCACATGAGCCACAGGAATGCAAGTGTTTACTCCGCAAATAGTGGACAATCCCTTTAAGTTTCATTGCATGGTGGAAGATGTAGGATTTCTTTACTACCTATATTTATGCTATTCACATTCACTAAAAGGGACTCTGACACCAATTGTTTGCTACCCAATCAGAAAGCAGCATGATGTAGGGGCAGGGGCCCTGATTCCAACAATGTATACTGGCTTTTCTGTTTTCTCTGCTGCATATTTACTAGTTCTCCAAATGCTTGCCTCTGTATAACCCCGCCCATAACACTGATTGGCCGCTCTCTGTGTACACTGTGCATAGGCAGAACGTTGCCATTCAATGGTGGGGGAGGAGTTGGACTATAGGACAGCAGGCCAACTAGTACTCTAGTGATAATCCCTTTTTGATTTTACAAACACTATAGCAGGCAGCCCAGTAAGTGACACATCACTAGAATCAAGGTATCTTACCCTACATTATGCTGCTCTCAGATTAGGAAGTAAAAAGCCGATGTCAGATTCCTTTTAAACAACAGGGCTCCGCAATTACATGAAATCATGAAGCAAAACTGAATGCAGCTTTGGATGTGATTGTAGAAATAATGTCATAAATTACTAAAGATTAGATTATGTACTAATCCTCATACTGAAATCCTTGAAATCCATGTCAGGTTGTTACAATGGCTCATTTATATAATCTATGGTTGACTTTGTTTTTCTGAGTATTTTCTATCCTAGTTTCTTTTATAAAGATTTTGACTAACGTTCTGTTTTTCTCCCAGAGAGATTCAATGTGTATTTGATGCCGTCCCCTAATACAGATGTCCATGGGGAGTGCACACTGCAGATCACCTTTGAGAACATCAGCTTATGGGATGTGCAGAACCCCAGGTTGAAGCTGGTGTCTTGGCCACTAAGCTCATTGCGGAGGTACGGACGGGACCCAGCCTGGTTCACATTTGAAGCTGGCAGGTGGGTAGACGGAAGCCTCACATGACTTGCTCTTTTTGAATGGTTCTCCTGATCCTCAGATAAAGGTCCGGCAGTACATAAATGCCCATTATTGGATTAAGGTTCATCACTGAATTTTAAAAAAATGGATATAAGTCCATAATTAGATCCAGCTCCATTATTAAAAAAGGTCTGTGCCTGTATAAAGGTTCCTCAGTGGAGAGAAGCCTGTCATTAATATCATCATTAGATAAAGGTCCTTCATTAGATGAAAGACTGTCATTGGACATATCATTACCATTATCCACCAGGTCGATTTTTAAACAAAGGTCCATTACAGGATAAAGTTCAATATCTGGATATATTCATCATTGAATAAAGATGCATTTTTGGGTAAAGGTCAATCATTGGATGTAGCTTCATCACTAAATGAATGTTCGTCAATGGAGAAAGGTTCATTATTGGATAAAGGTCCATCATTGAATGTTGGCTGTCACTGGAGAAAGGTCCATCACTAAATGTAGGTCCATCATTCGAGAAAGGTCCATCACTAAATGTAGGTCCATCATTGCAGAAAGGTTCATTAATGGATGTAAGTTCATCATTGGATGTAAGTTCATTATTGGAGAAAGGTCCATCATTAGATATAGGTTCATTATTGGATAAAGTTTATCATTGAATTAAAGGTCCATTATTGGATCCATTGGATAAAGGTCCATGGCTAAAGGTAATTTAATGGATAATTGTCATACATTAAATAAAGGTCCATCATTGTATACCTCATGGAGTAAAAAGTATATAATTGAATGAATGCCGAGATAAATTTAAATAATTAGATGTCCATTATTGGTTGGACTGACAAGCTACAATAACTTATAGAATCAAACAAGTCTCCAAGTTGACAATGACATAATATACAGTGGGTGCGGAAAGTATTCAGACCCCTTTTCACTCTTTGTTTCATTGAAGCCATTTGGTAAATTCAAAAACGTAAAATTTTTTCTCATTAATGTACACTCTGCACCCCATCTTGACTGATAAAAAACAGAAATGTAGAAACTTTTGCAAATTTATTAAAAAAAACAAAACTGAAATAACCTACATGGTCATAAGTATTCAGACCCTTTGCTCAGTATTGAGTAGAAGCACCCTTATGAGCTAGTACAGCCATGAGTCTTCTTGGGAATGATGCAACAAGTTTTCTACACCTGGATTTGGGGATCTTCTGCCATTCTTCCTTTGCAGATCCTCTCCAGTTCCATCAGGTTGGATAGTGAACGTTGGTCAACAGCCATTGTCAGGTCTCTCCAGAGATACTCAATTGGGTTTAGGTCAGGACTCTTGATGGGCCAGTCAAGAATGGTCACAGAGTTGTTCTGAAGCGACTCCTTTGTTATTTTAGCTGTGTGCTTAGGGTCATTGTCTTGTTGGAAAGTCTTGTTGTCTTCGGCCAAGTCTGAGGTCCAGAACACTCTGGAAGAGGTTTTTATCCAGAATATCTCTGTACTCATGTTTCCTTCAATTGCAACCAGTCGTCCTGTCCCTGCAGCTGAAAAACACCCCCATATCATGATGCCGCCACCATCATGTTTCACTGTTGGGATTATATTGGGCAGGTGATGAGCAGTGCCTGGTTTTCTCCACACGAACCGCTTAGAAATATCACCAAATGTTCTATCTTCAGCTCACCAGACCAGCGAATCTTATTTCTCATAGTCTGGGAGTCCTTCATGTGTTTTTTAGCAAACTCTATACGGGCTTTCATATGTCTTGCACTGAGGAGAGGCTTCCGTTGGGCCACTCTGCCATAAAGGCCCGACTTGTGGGTGGCTGCAGTGATAGTTGACTTTGTGGAACTTTCTCCTACTGCATCTGTGGAGCTCAGCCACAGTGATCTTGGGGTTCTTCTTTACCTCTCTCACCAAGGCTCTTTTCCCACGATTGCTCAGTTTGGCTGGACGACCAGGTCAAGGAAGACTTCTGGTAGTTCCAAACTTCTTCCATTTAAGGATTATGGAGGCCACTGTGCTATTAGGAACCTTGAGTACTGCAGAAATTTGTTTGCAACCTTGGTCAGATCTGTGCCTTGCCACAATTCTGTCTCTGAGCTCCTTGGCCAGTTCCTTTGACCTCATGATTCTCATTTGGTCTGACATGCACTGTGATCTGTGAGGTCTTATATAGACAGGTATGTGCCTTTACAAATCAAGTCCTATCAGTTTAATTAAACACAGCTGGACTCCAATGAAGGAGTGAGAACAATCTCAAGGAGGATCACAAGGAAATGGACAGCATATGACGTAAATATGAGTGTCTGAGCAAAGGGTCTGAATACTTATGACCATGTGATATTTCAGTTTTCTTTTTAATAAATTTGCAAAAATTTCTACATTTCTGTTTTTTTTCTGTCAAGATGGGGTGCAGAGTGTACATTTGTAAAGGGACGGCCGCGAGGCCGATGCACTGGAAGCTGTGTGATGTTTTACCTCTGTAATGTCTATTGTTCTAGGGTGTTCCCCTTTCGTGAGGGAGCGTACAGAGCGATTAGAGACAGAGTCCAGAATCGCGTCAAACAGTTCTGCTTTATTTTCCTCTGGACACAGCACATCCAAGACACCATAAGCACTTCTTACACAATACCAGCAATACATTCTTCACAAGTCTGCTTCTTCTCCGCTGCCACACCAGAATGGACCAATAAGTACTGACGGGACGAGGAGCCTGGTGAAAACGGCACTTCGATCTCTTCCCCTGGAGACACTTCAATCCAGCATAAGAAAGACACATCTACTAGGTTGTCCACCCCTCTCTGGTTATCCTGCCCAGATACTTCCGATGGCCCACTCGCTTCAACGCTTCAGCATGACCTCTTCTGCTGAGCGTTCCCACAGTGGTTCTTCCACTGGACTACTGCTGCGTAAACCCACTTTCTTTGGGCTCACACTACCACGGTGAATCCTTCACTGGCTTCTTCAGGGTTGCTGACACTAGCAAGGTCCACCCCCGACTGATCTCCGCTACGAGGAAACCTTCCTGACAGATTCCCGCTTGGAGGCAATCCTTCCCTAGCAAACAGTCCCTAACTATTGTACCTATCAGAACGGATGTGCTCAATGCCCCCCTCTGGTGACCAAACCCCATAACTGTTTTGACTACTTTTCTAACGTTCTAACTGGATCTCTAATGTGCCCCCATTAGTGACCCCTCACAACTACAATTAACCCATGATTATGTACACTACTCTCCTAGTGCCCTCCTCTAGTGACCCCCAGGATGCACTAACTACCTATCACTCAAACCCCACATATATTTATATACATATACAAAGCATATATTTACATAGATGAACACAATTAAAGGGGAATAAACCTTAATGGGTTAATACCCTTGACCTCCTTACACATTAATGAGAAAAAAAATGAACTTTTTTGAATTTACCAAATGGCTGCAATGAAACAAAGAGCGAAAAATTTAAAGGGGTCTGAATATCTTCCATACTGCTGTAGTTTTGGCACAATTGTTAACCCGTTGTATATATTTATTATTGTAATATATTTTTAAGCCATAATTAATCTATATAAGACCTCCATATACTTCCTGTCTTATGTCCACCTCTAATCTTCCAGAGGACATTTCATGTGACACAATCCCAAAAGTCATTAGCGGGTTTTTTATACTGATAGATAATCCTGGGGTGGCTGATAATATTCTTATCTCAGTGTGTGTTTGTGCAGGGCAGGGATGTCTCCGCTGAGATGGTGGCAGACAGGCGATGACACTCTCTAGGGGAAGAGTTATAGATTTGGCTGAAGAAGACTCATGTTATTCTTGTCTGTTGACAGAATGTGTGACACCGGGGAAGGACTGTTTATCTTTCAAACCAGAGAAGGTGAAGCCATTTATCACAAGGTTCATTCAGCAGCTCTAGCGATAGCCGAACAACATGAGCGGTTACTGCAGAGCGTCAAGAATTCAATGGTATGTACTGAGATAATTGTGCTTTTTATCTATCTATCTATCTATCTATCTATCTATCTATCTATCTATCTATCTATCTATCTATCTATCTATCTATCTCATATCGATCTATCCAAAAAAACCTGACCAGCACCCCTTAAGTGTGAATAGGTGCAAGCTGCTTCGACTGCAAAATATGTATAAAAAATCACAGCAGCATCTATCTCCTATCTATCTTCAGTCTTAGTACAATGAAATAAATCAATATCTACTACTTACTGACCGAAATGGCTCAAAACAGGCATTTTCCAATATTTAGAGTAAACTTGCATAAAGTATATGCATGATCATCCAAAGGGGTTGAGCTCTTTAGTGCAATCCTCCACCTACCCTCTATTGGGTCATAAAAGGGAACAGCCCCTCCTAAGAGGACATCATCCCCAGGGGTCACATCTTCCTGCCCTGTGTTATGATATGGAGTATGCAGTAATCTTCAGAATGTCCCTAGATTACTATTCAGGAGTAGTGTCTCTTTAATAAGGATAATGATGACATAATGATGATGAAGGGGAATCGGACATTATCTTCTTCTCCAGAGTAGCATGAAGGACCCTCAAATCAAGCATAGCAACTAAATAAACATTTATAATTAGGAAATATCCTTATCTGATGAGTCTGGTCATCTTTAATTTACAACTCTAGCTCACAATGACTGAAACTTGTAATACACGACCGACCCGAGCCTTCAACCCTCCCGAGTCATTTGAGAATGAAGCAAAGAGGATTTTATAACATATAGACAAAAAGAGAGTGTCAACTAGTGGAGGATAATGGGATTGATTGAATTAGTGTACCATCATCCTGTATTCCAAGTATCACTGTCATTATTCTTTTACCCCAAGTGTTAGTATCATTATCCTGAAACCCAAGTGTCATTGTCCTGTCCCCAAGTGTTCGTGTCATTGTTTTCTACACCTTGTCAGTGTCATTGTCCTGTACCCCAAGTGTTAGAGTCATTATCCTGTACGCCAAGTATCAGTCATTGTCTAGTAAACCAATTATCAGTGTGTCACTGTCCTAGTGTCAGTGTGTCATAATCCTCAACCCCAAGTGTCAGTGTGTTATAATCTTCTACCTCAACCATCATTGTGTCAAAATCCTGTACCTCAAGAGTCAGTGTCCTGGTCCTGTACCCTAAGTGTCAGAGTCATTGTCCTGTAGCCTAAGTGTCAGAGTCATTGTCCTGTACCTTAAGTGTCAGAGTCATTGTCCTGTACCCTAAGTGTCAGAGTCATTGTCTTGTACCCTAAGTGTCAGTGTCATTGTCTTGTACAGAGTGTCAGTCTGTAATGGTTCTGTACCCCAAGTGTCAGTATCATTGTCATATACCCCAAGAATCAGCATCATTACCCTGTATCCAAGTGTCAGTGTCATTGTCCTGTACCCCAAGTATCAGTGTCATTGTCCGTACCTCAGGTATCAGTGTCATTGTCCTGTACCTCAGGTATCAGTGTCATTGTCCTGTACCCCAAGTATCAGTGTCATTGTCCTGTACTTCAGGTATCAGTGTCATTGTCCTGTACCCCAAGTATCAGTGTCATTGTCCTGTACTTCAGGTATCAGTGTCATTGTCCTGTACCTCAAATGTTAATGTCATTGTCCTGTGTCTCAAGTGCCAGTGTCATTGTCCTGTAAACCAATTATCAGTGTGTCACTGTCCTAGAGTCAGTGTGTCATCATCCTGTACCCCAAGTGTTTGTGTCATTGTCTTCTACACCGTGTCAGTGTCATCATCCTGTACCCCAAGTGTTCGTGTCATTGTCTTCTACACCATGTCACTGTCATTGTCCTGTACCGCAAGTATCAGTGTCATTGTACTGCACCCCAAGTGCTCATGTCATTGTCTTCTACACCGTGTCACTGTCATTGTCCTGTACCCCAAGTATCAGTGTCATTGTCCTGTAAACCAATTATTAGTGTGTCACTGTCCTAGTGTCAGTGTGTCATAATCCTCAGCCCCAAGTGTCAGTGTGTTATAATCTTCTACCTCAACCATCATTGTCTCAAAATCCTGTACCTCAAGTGTCGGTGTCCTGGTCCTGTACCCTAAGTGTCAGTGGATGGCGCTCCTTCTCCATCTGGACAGTCAGACTGAAATTTGCTCCTTCTCACACTCTGATCAGGGCTGAGCCCATCATGATTGTTCTGGTAGCCACAGCTGCTCAGTATAATGAGCTGTTCATTGTGGTGCCGCTCTCCGTGGTCCTGAAATTGATGTCACTACATTCACAGCACAGAAGTTCCTGCCATATAAGAAATGGCTGCTGCATGCCCATCGATGTCCGAGATATACTGCATGTGAAGAAAATGAAAATATTAAAGGGTACTTATGATTTCAGCTGATTATACAGAATCAGCTGCTGGGTGTGTACATGAGGAATAACAGTGTCTCAGATGCCTTATGTTCTGTATTTTCACCACTTTTCCCTTCTGCAGGCGCTCTGTAATTGTTAGCTGTCTCTGAGCTAGTGGGTGGAGAGTAGCTGCTTGGATGTCATCAATACACAGCACACAGTGACATGAGGATTTCTACACTTGTCTCTCTATGCAGCAAATGCTCATAAGTAGTAGCAGCAGCATGGAGGAAATTCTAAAGCAGTACTGAGCAGTGTAGCTGTGATTTCAGCAGCCTCACTCTGTGTATCTCTGCTACTTTACCTTACTCTGTTACTCCCTCCCTCTCCATAGACTTAAATCAACAGCTGTAACCTTATCCCTCAATAAAGCTGGCAGTTTGTCATATTTTGGCCAATATGGACTTTAGCAGTTTTCCAGAGTGAGTGGAGCAAGAAGCCGCTTTCTCTGATACAATAAATTCCAAAGGTTTTTTTTTTGGCTTGTAATATTGATTTATATAAAATTTTGTAAAACAGCAGCGGCCATTTAATATCACCTGGGATAGGCGGATTTCTATACTTGTTAATTATAAGGCATCGGCATGCTCATCAGGATATCAGGAGGAAAATCCTCTATAACAATTAAAGGGTCCATTCAGCATGGAAAAATCAATGTTGATTACCAGGAGAAGGGCTCATACTCACTGGCGACGAAAACGGATGATATTCAGCCGATAAAAAATCGGATTCAAATCTGACCAATGTTATTCAATAGATGACATCTCATTTGCGATTTTTTTCTCAGCCGAAATCGGTGTGAGGGCTCATACTCACTTGCTGGAAAAAAAACAGTCAGTTTTCAGGATTTTATATAGCGCCATCTATTGCATTAGCGATTATCATGCCAAAATCGCATCAAATCGCAGCATGTTGCGATTTTTTTCTTACACCGATTTCGGCTGAGAAAAAAATCGCAAATGAGATGTCACCTATTGAATAACATGGGTCCGATTTGAATCAGATTTTTTATCGGCTGAAAATCATTCGTTTTCGGCTCAAGTGAGTATGAGCCGTGAGAAAAAAATCGCAACATGCTGCGATTTGATGCGAATTTGGCATGATAATCGCCAATGCAAGTCAATGGGTGCGAGAAATCATCGCACAGCACTCGCACCATGCGAATGCTGTCCGATTTATACGCACCAGTCTCCTTTGAAAGGCCGGCAATTCATCCCCGGCTACTGTAAAATCACACTGACAGCTCACAAAACACTAGATACATACACATAGAATACTATATATATATATATATATATATATATACATGTCATTGTAACACATACATATATATATATATTTATAGTTCATACACTTCTACATAGTATAATAGCCGCTAATTCATCCCCGGCTATACTGTAAAATCACACTGACAGCTTTAATAAAGAATAGAAACAATACATGTACACACATAGAATACATATATATATATATGTCATTGTGACATATATATATATATATATATATATACATATATTTATAGTTCATACACTTCTACATACTGTAATAGCCGCTAATTCAATTGCCGGCTTTTGTGAAATCACCGAACCCGACATGAAATGAGACATGGTTTACAAACAGTTAACCATGTCATTTCATGTATTTTGATATATGGTTTTAACTTACAATTACATAAGTGTATGTGTGCAAAATTGCAGACATGTAGGGGTTAATTAAAGGTGTAAATTCGTTGAAAAAAAATGCGTGGGCTCCCGCTGTATTTTCTCCACCAGACAGACAAAGCAAGCGAGTGGGGGCAAATAATAATAGGCCAGGGAGGGTGCATTTATTTTGTGCCCCCCTGGCTACTAACATCTGCCCCCAGACACCCCAGAAAAGGCAAATCTATAATTAGATTCACCCTTTCTGGCACTTTGCCCGTTTATTCCCATTGCCCTGTAGCGGTGGCGAATGGGTTAATAAGGGGTTAAAGCCACCTTGCAATTGAAAGGTGACTTTAAGCCAGGTTAATAATTGAGAGCTGTCAATTAGACAACTGTCAATTATTAATCCTATTGTATGAAAGAAAAATCAAACACACACACTTTAATAAAAAATCATTTTAATGAAATAAATAATCAAACAGTTTTTGACCATCTTTTATTTTCCTGCTAAAACCATTTCCTGTAATAAAAATAAAATAAAAAAGCAACATTATTCTTACCTATCCGATGCACAGTCAGGTCCCACGCTGTAATCCATCAGAAAGGGTTAACAGGCTACAGCTAGCAGGCAGCTAATGCTGCCTGCTGAGCTGTTACCCCCTGAATAAATCAGTTCCTCTCCTGGCGAAAGGAGAGGAAGTGATTAATGTGTGAAGCTTAATTGATTTATTCCCACTTTCACTTGAGGTCAGGTCACCCTGACCTGACCTAAAGTGAAAGTGGGAAGCAATCAATTAAGCTTCACACACTCATCACTTCCTCTCCTGTCACTGGGAGAGGAACTGATTCATTCAGGGGATTACAGCTGAGCAAGAAAATATGGTCCAAAACTGTGTCTTTATTTCATTAAAAGGATTAATAATTAATGTGTGTGTTTTTTTCCTTTCAAACAATAGGATTAAATTGATAGTTGTCAAATTGACAACTCTCAATTATTAACCTGGCTTAAAGTCACATTTCAATTGCAAGGTGGCTTTAACCCCTTATTAACCCATTCGCCACCGCTACAGGGCAATGGGAATAGACGGGCAAAGTGCCAGAAAGGGCGAATTTAATTATAGATTTGCCTTTTCTGGGGTGTCTGGGGCAGATGTTAGTAGCCAGGGGGGGGCACAAAATAAATGCACCCTCCCTGGGCTATTATTATTTGCCCTCACTCACTTGCTTTGTCTGTCTGGTGGAGAAAATACAGTGGGAGCACACGCATTTTTTTTTCAACGAATTTACACCTTTAATTAACCCCTACATGTCTGCAATTTTGCACACATACACTCATGTAATTGTAAGTTAAAACCATATATCAAAATACATGAAATGACATGGTTAACTGTATGTAAACCATGTGTCATTTCATGTCGGGTTCTGTGATTTCACAAAAGCCGGCAATTGAATTAGCGGCTATTACAGTATGTAGAAGTGTATGAACTATAAATATATGTATATATATATATATGTCACAATGACTTATATATATATATATATATATATATATGTATTCTATGTGTGTATATGTATTGATTCTATTCTTTATTAAAGCTGTCAGTGTGATTTTACAGTATAGCCGGGGATGAATTAGCGGCTATTATACTATGTAGAAGTGTATGACCTATATATATATATAATTATTTGCTTTTTGTGTACATTTTTTTTTACAATGTGATTTTTACATGACTTTTTACATAGAGATAACTGCTCTATGTAAAACGTCATGTTAAAATCGCATTGCATACAGATGGAAAACTGATGGAAAACGGATGGAGCGATTACAAATCGCATACAAATCGCATGACAATCGCATGACAATTGTATATATTCGGACCGTTTTTTTTTCCACAAATGGGTATGAGCCCGAACTATGAAAACGGTATCATGAAGAATTTTTGCAAGTAGTGCCCTGATCTTAGGTAGGGGACAGAGTTATATAGTGGAAGGAGGTTGGTAATAAGATTATTGTGCTTTTCTTGCAGCTTCAAATGAGAATGAGCGAGAGAACAGTATCTCTCAACACCATGGTCCCATTACCTCGCAGCGCATACTGGCAGCACATCACAAGACAGCACAGCACAGGACAGCTCTACAGCCTGCAAGGTGAAGTACAAAGAATTCTACCTATTACTTTACACCATTGACTTTTAGAAGAGCACTTATATTAAAGCACTGTTATAGGAGCACTGACTTATTATCTCAGGGCACTGAGTTATTATACTAGAGAACTTACACTATAGAAATACTGACTTATTATATTAGAGTACTTATAGTGGTAAAGAACTGACTTATCTCAGGGAACTGATTTATTATACTAGAGCACTTACGTATAATATAGGAGCACTGACTTATTATCTCAGGGCACTGAGTTATTATACTAGAGAACTTACACTATAGAAATACTGACTTATTATATTAGAGTACTTATAGCAGTAGAGAACTGACTTATCTCAGGGAACTGATTTATTATACTAGAGCACTTACGTATAATATAGGAGCACTGACTTATTATCTCAGGGCACTGAGTTATTATACTAGAGAACTTACACTATAGAAATACTGACTTATTATATTAGAGTACTTATAGCAGTAAAGAACTGACTTATCTCAGGGAACTGATTTATTATACTAGAGCACTTACGTATAATATAGGAGCACTGACTTATTATCTCAGGGCACTGACTTATTATACTAGAGAACTTACACTATAGAAATACTGACTTATTATATTAGAGTACTTATAGCAGTAAATAACTGACTTATCTCAGGGAACTGATTTATTATACTAGAGCACTTACGTATAATATAGGAGCACTGACTTATTATCTCAGGGCACTGAGTTATTATACTAGAGAACTTACACTATAGAAATACTGACTTATTATATTAGAGTACTTATAGCATAAGAGAACTGACTTATCTAAGGGAAATGATTTATTATACTAGAGCACTTACCATACGTATAATATAGGAGCACTGACTTATTATCTCAGGGCACCGAGTTATTATACTAGAGAACTTACACTATAGAAATACTGACTTATTATATTAGAGTACTTATAGCATAAGAGAACTGAATTATCTCAGGGAACTGATTTATTATACTAGAGCACATACGTATAATATAGGAGCACTGATTTATTATCTCAGGGCACTGAGTTATTATACTAGAGAACTTACACTATAGAAATACTGACTTATTATGTTAGAGTACTTATAGCATAAGAGAACTGACTTATCTCAGGGAACTGATTTATTATACTAGAGCACATACGTATAATATAGGAGCACTGATTTATTATCTCAGGGCACTGAGTTATTATACTAGAGAACTTACACTATAGAAATACTGACTTATTATGTTAGAGTACTTATAGCATAAGAGAACTGACTTATCTCAGGGAACTGATTTATTATACTAGAGCACATACGTATAATATAGGAGCACTGATTTATTATCTCAGGGCACTGAGTTATTATACTAGAGAACTTACACTATAGAAATACTGACTTATTATATTAGAGTACTTATAGCATAAGAGAACTGACTTATCTCAGGGAACTGATTTATTATACTAGAGCACATACGTATAATATAGGAGCACTGATTTATTATCTCAGGGCACTGAGTTATTATACTAGAGAACTTACACTATAGAAATACTGACTTATTATGTTAGAGTACTTATAGCATAAGAGAACTGACTTATCTCAGGGAACTGATTTATTATACTAGAGCACATACGTATAATATAGGAGCACTGATTTATTATCTCAGGGCACTGAGTTATTATACTAGAGAACTTACACTATAGAAATACTGACTTATTATGTTAGAGTACTTATAGCATAAGAGAACTGACTTATCTCAGGGAACTGATTTATTATACTAGAGCACATACGTATAATATAGGAGCACTGACTTATTATCTCAGGGCACTGAGTTATTATACTAGAGAACTTACACTATAGAAATACTGACTTATTATATTAGAGTACTTATAGCAGTAGAGAACTGACTTATCTAAGGGAAATGATTTATTATACTAGAGCACTTACCATACATATAATATAGGAGCACTGACTTATTATCTCAGGGCACTGAGTTATTATACTAGAGAACTTATACTATAGAAATACTGACTTATTATACTAGATCACTTATAGCAGTAGAGAACTGACTTATCTCAGGGAACTGATTTATTATACTAGAGCACATACGTATAAAATAGGAGCACTGATTTATTATCTCAGGGCACTGAGTTATCATAATAAAACGCTACTTTCTAATGCAACAGCACTGACTTATTATATTACTGCACTTACCTATAATCTAAAAGCACTGACTTATCTCAAACACTGACTTATTATAGTAAAGCTTTCCATTATAATGTAAGAGCATTGACTTATTATATTACTGCACATACATATAAAATAAAAGCACTGACTTATATTAATGCCTTCCATTATAATGTAAGAGCAGTAACTATATATAGTAATATTAGAAAACTCAGGTATAGTATAAGAGCTTTGGCATACTATATTATTTCACTTGTATACAACATAACAGCACTGATTTATCATCTCAGGACCCTGGCATAGAACATAACAGCACTAATTTATCATTATAGGTCACTGTCACTGACTTATTACCCCAGGACAGTCAGGCATTTACTTATTTTATTACAGGATTTACAAAATAACAGTGGTGACTTATTTCAGACACTGACTTATTATATTAAAGCATTTACTTATATCATAAGAGTACTTACTTATCGTCTCAATACATTGACTTTATATATTGGATCATTCACTTACACGAGCAAGGACTTATCTCAGGGCACCGATTTATTATATTTGAGCGCTCACCTATATCATAAGAACACTGACTTATTATCTCAGGGCACAGAGTTATTATATTAGAACATTTGTTAAATAGCAGCATTGACTTATTATATTGCTGCACTAACGTAAAACAAGGCAGTCCTAACCTTTAAGTGCCCTAACAGCTGCCTATGATGATGCGACTGGGCGGGACTTCCAGCGTCATTCTGACTGACAGCCGGCTCCCCCAGTAAGGCAGTGGGAATCCGACAGTCAGATTGATACCGGCAGTCCTGCCCTGTCGACAGAGCGGACCGGAAAAGAAGCCTCCGCTCTGTGGACGTGATATCAGCAGAGGTTTCTGAATCCCCAGCAGGAGGGATCTGTGACCGCTCTGTGTCGGGGTAGAACGGCACCGTGCACAACAGGCAGGTAAGTTGCAATCGCTTGCCTGTTAGTGCTTAGGTACATTTTTTGTTTAGTCCCGGATACCCCATTTAAGTGTTCCAATATAATAAATCAGTGCCCTGATGTAATAATTCAGTGCTCTCATTACATTAGGACATTCATCTATATCAAAAGGGCACTGACTTATCACTTATCTTTTATATTAAAGCTATTATAAAATAAGAGCACCAACTTATAATTGCTGCACTAATGTAAAACATTGCAACACTGACTTATTATCTCAGGTGCTCTCACTAATTATATTACAGCATTTGCCTGTATCATAAGTCAGTGCCCTGAAATAATACCATAAGAGCGCTGATTTTTTTATTTGGACATTGGTTTACATGAACACTGGCATATTATCTCAGAGCTCTGACTTATTATCCCAGAGCTCTAACTTATTATCTCAGAGCTTTGACTTATTATCTAAGAGCTTTGAATTATTGTCTCGGAGCTCTGACTTATTATCTCAGAGCTTTGACTAATTATCTCAGAGCTTTGAATTATTGTCTCGGAGCTCTGACTTATTATCTCAGAGCTTTGACTAATTATCTCAGAGCTTTGAATTATTGTCTCAGAGCTTTGAATTATTGTCTCAGAGCTCTGACTTATTATCTCAGAGCTTTGACTAATTATCTCAGAGCTTTGAATTATTGTCTCAGAGCTCTGACTTATTATCTCAGGGCTTTGACTAATTATCTCAGAGCTTTGATTTATTGTCTCAGAGCTCTGACTTATTATCTCAGGGCTTTGACTAATTATCTCAGAGCTTTGATTTATTGTCTCAGAGCTCTGACTTATTATCTCAGAGCTTTGACTAATTATCTCAGAGCTTTGAATTATTGTCTCAGAGCTTTGATTTATTGTCTCAGAGCTCTGATTTATTATCGCAGAGCTTTGAATTGTCTCAGAGTTCTGACCTATTTTCTCAGAGCTCTGACTTATTATCTCATAGCTCTAACTTATTATCTTAGAGCAGTTACTTGTTATTGCAGATGACTCAATTGTCTACTCAGATCTTTGAGATAATGGTGCACTCACTAAATACAAATAATACCTGAGTTACTTGGAGACTGAGGCCCCAGTATAACAAACCACACTACAGTCACAGCGAATGTGAAACTTGTTAATCAGCTACTCGCTCCCGTCATGAATATATGTGGAGGATTATTAATTACTCTTCCACTAATGAAAAGTAAATCAGTTTACATATTAAGGAGCCGGCAGCCGATCCACATGGAAATCAGGTAGGATAATTAAATTAAATGAAAAATAAAAAATACTGCATGAAATCGGCCACAAGTACATGGGAAAATGATCTGCATCAATCTCAATTATCAGAGCTGGCTGCGGACATGTTATTGATTTCCAACATACTTGGCTTCATTTACTTGGATACATTATATGAATTTATAATCGCCTCCTAGGAAGAGAATAGATTTGCGTCAGCTTTTGCCTGTGTCTCACCTCTCTTTATACAGTATTTACTGTTCAGTGTCAAGCCCAACAGTGCGGCCTGCAGTTGTCAGGTATCGCCATCTAGTGGTGTTCTTGGGTATTGCAGCCTCGTGTGTCATTGCAGACAACATAGAGGAGCTTCTCACAAAATTTGAATATTACCAAAAAGTTCATTTATTTCAGTTCTTCCATACAAAAAGTGAAACTCATATATTATATAGAGTCATTACAGACAGAGTGATCTATTTCACGCACTGTTAATGTTGATGATTATGGCTTACAGCCAATGAAAACCCAAAAGTCATTATCTCAGTAAATTAGAATAATTAACAAAAACACCTGCAAAGGCTTCCTAAGCATTTAAAAGGGTCCATTAGTATGTTTCAGTAGCTCCACAATCATGGGGAAGACTGCTGACTTGACAGATGTCCAGAAGGCAGTCATTGACACACTCCACAAGGAGGGTAAGCCACAAAAGGTCATTGCTAAAGAAGCTGGCTGTTCACAGAGTGCTGTATCCAAGCATATTAATGGAAAGTTGGGTGGAAGGAAAAAGTGTGGTAGAAAAAGGTGCACAAGCAACCGTGATAACCGCAGCCTTGAAAGGATTGTTAAGAAAAGGCCATGCAAAAATTGGGGGATTCACAAGGAGTGGACTGCTGCTGGAGTCATTGCTTCAAGAGCCACCTCACACAGACGTATCCAGGACATGGGCTACAAGTGTCACATTCCTTGTGCAAAGCCACTCATGACCAATAGACAACGCCAGAAGCATCTTACCTGGGCCAAGGAGAAAAAGAACTGGACTGTTGCTCAGTGGTCCAAGGTGTTGTTTTCAGATGAAAGTAAATTTTGCATTTCATTTGGAAATCAAGGTCCCAGATTCTGGAGGAAAAGTGGAGAGGCCATAATCCAAGCTGCTTGAGGTCTAGTGTGAAGTTTCCACAATCGGTGATGGTTTGGGAGCCATGTCATGTGCTGGTGTTAGCGCAGCCGTCTACCAGGAAATGTTAGATCACTTCATGATTCCCTCTGCTGACAAGCTTTTTGGAGATGGAAATTTCATTCTCCAGCAGGACTTGGCACCTGTCCACACTGCCAAAAGTACCAATACCTGGTTTACAAACAACAGTATCACTGTGCTTGATTGGCCAGCAAACTCACCTGACCTTAACCACATAGAGAATCTATGGGGTATTGTCAAGAGGAAGATGAGAGACACCAGACCCAACAATGCAGACGAGCTGAAGGCTGCTATCAAAGCAACCTGGGCTTCCATAACACCTCAGCAGTGACACAGGCTGATCGCCTCCATGCCACGCCGCATTGATGCAGTAATTGATGCAAAAGGAGCCCCGACCAAGTATTGAGTGCATTTACTGAACATACATTTCAGATTTTAAATCATTTTTCAAGCTTGTGTTATAAAGTATTCTAATTTACTGAGATAATGACTTTTGGGTTTTCATTGGCTGTAAGCCATAACCATCAACATTAACAGAAATAAACACTTGGAATAGATCACTCTGTGTGTAATGACTCTATATAATATATTAGTTTCACTTTTTGTATTGAAGAACT
Source organism: Oophaga sylvatica (assembly GCA_033576555.1). Lineage (NCBI taxonomy): Eukaryota > Metazoa > Chordata > Amphibia > Anura > Dendrobatidae > Oophaga > Oophaga sylvatica. Next base: position 96,511,676 of record JARQOD010000003.1, read on the forward strand.
GAAATAAATTAACTTTTTGATGATATTCTAATTTTGTGAGAAGCACCTGTATGTACATGTCTGAGATAATAAGTCAGTATACTGACATAATATCTAGATGTCTGAAATAATAAGTTAGCGCCCTTATATAACATCTTGATGTTTGATATAAAAAGTAGTTGGGCTGAATTAATATTTGGATACTTGACATAATAATCTATTATCATGAGATAATAGGTAGATGTCTGAGATGATAAGTCAGTGCCATGAAATAATGTTTGGGTGTCAAAAATAAAACATCCGTGCATGAGATCATATATAGATATTTGACAAAATAATATAGTATCCTGAGATAGCAAAAAAAACAAAAACAAACAAACTATTTTTTGCTGTGCTTTTGCCTGAGATCTAGATGTCTGATGTAAGTCAGTGCCTAAATATCAAGATATCTCATATGAAAATTCCATGCTGAGATAATAACTAAATGTTTGAGACAATTACCCAGTGCTCAGGGATATTATGTAGCTGCTGGCCATAATAATGAGGTATCAAAAAATATGTATATTTCTGAGATAATAAGTCAGTGCCCTGAAATAATATCTAAATGTCTGAGATAATAAGTCAGTATCCCAAGATAAAATCTAGTTGTCTGACATAATGTGGTATCCTAAGATGTATCTAGATGTCTGAGGTAAAATGTTAGTGACCTGAGATAACATGTAGATGTCAGACAATGATAGAACATTCTGAGATAATGAGTAGATGTCTGATATTTTAATACTATCACGGGATAATATATGCATGTCTAAGATAATAAGTCAGCGTCCAAATATCTAGATACCAGAGATAAGTCCGGAGATAATGTCTAGCTTTCACAAATAATAATATGGTATTCTGAGATATTATTAATAGTACAATCTTTTGACATAATATGCAGCTAGCTGTCTGATAATATGAACATTTCTATGTGTTGAGATAATAAGTCAGTGCCAAAATATATCGAAATCAGAGATAAGTCCGGAGATATTATCTAGCTGTCAGAAATAATAATATGGTATCGTGACATAATAATAATAGTATAATCTTTTGAGATAATGTATAGCTAGCGGTCTGATGAAAGAACATTTCTACTGGGTGAGATAATAAGTCAGTGCCAAAATATCTAGATATCAGAGATAAGTCCGGAGATAATATCTAGCTTTCACAAATAATAATATGGTATCCTGAGATAATATTAATAGTAGAATCTTTTGACATAATGTGTAACTAGCTGTCTGATAATATGAACATTTCTATGTGCTGAGATAATAAGTCAGTGCCAAAATATATCGAAATCAGAGATAAGTCCGGAGATATTATCTAGCTGTCACAAATAATATGGTATCGTGACATAATAATAATAGTAGAATCTTTTGAGACAATGTATAGCTAGCGATCTGATGAAAGAACATTTCTACTGGGTGAGATAATAAGTCAGTGCCAAAATATCTAGATATCAGAGATAAGTCCGGAGATAATATCTAGCTGTCACAAATAATATTATGGTATCCTGACATAATATTAATAGTAGAATCTTCAGAGATAATGTGTAGCTAGCGGTCTGACATAAGAATATTTCTACGTGGTGAGATAATAAGTCAGTGCCAAAATATCTAGATGTCTGAAATAAAGTTGTAAAATTCTGAGAATATCTAGAATACATGCTCTGGAATAAGTCATCTCTCACATTATTGGACCAAATCAAATGATAAGGTAATTTTTTCATTTTTCTTTCTTCTTCCATCTCCTGGTGAGAAGACCTCTCCAACCCACAGAAGCTTCATCGGACAGACACATTTCCCACGTACCGGTCTGAGCACTGACAGATGCTTGTTTGGACTTCTTGGTTAAACTTAAACCATAAACTATTTGGAACTAAAGCGAAAGCTCGAACTACTTATCTCCTGCGGCCGACGAGACGAGCGGCGCCAACCATCAGCCCGGATATTTATATATTCTAAAATGCAACTTTTTTTTATTCTCACCAACACTGTGCTTTAAACATTTAGGAAGAACTTTTTTTTTAAATTTTGACTTTAATGAAATATCATCTGTTCATATCAACGAGCGTAATCCGTCGACTCTCCTTCTTGTTGTGGAACTACAACTCCTAGCATTCTATCAGAAACTGCTGGGAGTAATTTCACATCAGCTGGAGAGCAACCTATGACTTCTCGGATCTGATCACTTTTGCATTTTCTTGTTTTAAGTCTTTTTGGAGTGTCTGAGTCTTGTCCTTTTATATCTCCCTGGCTGGTTATTTTACACACATCTTCATTTTCCCCGTGTGTCTCTAAATCCTTGGATCGGCGAAATATTTCTGCTGTGGAGAAAATCTAAAATGGCTAAAATTCAAATCTAGGAAATGCAGAATTTATGGATATTATGAATGGTAGAAAATTAATCCTTGTTAATGTTTGTTTTTAATTAATGATCAATGTGACCAACCTGGCTTTCTACAGATGGGTCTCCTTACTTCACTGTCATCCATTAAAAAAAAAAAGAAACAGGCAATGAACTGGTAGAGAACTTTCTGGATATATGTTAACGAGTATCTATTAGGAGGTTTTTGCTATGTAATCTGACAGCAGCATTATGTAGGGACAGAAATCCTGATTGCAGCGATGTACCACTTATTTTACTGGGTGCTGCAGTTGTGATAGAATCATTTTTTTCTGCTGCAGGTCTAGCAGAGCTCAGTTGTTGAGCTGTGTATGACCTGCCCGCACTACAACTTTCTGTGTACATTATGTACATTATACAGTGAGAGAGCTGCTAATCAATGGTAGAGATATGGTTGGACTAGGAGGCACGAGGCCAGTTGTCCTGTAGTGATAATCTCGTGCTAATAAAACACTGATTGTCTTAACACAGCAAAACACTGCCGAGAAGTGACACATTGCTGTAATCTGGAGCTCCGCTCTTACATTTGTTGCTCTCAGATTACATAGCAAAAGAAACTGCTGACAGATTCCCTTTAATACAGCACATACAGGAGCCTGAAGTGTGGATGACACTAGGTGGTAAGGGAGAGAGCAATACATTTCAGAATATAGCACTATATATCACTGTTGATTCAAACATGATTTGTTCTAATTGATTTTTTTTTTTTTCCATATCACAATGTGAACTAGGACAAAAATAAATCTTCCAATTTTCACACTGACCACTTTGGCTATTCCCAGCTCTTACTTCCTGTTCTTTGAGGAAATTTACATGTAGATTGGCAGCAAACATGGACTCCAACTCTACAGGGCATAACAATCGTGGTCGCAGAGAGTGTGACCGCGACCGGACATGTACGGGAGTGGGCCTGCCGACGCTAGCTCCAGCTGGATGTGCATCCAAGCTAGCCAATCAGAAGCCGGCATCTGACGTCGGCGTGGCAGTCATAAGTGGTGCATGGCATTGACATCATGCACTGCTCGCACTGGCACTGAAGTCAGGTACAGAAGAGGATCTTTTTTAATGTTTTAAAAAAACAGAACAGACATTATATCAGGAAGGGGCCCAGGATGAGGGTCATTATACAAGGAAGTGGTCCAGGACAGGAGTCAATATACTAGAATGAAGGTCAAAGTACCAGAATGGGGTTCAGGATGGGGGTTATAATTCAAGGAAGGGGATCAGGATGGGTGTCATCATTACAGGATGGGGACCATGATGGGGGTCATTATACCAGGAAAGGGCAAAGGATAGTGGACATTATTTTAGGATGGGGGATAGTATAACCGGAAGGGGCCCTTTATGAGGACATTATACCAGGAGGGGGATTTGTTATAGGAAGGGGCCAATATGGAGGACATTATTACAGTAAAGGGTCCAGGAAAAAAGAAATTATACCAGGAAGTGGCCAAGGATGGGGACATTATACCAGGATGGCGGCTGTTCTAGCAGAAAGGGGCTCAGGATGGGGGATATTATTACAGGATGAGGGCCAGGTCAGGGAACATTATTACAGAAAGAGGCCAGAATAGGAACAATTATTACAGAAAGGGGCCTAGGATGAGGGGCATTATTACAGGAAAGGTCGAGTACAGGGAACATTATTACTGAAAGGGTCAGGACAGGGGGACATTATTACAGTAAGGTGCCATGATGGGGACATTTACCTGCATGTCTATAGAATCTAGAAAACTACAAAGGTCCTTACATCTGGCCAAGGAGCCAGATCCAAATTGGGACCCATGGGACCGCTGCAACCTTTCATATTGAAGTATCTAAAATATGTGACATCTCATATTGTGAATGGTGGTTCATGTGGTATTAGCGGTGTATAGTTGTCACGACGTATAACAGATATATTCAATGATAGTAACCTATATCTAATGTGACATCTGTCATGGGTGTATCGCCACAAGGATCGTCGCGATTACACACTCTGACTTCTCACAGCTGAGTTGCTGTTTCTTTGTGTTTGGTAATGAGGGAGTTAATTTTACCTAGCTCTTTGCTAAGACTAGGTCCAGCCTCGCCCGGCTGCTTTTGATTATGTTCTAATTAGTTTCCTTTATATTCCTGCCAGTCTGGGTGTTAGACGCCGGTGAAAGCATTCATGTAGTCTAGCAGACTGGAGCGGTTCTGAGAATACTTAAGCTAAGAGCTCCTTAGTTGTTTTTACTCTTATAGCTTATAGTTTATCTCTGAGACCTTAGGTGTTCCTACTGTGTGTGAGTGTTGTATGTAAGACTTTATTTACTTTATTTCTTGTCTTTCTTGTATGTCTTTCTGTTCATTAACCGTTACCTGTTCATTCCCTTTGGTGGTAATCAGGGTTCTTCTTAGGACTAGATTACAGTTGGCAGGGATTGATAGGAGACAGGGTTTACGCTGGTGGCCTGGACCTCTGTACCTTTAACAATACCTCCAGGTAGAGGGATTAGTTAGGACCCCAGTTTAGGGTCAGCATAGACCCCGGTCACCCTCTAGCCGGAGACAGCGTATAACGGATTCCGTATTGACCCACTGGACTTTCTGTCAGGTAATTCTATGTTATCATATATCTATGCGCATGTTATATTGTATATTGCCCTTTTGATATAGATTACTGTCATCACATATATATATATATCTGCTATACAGCGTGACATTTTCACCGGCCATACTAAAGATTCTCTCCAGCTGTCATGGATCCAGTAGCCCAGCTGGCCCGGCAGTTGCAGGGGTTGTCCATGGAGTTTGCAGACATTAAGTCCAAGGTTTTGTTCCCCCGGAACAAACCAGATCTGAACCTAAGGTTGCTCTCCCGGACAGGTTCACTGGTGGGCGGGACAAATTTTTTACTTTCCGGGAGGCATGTAAATTGTACTTTCGGCTGCGGCCTCGGTCATCTGGGAGTGAAGAGCAGAGGGTGGGAATTGTTATCTCGCTCTTACAAGGGGACCCTCAATCTTGGGCGTTCTCTATTCCTCCAGGCTCCCCAGATCTCCAGTCAGTGGATCGATTTTTTACTGCCCTGGGTCTGGTATATGATGATCCGGATCGAGTTTCCCTTGCTGAAACAAAGTTACGTAAAATACGGCAAGGAAATCGTCCAGCGGAGGAATATTCTTCTGAGTTCCGTAGATGGGCAACAGATACTCAGTGGAATGACCCAGCTCTTAGGAGCCAGTTTTGTCAAGGGTTGTCTGACAAATTAAAAGATGTGTTGGCTCAGTATGATTCTCCTCCATCACTGGAGGCTGCTATGGCCCTCGCTATTCGCATGGATAGACGAATTCGGGAAGACGCGAGGTAACTCCGCCTCCCGTGATGACTCCACCTACTACTAAAGTCCCTTATACTGAGGTTCCCCTGGTCTGTTCTGAGGAACCCATGCAGTTGGGAGGGACATCTTTTTGTAGGAGGGAATTGGCGGTGCACCGCAAGACTAGAAGGTGTTTCTTTTGCGGGAGAGAGGGACATTTTGTTGGGGGGTGTCCATCCCGGGCCTCTTTGAGCAAAGGAGTTAACCTGGGAGTGTGTATTTCGTCCCCAAATCCCTCTCAGTTTCTCGTGCCTGCGGAGGTGGTGATTGGTACTAGAACTGAGAGGATTTCTGTTTTTCTTGATAGTGGGTCCGGGGCTAATCTGGTGGACGCTCGGTTTGCCCAGGTGCATGGTATGCAACTGAGTGTATTGGCCAAACCGGTCCCTATAGTCTCTATTGATTCTAGACCTCTCGGTCAAGGTAGCTTGGTACAAGCTGTTCATAACATAGATCTTCGAGTAGGGGCAAGACATAAAGAGCAATTGTCTTGTTATGTGTTGGAGGGTCTACCTACTCCTATTGTGTTGGGACTTCCTTGGTTGGCTAAACATAACCCAGTGATTGATTGGCAATCTGGAAAGATAAGCCAGTGGGGTGAATTTTGCAGGAATAACTGCATGAGCACGGTCATCGGTGCGGTTGTGCCTAGGACTTTGTCTCCTTTTCTGGAGGACTTTGGGGAGATGTTCTCAGAGGAGGGGTGTAAAGAGTTACCTCCTCATCGCGCATATGACTGCTCAATAAAGTTGCTTCCTGATGCCTTATCTCGTACTTTCCCAGGGGCCGGGAAGACGGATGATCCGGTTCCTATTCCTCAGGAGGGAGTTGTAGTGTCAGCTGTATGCTCTGAGCTTGAGGGGGAGGTATTGGGGGCTCAGGGGGACGCCCCGGTGGGACTTCCAGGGAGACTGATAGTTCCAGATCGGTTAAGACTGAAGGTTACGGGGAACCGTTACAAACGGATGGCTGATAGGGGGAGAGTTTCTGGTCTAGATCTGAAGGTGAACGATCTAGTTTGGTTGTCTACCAGGAATATAAAACTTAAAGTTTCCTCCTGGAGGTTGGGTCCCAGATTCATCGGGCCGTACAGGATCAGTTCCATAATTAATCCTGTGGCATTTCGTCTGGACCTCCCTCCTACATTTAAAATTCATAATGTGTTTCACAAGTCATTACTTAAAAAGTATGTGGCACCAGTCATACCGTCACCTCTACCTCCGCCTTCAGTGGTGGTCAATGATAACGTGGAATTTCATGGGTCGAAAATCATTGACTCACGTCTCAGTCGCCGATACCTTCAGTACTTGGTTCATTGGAGGGGGTATGGTCCTGTGGAGAGGATGTGGGTCCCTGCGTCTGATGTTAACGCAGATCGATTGGTTCGGACCTTTCACACAACTCACCCGGGCAGACCTGGCCCTGAGGGTCCGGAGTCCCCTCGTAGAGGGGGGGGGGTACTGTCATGGGTGTATCGCCACAAGGATCGTCGCGATTACACACTCTGACTTCTCACAGCTGAGTTGCTGTTTCTTTGTGTTTGGTAATGAGGGAGTTAATTTTACCTAGCTCTTTGCTAAGACTAGGTCCAGCCTCGCCCGGCTGCTTTTGATTATGTTCTAATTAGATTCCTTCATATACCTGCCAGTCTGCTTGTTAGAGGCCGGTGAAAGCCTTTATGTAGTCTAGAAGACTGGATCGGTTCTGAGAATACTTAAGCTAAGAGCTTCTTAGTTGTTTTTACTCTTATAGCTTATAGTTTATCTCTGAGACCTTAGGTGTTCCTACTGTGTGTGAGTGTTGTATGTAAGACTTTATTTACTTTATTTCTTGTCTTTCTTGTATGTCTTTCTGTTCATTAACCGTTACCTGTTCATTCCCTTTGGTGGTAATCAGGGTTCTTCTTAGGACTAGATTACAGTTGGCAGGGATTGATAGGAGACAGGGTTTACGCTGGTGGCCTGGACCTCTGTACCTTTAACAGTACCTCCAGGTAGAGGGATTAGTTAGGACCCCAGTTTAGGGTCAGCATAGACCCCGGTCACCCTCTAGCCGGAGACAGCGTATAACGGATTCCGTATTGACCCACTGGACTTTCTGTCAGGTAATTCTATGTTATCATATATCTATGTGCATGTTATATTGTATATTGCCCTTTTGATATAGATTACTGTCATCACATATATATATCTGCTATACAGCGTGACAACATCATTCTAAATTTCATATAATAGAGAAAATCAACATGTATACATAGTATCTGCCAGCAATGTCTTACCTGACATAATATCCTATGTATTGTGGGTCAATACTGTGTACGTGTCACGCTGTCTCTGGATAGAGATGGACCGGGGTCTATGCTGACCCTGAACTGGGGTCCTGACTAGTCCCTCTACCTGGAGGTACTGTTAATGGTACAGAGGTCCAGGCCGCCAGCGTAACCCTGTCTCCTGTAGATCCCTGACCACTGTAATCTAGTCCTGAGAAGGACCCTGATTACCACCACAGGGAATGGGCAGGTCACAGCTTACACACAGTCTAAGACAAACGAGACAGACAAGGGGTAAAGAAACACAGCCTTGCATACAAAACTTCCACTACAGAGGAACACAAAAGGTTAAGGAGATAAACAATAAGCGAGGAGAGGAAAAACCACAACAGGCACTCTTAGCTTAAGTCTTCTCAGAAACGATCCGCTCTGCTGGTCTGAATGAATGCTTTCACCGGCAACTTCCCTAGCAGACCAGCAGGAATAAGAAGGAAGCTAATTAACAAAACATCAATCGCAGCTGGGCGAGGCTGGTCAGTCCAGCACCGAGAGAGAAAGAATTAACTCCCTCAGTGCCGAAAAACACCCAGCACCAGAAACTCAGCTGTGCGAAGTCAGGGTGTGTAATCGCGACGATCTCCGCCACGACACACCCGTGACAATAGTGGTGATATCTATCATTGTAATCCTGTCTCCGATGATAATGTGCCTGCTGAAAAATCTTTTGTAAATAACAGGAAGTATGAGTCTAAAGTAAGCCCAATGGTCAGTGTGAAAATTCTAAACAGATTATGATATGGAAAAAAATATATTATACCTTTTTTAAAGGAATATATTTAGCACAAAAACCTGATTATTATAATATGAGGTCATTTTCTGATGATACATTCCCTTTAACATTCAATAGGTCTCATTTCCAGTAAATATATATTATACTACTTATTTTCATTGAGGATTTCCTTCGGATTTGCAGTTTGCAGCTGATCTGCAGGAGAATTAGCCCTATTGTCATTTAATAAAAAAAAAAAAAAAAAAAACCAGCGAGAAGGTTGCAGTCTAAAAGATAACCTTTAATCCATTAGGTTAAAACATAAGTGGCACAGGATTGTCGGGCATGGGAAAACACTTCAAAAACAGATGACGCGTTTCGACTTAGCAGTCTTCATCAAGATCAGATCTTGATGAAGACTGCTAAGTCGAAACGCGTCATCTGTTTTTGAAGTGTTTTCCCATGCCCGACAATCCTGTGCCACTTATGTTTTAACCTAATGGATTAAAGGTTATCTTTTAGACTGCAACCTTCTCGCTGTTTTTTTTTTTTTTTTTCTCTTCCCAAGTACGTTTGCTCCATGGAACCGTGCTGAGCACCAGCTGTCTAATGAAGATTTCACAGAAGGGTGAGCTGACTATATATTTTTTGTTTCCCATATTGTCATTTAATGGCACAAATCCTCATGTTTAACATATGAAATTGATCAGAAATAAGTATTTTCGATGCTGGAAACTGGAATCACATGCATGGGAAGTAGATTTAACATTAATTTAGCCTTGAAACTATCTGTAGAATAACCCCTAGCAGATGCGTAGTGATATATTTCAGAGATTTTGACATGGCTGATGTTTCTCTGTCTCTTCTATCTCTTAAACGTCACCTGTCACCAGTTTTTGAGCCTATGAACAAATACCACCTTTAACTTCTCCTGTGCTGCCTTCACAAATGTGTCTAACAGCTCTTGACTCCCCCTGTATACCACAAATGTACTGTTTGGTATGCTTCCGCGCTGTATATAAATGAGGTGGTCCGGTCCGATGGGCATCCTCGTTGCGGTGTCTGTCCCTCCTCTTTGCTCCTAAACACGTCTTCCTGCTTTGATTGATGTGACGCATCATCCACATAGCGAACTGTGAGCTTTCGCTTGCGCAGTAGCCTCACAGGACCGCGCAGGCGCACTCAGAAAACAACACTGCGCAAGCACTTAGTTTTGATTGATGTGAATGGCGAACCAAGATCTCGCGCCTGAACCGTAGTCTCACACTGATGCGCTTGCGCAGTGCTGTTTTATGTTGTGTTCACAGTAGGGCAGAGCAGAGTGCTCCTTCTCGGTCCTGTGAGGCTACTACGCAAGCGTGAGCGCTCGGTTCGCTATGTGGATGACACATCACATCAATCAAAGCAGGAGGACGTGATTAAGAGAAGAGAAGCGGGGCAGACGCCGCAGCAAGGACTCCCATCGGACCGGACCACCCTCATTTACATTCAACGCGGGAGCATATCAAATGGTATTTTTTGGGGTATAGTTATGAGCTGTTCAGACACTTTTGTAGAATGCAGCACAGGAGCAGTTAACAGGGTGGATAAAAATCATGATTTTTTTTAAAAAAATCAAAAAAATCGGATTTTTTTTGATTTAAATCGGATTTTTTTTGATTTAAATCGGATTTTTTTGATTTAAATAGGATTTTTTAATCAAGTTGTACACAAGCAAAACTTTGTCTTTTTGCAAATCAATTTATTTTACACAAATAAAAATATTAAAACAGTTGATGATTATGAAACCTAATAATTTTTATTTGCACTATTAAACAATCAGAATTGAACTACAGAGAGTAAGTACTTTTTAACAATAGCCTATCTCTAACGTTTGAAGTAAGCAAACATCTTCAGTGAATACATCAGTCCTTTAAGCCTACTGTTTATTTAGGACTTTTAATAGGAAAACTAGTTGTCCTGCTTTAGCAGTTCCTAAGCGGTTTCGGACTGTGGTGTGCACAAAACCAAATGAAGAAAACAATCTCTCTACTCCTGCTGATGAAGCCGATGCAGTCAGTAGCTGAGTAGCTACATTTATTATCTTCGCTGGAAGAACAAGTGATTGCGACTTCCACCAGTCCAGTGGTTTTAGTTCATTAACGACGTTATCTGCAAACATGTATTTTTGAAATGGTGCAGATTCACACTTCAATTTCAGCACAGTTGCCACAATGTCATGGTTAGTATTGGCGAGCCACTCCATTGCAGAGTTGATTTCCGCCTCAGATAGTTTTTTCCCTCTGTAGATGGGATGCAAGATATTGGCTAAATAGTGTTCTTCTTTTAATGCTTGGTCCTTGCGGTGGTGTATTGCAACCTTTACATTGTTTGAGAGGTTCAAGCGATCTAGCGAACCTTCTAAATCTTTCCAAACTTCTGTGGCATCAGCTATGGTTGCAGTATCTTTCTGCATTTTATCCAACGCAATAGATATTGGCTTTAACCTTTCCAAAAGGTCCTCGGCATTTCTCTTCACACTAAGATTTAATACTTTGCTTCGTATATTAGCATCAATTTTATCCCGATGTGTTTCGCAAATGGACACTAATTTTGACCAGTTGTTAATAAACAGTTCCAAGCATTCAGCCAAGGTATTCCATCTAACATCTTGTGGTAGAACCAACTTCAGTCCTCCCATTTCCTTGTAGGTTGCATGTGCAAAATGATTATTGCGGAAATATTTAACAATTTCTACAACATGTTCCTTGACACCCGAAATATGCAGGTCTTTTGCCAAAAGATGCAACAAATGGGCAGAACAACCGTATGTAATGACATTTGTGTCATCCTCATGTGCCAGTTCCGCTCGCATTTTTGCCACATTGCTTGCATTATCAGTAACTAAGCTCCTTACTTTACATCCAAACTGTTCTTGGCATTGGTGAATTGAGTTCTTAGCAATTTCAAGTAAATATTCAGCAGTATGTGAATTTCCAGATGTGTCGATTGTGTCTGTAAGGTAAGTTTCACCATCTTCTGTTGTGACACAAGTGCAAATTATGGGGTCGTTGTGGATGTTGCTCCAACCATCCAAGCTCATGTTAACAACTTTGTCTTTCAAATATTTTGTACAAGCCGCTGTTTCTTTGTCGTATACAGCCTGAAGATGTTTTCCTGAGATATCAAATCTACTTGGTGGTTTGTAGCCTGGTCTTATTCCTTCATTCCAAATAGGGTCTCTCTTACGACCTGCCATGGCTCACGCAGATCACTTCTGAAGTTTGATTGTTACTACAGCCAAGTACTGCTGACTGACTATCCAACAAGTTTGGGCATGTCAACTGAATGGAAAAAGAAACTGAAACCAAGCTACAGAAAGTGAAACCAAGCTAGAAGTGTGGAGTTAATTGAACAATGATTGAAAGTTTTAGATTTTAATCGTGATTTATATTAAAAAAATCTTTTGATTTAAATCAGTGATTTAAATCATGATTAAAATCACGATTTAAATCGATCTGATTTAAATAGAAAAAAATCATTTGATTTAAATCATGATTTAAATCGTTGATTTAAATCGGCGTGATTTAAATCAATCCACCCTGGCAGTTAATAGTGGTGGCATTTGTTCATAGGTTCAAAACTGGGGCCAGACTCCCTTTACTATAGAGGGGTAACGGTAAAGTTCTGCAGATATCCAGAGTCAGCGATGTAATAATCTGCAGAGTATATCACCATGTACCTGTCAGGAGGTAGAGGAGCAAAGGTCCACCATTAGTAAAGATTTGCATAATCTGGAGATAAATTATTCTGCAATTGAGGATTCCATTTCTAATCTCAGAGTTCTTTTCTAAGGCGATCTTTGGCTTTGGATCATCCTGTTGCCATTATCACTTACAACCTCCACTAATTTCTTAAAATAAATGACCTTATGATCACATTTTAATCTAATTGTCACAAAATTCTTTTTAATTTCTATCTTTTCTGTGTCTTTTTTTAGCCTTGTAAGATTGTTAAACCAACAGATGAGGAAGACATCATGAGGTTTTGCAGCAGCAGCAGCTGGGATACATATAATTTGTTGTACAAAATGATATTCAGTGTCATAAAATTTCATGAATGTTACAGCATTATGTTACAAAATGCTATTTTGTGACACGTAATAATACATTTTATTAGAACTAGATGTTCTCTGGTGGGATCTATTACCACTTTGCTGTTCTGTCCAGTCCTGTGTGCGCTCATATTGTCCCCTTCCGGTTATAATCCTTATAATGTAAGAACTGATCAAATGCAGCTTATGTCTGCTAGCCCTGACCTGAGGCAGTTTGGGCATGCTGAGACTTGTGGATTTGTGGTAACAGCTGGAAAGCGACTGTTTTGCACAGATCTAGGGCCCTGCCTGGACCCTCCATACCATGGCTGCATCGGTATGAGAATAACATGTATATCACAGATCAAAAAAGCATAGCCTGCAATTGTTCTCTTCTAAGAAACATGGCTACGGTAGATGTCACTTGATATATTCATACAATGAACAATGTGCGACACATAATTATTTCACAGCTAATAACATCTTGTAATATAAACTAAAAGAAAATATCCTAATGACACAGAAATTCAAGGTGGATATGGAAAATCACAAATTACAATAGATTACGGTATTATGTGATAATTTGTTTTCTGATCAATTACACTGGCGATGAATCAATGAGTCACCCAAAAAATAAGCGTCATAATGTTCAATTATGGAACATAATTACTGATATTGAACACAGGGCAAGAAGCCGCCCACAAATGATTGGAAATCAGTACTACTGGGATGTAGCAATAACATGAATTTGCTGAGAGACAATAATTACTTTTTATATATGAATGAAAGATTTAAGTCAGAAAACTAGGCAACAAAAAGATACATTTTGTCCAAGATATAAACTGAATAATACTATCCTCTATGCACAAAATACTGTCCTGTATGCACAAAATTATAACTACGTACTGCCACCTATGTGCAATAATATAACTACTATAATACTGCTACTATGTACATGAATATAACTACTATAATACTGCTCCTATGTACAAGAATATGACTACTATAATACTGCCCCTATGTAAAAGAATACAACTTCTATAATACTGCCCCCTATGTAAAAGAATACAACTTCTATAATACTGCATCCCATATACAAGAATATAACTACTATAATACTGCATATTTGTACAAGAATATATCTACTATAATACTGCCCCTATGTACAAGAATATTTCTTCTATAATATTGCCCCCTATGTACAAGAATACAACTTCTATAATACTGCATCCCATGTACAAGTATGTAACTACTATAATAGTGCCCTTAGGTACAAAACATAAGTGCTATAATACTGACCCCTATGTACAATAATATAACTACTATAATACTGACCCCTATTTACAAGAAAAAAAACACTATAATGCTGTCCCTAAGTTCAAGAATATAACTACTATAATACTGCCTTCTATGTACAAGAATATGGCTACTATAATACTGTCCCATGTACAAGAATGTAACTACTATAATACTGCCTCCTATATGCAAAAATATAACTACTATAATACTGCCCTATGTACAAGAATATGACTACTATAATACTGCCCCTATGTACAAGAATATAGCTACTATAATATTGCCTCCTATATACAAGAATATAACTACTATAATACTGCCCTATGTACAAGAATATGACTACTATAATACTGCCCCTATGTACAAGAATATAGCTACTATAATACTGCCCTTTGTACAGAATACAGCTGCTATAATACTGCCCTTTGTACAAGAATACAGCTGCTATAATACTGCCCCTTTGTGCAAGAGTATAGCTACTATAATACTGCCACTACGTACAAGACTATAACTACTATAATACTCTCTATTTACAAAACTATACTATAATACTGCCCCTATGTACAGAATATAACTACTATAATACTGCCCCTATGTACAGAATATAACTACTATAATACTGTCTCCTATGTAAAAGAATATAATTGCTATATAATACTGCCTCTATGTACAAGAATTTAACTGCTATAATACTGCCCCTATGTACAGAATATAACTACTAAAATGCTGCCCCTATGTTTAAGAATATAATTGCTACATAATACTGCCTCTATGTACAAGAATATAACTACTAAAATACTCTCCCCTATGTACAATAATATAACTACTATAATACAGCTATGTATAAGAACATAACTATTATGTACTTATAAATAGTGAGCAGTATTATTGTACTAATATTCTTGTACATAGGGACAATGTAATACTATTTATATTTTTCTACATAGGAGGCAACACTATAATAGTTACATAATTGTCCACAGGGGCAATATTATAATACTTATATTATTGTGCATAGGAGCAGAATTATCGTAGATGCACATTAGATTGGGAGCATTATTATAATTACTATAATACTGTCCCTATGTACAAGATTATTAATATAATACTTGCCTCTATGTACAAGAATGTAACTACTATAATACTGTCGCCTTCATACAAGAATATTACTACTATAATACTGATCCCTATGTACAAGAATATAACTAGTATAACTAGTATTATTGAATGTGACCAGATACACAATCACAGAGATGAGATTTCTACTCCTGAAGCCGCATATCACCAACCACACCTAAGGCACCTGACCAGTGTTATTCCTCCTATGGACTTCAACGCCGAGTTTCTGCTCTTGCTCGGCAGAGACAATCTAAGGGTACACAAGGTGCATCAAAAGTGTAATGGGCCTGACTATGCACCATACACCCAGAGACAGGACTTGGGATGGGTAGTCACAGGAAATGTATGTGCGGATCATTCAGGAATTAACTCCTTCAAAACTTATGTGCGTGGAGATGGGTGCACAACTTTCATCAAGCCGTGTCCTCATCATTACGAGGTGAAGGAGAAGTCTCCAGACCCCACACAGACACCTTGCATCGCTTCTTCTGTAAGTATCGACAACTTGGGAAGATCAGTCTTTCAAACAACTAAGGACAACGATAAAGTAGCCCTGTCAGTAGAGGATAAAGAATTCATCAAAAAAATGGACTGTGAATTCTCTAAAGATGAAACCAACCACTGGGTTTCTCCATTACTCTTCCAAGCTACCAGGGTAAGAAACAATTGGGAACAAGCTCTGTCTAGATTTTATTCTCTTCAGCGTACCATGAACAACAAGCCTGAAATGAGAGAGCACATCATCGCCTTTATGGACAAGATATTCTGCAAAAACCATGCAGAACCTGCCCCGTCCTTAAAAAAAAATGAAGAGTGCTGGTATTTGCCTTCATTTGGAGTATACCACCCGCGGAAACCCAATCAAATCAGAGTTGTCTTTGACTCCAGTGCCAAGCATCAAGTTGTATCCCTTAATGATGTTTGCGTCACAGGTCCCACCTAACAACATGGTAGGAGTATTGATGAGGTTCAGAGAAGAGCTTGTTGCCATCACCACCGACACTGAACAGATTTTCCACAGTTTGCTAGTCAGAGAAGACCACCGGAACTTTCTCAGATTTCTGTGGTACAAGGACAGCAATACCAATAAAGAAATGGTGGAATATCGTATGAGGGTCCACGTATTTGGAAACAGCCCTTCACACCCTTAGTTGCAACTTATGGCCTTCGGAGAACTGCATTAGAGGGAGAGTCTGACTATGGAACAGATGCCAGAGACTTTGTAGAGAAAGACGGGCTCAAATCACTTCCCACCGATGAAGCAGCAATCGATTTGCTCAAAAGAACTCAAGGTATGCTGTTGCAGGC
Organism: Oophaga sylvatica; assembly: GCA_033576555.1. Classification (NCBI taxonomy): domain Eukaryota; kingdom Metazoa; phylum Chordata; class Amphibia; order Anura; family Dendrobatidae; genus Oophaga; species Oophaga sylvatica. Next base: position 96,528,273 of record JARQOD010000003.1, read on the forward strand.
TAAACTCAGGTTACACAAAATTGCTTCAAACAGCCCGGCTGTAATGAGAGCCTTCGAGTCAGGTGATCACGCGCCCTGGTTCAAGGACATCGACTTGGGGCTTGATAGCCCTCCCGTGTAGAGGAGCATGGGCATCAAGTGGGATCTTGCAGCTGACTCCTTTGGATTTCAAGTAAGTTGCTCAGACAAGCCATTCAAAAAATGTGGTGTCCTTTCTGTAGTGAACATCTTATTCGACCCATTGGGATTCATAGCGCCCTTCACCATACAAGGCAAATCCATGCTGAGACAATTCTCTGAAGCTGTCAAGGACTTGGATGACCCATTTCCTCCTGACAAAGAGCAAAAATGGGAAGACTGGAAAAGTTCTTTGTGCAGCTTGAACAGCATCCACATCCCAAGATGCTACATCAAAACCATACTTGCCTTTAGTATAAACAAGGAACTCAACGTCTTCTCAGATGCTTCCATAGAGGTCATAGCAGCAGTTGCTTACCAGAAGTGGTGACACCCGAAACCGAACCTCAAGGAAGGAGACCTAGTGCTCATGGAAGACTAACAAAAAAGAAAGGTCTGACTGGCCTATGGTACTAATTATTAAGATACTCCCTAGCTAGGATGGCAATGTTCAGAAGGTGAAATTGAAGGTCATCAGGTAAGGTGAGACAAAGACTTTTACAAGACTCATCTATGAATGTTCTGTTGTTGCCTGTAGAGAGCATCCCTGTGGGATGAACAGTACTGGTTTTGAACTTTTGAGTCTTCCTCATGATATGGACTTGAGTTATGTTTAATATTGCATTTTAACATTATTTTCCTTTATAGATTGTTTTGGTATGGACTCTAGTAGTAAAATCTCCAAAGTGAATTTCAGACAGGGAATGTGCTGTTCCCTTCATATCTTTTTCATATCTTTAATTTTACTGTTGTAGTATTAACTTGTTTTCATGCTTGTCTGCTGCTGCCACCCACTGACCAGAAGCTTTGTGTCACTCCCTCGCTCCTCCATTTAGATTTTTCTAGCATGTGGGAGTGTCCTGCAGCTTTGTGTATGATCTCACTTTCTGGCATCCATTTTACTTCCAGTCACCATGTGAGAAGTACACATCTCTTTTGGGCTGCAGAAAGCAAAGTCTTTTGACTGGTCAGTAGTGGCTCCAGGGGTGCCAAACACTTGTACCACCTCATGTCTTTGGGTTATGGTTCAAATAAACCACCACTGACTCATCTCTTTGCTTCCACGTTTGAATCCATCCACCCAGGAGTGACACCTGGTCCTATCTGCCCCGCTTCAAGGACACGAAGGTAGGACTTCTCGCACCATCGCCATACTACATGCCTTCAATCGCCTTAAGTTGGGAAAGAACAGACATAGTTAAAGTTCAGGACTAGCCCATAGTGGGAGGGGCTTGTCCTGAAAAAAAATTATTTCTTCTTGAAAGGGAAGTTTGTTAATCAAGTTCAAGCTTAGCGGACTGCAAGTGCCACAAAGAATCTATCGTTCAGAGCAGTGGAAGCCTTACTGGAACCACTTGCGAACATTCCTGCAACGTCCAGAGCTCAAGGCGTGATACAGGTACTACGAAGAATACCTTATCCTCTAGCATACACAGACATACACAGAAAGATGGACTTGGAACTGCATGAAGGGAACCTAGTGTATCTTGGGTGTACTGCAGAACTAAACAGTAAATCCCTGGGGCTGACAGACACAGTAAATGCAGGGATAGTCCAGGAGAAAGTTATAGTAATGCTGAAAGCACAGTTCTGTGCCCAATATAGAATCTGATGAACTTGACCTGTCTAGTATACTTTTGTTTTGTTGAAATGAACTTGGTGTCTCCTAACTAATGTGCGGCGGCTCCTGAAGATGGAGGACTCGAGACAGCGAAGGCCTACGGCCTACAATGTGTGTGATACACCCCACATCTGACAACACATTGGGGGGACAGGGACATGATTTTTCTGTAAAGTGCTAGACCGTTATGGACCAGCAACTCGATTACGGCTACCGCCCATGGTCACTTTACATCTACTCCACCACTGATTCCATATTGCAAGTCAGACTAGAGATATTTTGCCATCCCATTCAGCACTCTGTCCGCTGGGTTAACCTGGAACAATGATGATGTCCTGGCTGTCTTCTACGCCAGTTTATCCAGTTGGATCAAAGATGAACTTGCTGGCTGAGTTTTGTTTTCCACCCTCAATGACTTGATTTCCCTGAGTGGGCTTAAGTTTTGAAGAATGATTCTTGTGTCTCTTATTTTGGGATGTATTCAAAATCTCTACCCAGAATGGATGAACCGGAGCCCAAGGAGATCAGCTGGAACAGTTTATTTCCAGCTGAAAAATCCAGTCGCTTTGCTTGTGGATTCTGTATTGTGGTGAAAGGGATCATTATAGCACAAATAATTCCAATCTGAAAGCCAAACAGGGAGAACATCAGATCCTAGGTGAGGAGGGAAGTATTACTCTAGGATTACATTTTTGCAACACTAAAGGTAAATTACTCGTGCATATGCAATTTCTTACAGTTCCTCTGTATTCACAGGACAAGTGCATATTAATTTTGATGCAACTGAGAATTGTGTGTACTTGTATCTGGCCCCCAAAAATTAAAAGTCCTTTATTTTCTTTGCAGACTCCCCTGAATCTAACCTCCATGAATGGCTCAACAATTCCAGGTGGTCGTATCTACTTCCAGACAGTGAAAGTACAGTACTTCTTCATATTGATGCACTAAAAATTGAGGATTTTTTTTATGTTGCCACTTTCTGATGCACTACTGCTTTTGGGACTTCTGTGGCTGTGGCTACATGCTCTGCCCAGATTGCCCAGTGGGCAGGGGTGTAACGATCGCAGCCATAAAGGCTGCATCTGCGACCTGGCCCATGCGGGAAGGGGCCCCCTCCAACACCATCCTCTATAAGAATATAACTACAGTATTATAATACTATGTGTCCAGCATTCTGGACCCCACGTGTCCACCCATTCTGCCTCATATCTCTCCATATTGCCCCCATAGTCATCCATAATAGTATAATGCAGCCCCATAGCGGTGTAACGCACCCCCATAGCAGTATAATGCACCCCCATAGCAGTATAATGCACCCCCATAGCAGTATAATGCACCCCATAGTATAATGTACCCCCATAGTAGTATAAAGCGCCCCATAGCAGTATAATGCAGCCCTATAGCAGTATAATGCAGCCGCATAGCAGTATAATGCACCCCATAGTAGTCTAATGCACACCATAGTATAGTGCACCACCATAGTATAATGCAGCCCCATAGTATTATAATGCACCCCATAATATAATGCACCCCCATAGCAGTATAATGCACTGCCATAGCAGTATAATTCACCCCACAGTATAATGCACCCCATAATATAATGCACCCTCATAGTATAATGTACCCCTGTGATATATGAAAAAATGATATCTAAATTATATAATTTTGATTTCTGATGTAATTCCCCATCAAAATACAGTTTTGCCCAAAAATACTTGCTTCATACCACTTAGCCCCCTCCCTTGGCATGCATTCCCCAGGATCATTGTTTTCCTTTGATTAAACTCCAGGAACAAGCCCTTTGAATCTCTGTGACTAACAATTAGCACCAGGGTGTGAGCTCTCAGTAGCTACAGCCAAACTGGATTCCTTTGTCTAACTCAAGCACATGGAGACATCGTGACACCACAGGTCACAGCAAGGCTCTGAGGTATTGAATCTGGAAAATGACCTATAACAGAATGCAATATCTCTGAGACTAATTGAGCACATAATCAGAATCGGCATTCTTTCCCCCACACGCCCGTGCCCGGCAGTCACCTGTAGCACTCTCCATTATTCAGTTACAGAGCATAGCTACCAGGAATTACATATAGTAGGCATATTTAGTCTCTACGGGCAGATAAAATCCAGCAGAATCCAGCGGCAATGCTGTCGTTCCATTTAGAGCTTCGGACGGAAAGTTATGAGTCTCCATGGTTCTACCTGGAAAATCATACTTTCCGATATGGAAGAAGGAAAGAAGCCCAGCCCAGGGGTGGGTGCAGAGTGTGGGAGGGAATAGCCTAGGAGAAAAGAGGCAGCTCCTCATTTTGGACTTAGTTTTCGTGGTCACATGCTACATAACACGGTAATTGCAACCTATCTATACCCTACCCTTGTACTACACTCTTGACTGCATACTTGTATATTGTTCTGCATATATATATATATATAGTATATATATATATATACACATATATATATATATATATAATATATATATATATATACATATATATATATATATATATATATATACCTGTATATTTTTAGTGCGCCTTTTCGTCGATTAAATATAAAATTAATATTGGGCTGCTCTTTTATCTCGATACACGAATCCCCACGTCCGCACGCTCGGTTTATATTATACGCTACCAGGGTGGGTTCCTGACCCGATATAAGCCTGTTGTCGGATGGGGCTTGTATATCGAACGAGGAACTGGTGGCAGAATACCGTACTGCGTTAATCAGGAACTCTGGCAGTGACGGCCAAGAGGTTTATATATATATATATATAATATATATATCCCCAGTCTAGACTGGCGATGTATATCCCCCCTCACTGGGAGTGCTTCAATGCCTTGTGCCTATTAGGGAAGCCTTTCCGGTGGCTATTTGCCCCCGGTGCAGTTAACTGACTGACCTGGGGCAAGTGGTGGCGCCAGAGAGAGCTGATTCCTGCTGGGTCCTTCTCTCCCTTCCCCCTAGGTGAGCGAAGTCGACACCCCTTCCCCTCTCCAATCCGTCACAACCTCCATAGCAGTATAATGCACCTCATTATATAATGCACGCCCATAATAAAATGCACCCCCACAGCAGTATAATGCACCCCCATAGCGGTATAATGGTATAATACACCCCATACCGCGGCTTTATAAAAAAAAAAAAAAGTTTCTGCTCACCTGGCCAAGCTCCAGTGGTGTCCTCCAGTCAATGCTTCTGAGGCGCACAGCGTCGTTCCGGCATATGACAGTGACATCATATGCTGGCAACTTGCCCAATGACGTCAGCTGCCGGCCTGTAATTGGCCGGCGCCTGCTAACTGTTGGCATGAGGGAGCATGACAACAAATTTTTACTGCTCTTGCGTCTGAGGAATCCTGCTGGCAGAATTCTGCCACTAGGGTCCGGTGAGCAGAACAGAGGGGGCTCGTTGCCTTCTCTGCTCATCGGGCCCCATATGCTAGTAAGGGCAGTAATGCCCTGATGGCGTCCCTGGTTATATTCTTGTACACAGAGAGCAGTACTATAGCAGTTATATTATTGTTATAGGGTACAGTATCGTAGTAGTTTTATTCTTGTACGTAAGGGGCAGTATTATAGTAGTTATATTCTTGTACATAGGAAGCAGTATTATAGTAGATATATTCTTGTACATAGAGGGCAGTATTATAGTAGTTATATTCTTGCACGTAGGGGGCAGTATTATAGTAGTTATATTCTTGTACATAGTGGGCAGTGGGGCAGTATTATAGGAGTTATATTCTTATACATAGGGTACACTATTATAGTAGTTATATTCTTGTACATAGAGGGCAGTATTATAGCAGTCATATTCTTCCAGAATGTGGAACATTATTACTGTAGGGGATAATTAAAGGATATTATTTTTGAGGATACTGTTTTGAGTGTGGGGAGGAGATGTCCTACACGGTCGCTTTTTTCTTGTACGAGAATACATGTACAATGTACAAGAATATAACTACTATAATACTTTATCCTATGTCCAAGAAGATAACTACTATAATACTGTCCCTATGTGCAAGAATATAACTTCTATAATACTGCGCCTATGTACAAGAATATAACTACTATAATACTGCCCCTATGTACAAGAATATAACTACTATAATACTTTACCCTATGTCCAAGAAGGTATCTACTATAAAACTGCCTCCTATGTATAAGAATATAACTACTATAATACTAAACTCTATGTACAAGAATATAGCTACAATAATACTGCCCCCTCTGTACAAGAATATAACTACTATAATACTGCCCTTATGTACAAGAACATAACTACTATAATACTGCCCCCTATGTGCAAGAATATAACTACTATAATACTTTATCCTATGTCCAAGAAGGTAACTACTATAATACTGTCCCTATGTGCAAGAATATAACTACTATAATACTGCCCCTATGTGCAAGAATATAACTACAATAATACTGCCCCCTATGTGCAAGAATATAACTACTATAATACTTTATCCTATGTCCAAGAAGGTAACTACTATAATACTGTCCCTATGTGCAAGAATATAACTACTATAATACTGCCCCTATGTGCAAGAATATAACTACAATAATACTGCCCCCCATGTACAAGAATATAACTACTATAATACTGCCCCTATGTACAAGAACACAACTACTATAATACTTTACCCTATGTCCAAGAAGGTAACTACTATAATACTGCTCCTATATACAAGAATATAACTACTATAATACTGCCCCCTATGTACAATAATATAACTACTATAATACTGCACCCTATATACAAGAATATAACTACTATAATACTGCCCCCTATGTACAAGAATATAACTACTATAATACTGCCCCCTGTATATAAGAATATAACTACTATAATACTGCCCCTATGCACAAGAATATAACTACTATAATGATCTTTTTATTTGAAAAACTCACAAACATATATACAGAATATTTACATAAAAATCACAAAATAATACATAAGGGAAATAAATATTACATTGTTACATCACAGACACAATAATAGCAGAACACATTAATAGATCCCAACAGTTCCCTCCGCTCTTTCCTGATCTACAGAACATAAATGTTTATCTCTCTATAATGGATGGAGTCCAGCATCAGACAGATCTCCAGGACTCTGTCCACCTTGCCATCCATGTTATTACAAAGAATCCCCACACTGTCATTGCTCTCCAGACTGAAGGACCAGAAAGACGGACCCGGTCTCCAGTCTCTCTTGGCCGTATTCACATTGCATTGCCCTTCAGATACGTCTCACTGTTCACATTAATAGAGTTTATTCTCTGCGGAATCCTGATCACTTAGACTTTCTGGTCTTCTTCCTCCTTCCACTGCTGTCACCTGCAGTGCCCCATCTCTTCGTGGACACCGGAGGGTCAGGATCCACCTCATCAGGGACATTTTTTATGGCGCATGAAGGACTTTGCTCCATTTGTGCCTCTTCTTGGTCTTCTTCTCCCAGTACAATGTAACGTCCCGGACTTATCACCAGCTCTGGAGGCTCAGAGGTTTTCTGTGCTGTTGTGACTGTAACGAATGGAAGCGGAGGCAGAGGTGGTGAAGTTCACATTCGTTTTTATTTTTTAATGTGGAACCTCGAGACCGCGGTCCGGGGGGCTCCGAAGGGGGCGTAACTAGTGAGCCCCGGGTACCCGTAGTAAGGCCCCTCGAACAGGACCAGAATGGAATACCCGGAGGACACAGGTGCTACCTCCAGTTAGACCCCGGACATGTGGCAGCTGTCCCAGAGGGACCAAAAGGGTAACAGTATTTACAGAGTCCGTGGAGGGTTCTTGACGGAGAAGGTAAGGTCCTGGTCCAGAACGGATGGTAGTAGGCTGGCTCCAGTGACCTTGTCACGGTCCACGGGTAGGATGGCTGATGGCGGAACGGGATGACACTTGCGCCAGTAATAGCCGAGATTGTCCAGGTTAGCCAGATACGGGTTAGCAATGATCTGAGGAGACAAACAGTATCAGCGAAGCACAGAGACTGCAGACGCAGCGCAGACAGATCAGGAACGAACCGGATGTAGCAATGATAGAACACGTTGCTCCGGCACTCCCTAATGGTGGAGTGACCAGATATAGTACTGAGTGCGCAGCCATTGGTTAATTAGCAATTTCAAAAGATGCACGCTGCCCCTTTAAGAGAGGCGGTGGGCGCGGCCTCGCGTCCTAAGCAGACTGTCTGGAGGCCTGCCAGCAGCGTGCCAGGAAGTGGAGGAGGACACAGGACGCCGGGAACAGATGGGACAGGAGACCCCAGCCCACGCACAGACTGCCGCAGAGGGACAGCCCGAGGAACAGGTGAGTGAGCAGAACGGAGTGCAGGGCCAGCGCTGGGACCGGGTGTAACAGTATCCCCCTCTTTACTCCCCCTCTTTTTCAAGCCTGCGTGAAATCTTTTAAGAAGAAAGAGGAGCCTGGATGTTCTCTTTAGGCTCCCAAGACCTCTCCTCAGGACCAAAACCCTTCCAGTCCACCAGGTAATAGATCCTACCTCTTACTCGCTTAGAGGCCAAGATATGTTTTACCTCAAAAACATCATCCTCAGAGACCGGATCAGGAGTGGTACCCGGGTCCTTAAAGAAGGAACTCAACACTACTGGTTTGAGGAGGGAAACATGAAAGGAGTTAGGTACTCTTAGAGAATTAGGCAATTTCAGTTTATAAGAGACCGGGTTGATTTGTCTCAAAACTTCAAAGGGACCAATGAAACGGGGACCCAATTTGTACGATGGTAACTTCAGACGGATGTACTTGGAGGAGAGCCATACCTTGTCTCCTGGACGAAAGATGGGAGCCTCCAAACGTCTTTTGTCCGCATGCGTTTTCATACGTTGAGAAGCTTTCTCCAAAGCCGACCTGGCTCTCTCCCAAATGTCCGAGAAATTCTTTGACAAGGTATCGACTGCCGGAACATCAGACAATCCCGAGACAGGAAGAGGAATTCCGGGTTGCAGTCCAAACACAATCTGAAAGGGAGACTTTCCAGAAGATTCACTTACTTGATTGTTGTAGGAGAATTCCGCCCAGGGCAGTAATTCTACCCAGTCATTATGATGAGCGTTGACGAAGTGACGCAGGTATCCAGCCAGGATTTGATTGATCCTCTCCACTTGCCCATTAGACTGGGGATGATATGCAGAAGAAAAATCTAGTTCAATTTTTACCATTTTACAGAGTCCTCTCCAGAACTTAGAGGTGAACTGGACGCCCCTGTCGGACACAATGTGGAGAGGAAATCCATGAAGACGGAAGATGTGCTGAATGAAGTGAGTGGCCAGTTCTGGAGCAGACGGGAGGCCAGATAGCGGAACGAAGTGAGCCATTTTAGAGAAGCGGTCCACCACAACCCATACCACTGAGCAGCCAGAAGAGATGGGAAGATCCGTGATGAAATCCATCGCGATGTGCTGCCAGGGAGCGGACGGAATCGGAAGAGGCAGAAGCCTGCCGGCTGGTAGATGTTTAACAGTTTTGTTACGGGCACATGAAGGACATGCTGCGACGAACTCCTGGATATCCTTGACCATGGTAGGCCACCAGTAATACGGGAGATGAGTTGCTGCGTCTTTCTCTGACCAGCATGGCCAGCCAACTTAGAAGAATGACCCCAGCGCAGAACACGACTACGATCAGAGCGGACACGAAAGTCTTCCCAGGAGGAAGCCGGGCCAGATCAGTAGAGGCAACAGAGACTAACTTAGAAGGTTCAATAATGTGCTGAGGTTCCTCCTCCAGTTCAGGAGGCAAGAAGGCTCTAGAGAGTGCGTCTGCCTTGATGTTCTTGTCAGCTGGACGGAAATGAAGTACAAAATTGAAACGAGCAAAAAATAATGCCCAACGGGCCTGACGAGGATTCAGTCTTAAACAGATTGGAGATAGGCAAGGTTTTTATGGTCGGTGAATATGATTACCTGGTGATGAGCTCCTTCAAGAAGATGTCTCCATTCTTGCAGAGCCAATTTGATGGCCAACAGTTCGCGATCACAGACAGAGTAATTCCTTTCTGCAGGAGAAAAAACCTTGGAAAAAAAACCACACGAGATCATCCGCCCGGTAGACGACTTCTGGGTCAGAACAGCTCCTGCACCTATGGAAGAAGCGTCAACTTCAAGAAAAAATTGCTCACTTGAATTAGGACGATGGAGAACGGGTGCGGAAGCGAAGGCTTTTTTGAGAGAAACAAAGGCCTCTTCTGCCTCGGAGGACCATTCCTTAGAGTTTACACCTTTCCGGGTTAAGGCTGTGATTGGAGCCACTCGGGTGGAAAAGTGTGGAATGAATTGCCGGTAGTAATTGGCGAATCCGAGGAACCTTTGTATGGCTTTTAGCCCAGACGGACGAGGCCAGTTGAGAACTGCAGACAACTTCTCCGGATCCATCTTTAATCCTGTGGAAGATACAATGTACCCAAGGAAAGGCAAAGAAGACTGCTCAAAGAGGCATTTCTCATATTTGGCATAGAGCCTGTTCTCTCTCAGTCTTTGTAAGACCAGGCGTACTTGCCTCCGGTGTGACGTCAAGTCAGCAGAAAAAATCAAAATATCGTCCAGGTAAACCATGACACAAGTATATAGCAAGTCCCTGAAAATGTCATTAACAAATTCCTGAAAAACCGCAGGTGCATTGCTTAGGCCGAATGGCATTACCAGGTATTCATAGTGGCCGTCACGGGTGTTGAAGGCTGTTTTCCATTCGTCTCCCTCTCTGATTCGGATCAGGTTGTAGGCCCCTCTGAGGTCCAATTTGGTGAAGATCTTGGCCCCTCGGAGACGATCAAACAGCTCTGAAATAAGAGGTAATGGATACCTGTTTTTTACCGTGATTTGATTTAGACCCCGATAGTCAATGCAGGGCCGCAAGGACCCGTCCTTTTTCTTCACAAAGAAGAATCCAGCTCCTGCCGGTGACGATGACTTCCGGATAAATCCTCTAGCCAGATTCTCTTGAATGTAGTCCGACATGGCCTGAGTCTCTGCCTGTGAAAGGGGATAAACTCTCCCGCGAGGGGGGGATGCTCCTGGAAGAAGCTCTATCTGACAGTCATACGACCTGTGTGGAGGTAGTCTCTCAGCCTCCTTTTTCCCAAAGACGTCAGAGAAGGACCAATAGGCGGAAGGCAACCCTGGCAGGGTATCAGGCTGGACTGGAGGCGAAACAGGTTGAATCCGGGTTAAGCAACGATTCATGCAGGTATCTCCCCAACGCAGAACTTCTCCAGTTTTCCAATTAAGGACTGGTTCATGCATCTGGAGCCAAGGTAAACCTAGAAGCATGGGATGGGATAAACCGGGATATACATAAAATCGCATTCGTTCAGTATGCATTAGACCTACCCGGAGTTCCACAAACTCGGTTTGAAACTGGACGGGCTCGGTCAGCGGTTTGCCATCCACGGCGGACACCTGTAACGGATCAGGAAGACGCTGGACTAGTAAGCGGTAATGATCCACAACCGCCTGCTGGATGAAGTTCCCTGCAGCTCCAGAATCCAATAGACAATGTTCGGAGAACTTCACTGCTCCACAAGATACGGTGACTGAGATGCGTAAAGAGGGAGAGGACTGTTCACTACCTAGGTTGGCCCCTCTTACCGGACCTAGGCACTGGAGTTTCCCGACTTTTTGGGACAGAAATGGATCAAATGTTCAGAACTACCGCAGTAGTAACAACTTCCCTCCTTGCGACGTGCCTCCCGGCGGCGGGTGGCCAAACTTACATGGTCCACCTCCATGGCCTCAGAGGCGGAGGGCAAAGTACCTGGTTTGTACAAACTAGAGTTCAAGTGATAGGACCTTTTGTCCCGCTTGATCTCCATGGAGCGCTCCTGGAAACGCAGGTCAATTCGGGTTGCCAAGGATATTATCTCTTCCAAGAGGGTAGGTCTGTCCCGTCCCGCCAGCTCATCCTTGATTCTTCCGGATAGGCCTTCCCAGAAGTTAGCAACCAGGGCCTCATTGTTCCACGATAATTCAGACGAGAGGGTGCGGAATTTAACAGCATACTGAGCTACCGTGCGAGTACCTTGGCGCAGGCGGAGCAGAGCTGATGCAGTCGAAGTGGTGCGACCAGGTTCATCGAACGTCCTGCGAAAAGCCTCTAGGAAAGATTGAAGATCGTTAACCAGCGGATCCCCTCTCTCCCATAGCGGGTTTAGCCAGGCGAGGGCCTCTCCTCCCAGGTGTGACATGATGAAGCCCACCTTGGCTCGGTCAGAAGCAAACATATGCCCCAAGATTTCGAAGTGTAGAGTGCACTGATTGAGGAAACCCCGACACAGAGTAGGATCACCCTGGAAACGGGTAGGAGCCGCCAGGCGGGGACCTTTACTTGCCATGGGAACTGGTACCTGATTATTGATAGAAGAGTCAGGTGCAGACGAGGACCGCAAGGAATCCATGCGGGTAGACAAGCTGCGTAGATAAGTCGTGATCTTGTCCTGTTGAACTCCTAAACGGGCCACCTCCTGGCACAGATCCGTGGTCGGAGGTCTCTGGGATCCAGCGGGTTCCATGGCCGGAGCAATCTGTAACGAATGGAAGCGGAGGCAGAGGTGGTGAAGTTCACATTCGTTTTTATTTTTTAATGTGGAACCTCGAGACCGCGGTCCGGGGGGCTCCGAAGGGGGCGTAACTAGTGAGCCCCGGGTACCCGTAGTAAGGCCTCTCGAACAGGACCAGAATGGAATACCCGGAGGACACAGGTGCTATCTCCAGTTAGACCCCGGACACGTGGCAGCTGTCCCAGAGGGACCAAAAGGGTAACAAGTATTTACAGAGTCCGTGGAGGGTTCTTGACGGCGAAGGATAAGGTCCTGGTCCAAAACGGATGGTAGTAGGCTGGCTCCAGTGACCTTGTCACGGTCCACGGGTACGGATGGCTGATGGCGGAACGGGATGACACTTGCGCCAGTAATAGCCGAGATTGTCCAGGTTAACCAGATACGGGTTAGCAATGATCTGAGGAGACAAACAGTATCAGCGAAGCACAGAGACTGCAGACGCAGCGCAGACAGATCAGGAACGGAACCGGATGTAGCAATGATAGAACACGTTGCTCCGGCACTCCCCTAATGGTGGAGTGACCAGATATAGTACTGAGTGCGCAGCCATTGGTTAATTAGCAATTTCAAAAGATGCACGCTGCCCCTTTAAGAGAGGCGGTGGGCGCGGCCTCGCGTCCTAAGCAGACTGTCTGGAGGCCTGCCAGCAGCGTGCCAGGAAGTGGAGGAGGACACAGGACGCCGGGGAACAGATGGGACAGGAGACCCCAGCCCACGCACAGACTGCCGCAGAGGGACAGCCCGAGGAACAGGTGAGTGAGCAGAACGGAGTGCAGGGCCAGCGCTGGGACCGGGTGTAACAGTGACTTTTCTAGAGGAATCCACAAAGACATTTTTCCTTTTTATGGTCACAAAACCTTCCTCATCCACACTGGACACTGCGGACAGTTCATCTGCCTCTATAGATGTACTGGGCTGATGCTTGGACAGTTTAGTGACAAGTTTTCTGGACACCTTAGGTCTCTCTTTAGTGACTGATTTTTTAGGGCCTACTTTAGCAGCTGACCATTGCTTAGATCTTACTTTAGTGGCGGATGGTGGTTTAACTCTTTCTTTAGAGACTGGTGGTACTTTAGGTTTTTCTTCAGTGGCTGGTGGTCCTAGTAATGCAGCATCCATTAATATTACATCAGACTGTGGAGCAGGTTCACTGTTACTATGATTTATCACCTCATCAGTGCCGGCTTCTTGGACAACATCTGCACCTCTGGTGACATCTTTTTTAATCATTTCCAGGGAAGTCTGGTCATTATATTTATTATGTTCTGCATGAGGGCAATCCCGGAACGTATGCCGGATCCTGAGCACAGGTTACAGATGACAGGTCCTGTGCATTTGTCCTTTGTATGTCCGAACTGTCCACACAATGAGCATGTGATACGAGAGCAGTTCATGGCAAGGTGCCTGCCCCCACATCTATGGCACAGACGTGGCTGACCGGGGTAGTAACATATCCCCCTCTCTGAGCCCAGGTAGAAGGAGTGCGGCAGATGTCTGGTTATACCATTCTCTTGTAGAAGCTGGATTTTCACAGAATATCCTCCGTTCCATATTTGCTCCTCATCATAGATCTTCTAAGGATGACTTCTCACCATGCACTGCCGGCTCAGCCAGTGCTGCAGATCTGCCAGCGCCACCACCTCAGACTGGAACAGGACAGTGGCCGTTATTTCCTGCGGCTTAGACAGCTGGATACACTGGAGATGATCCCAGATCTCATCTTCTCTAGTGTCATTATAGATGTTCCAGAACAGATCCAGATCACACTGGAGCTTAAAGCTGATGTCATAGATCCTGCTGGATGGGACATGGATCAGAGTGTAGACCTCAGACGCCTTAAACTTCATAAACTCTTTCAGAAGAACTTTTCCAATATAGATCCTGGATGGGATTTTCTCCTCTGGTCCCATGTACTTTATCCTGACTGCGTTCCTCCTCTGAGGTGGAGGGTTCACTAGTCTCGTGACATTGGAGAACAGTCTCCTGACCTGAAGTTGGTCAGCAGATGGGTCAGTGCTGGAGCTTTCCCCAGCCACAGGAGGATCAGTGCTGGAGCTTTCCCCAGCCACAGGAGGATCAGTGCTGGAAATCTCCACCACTGCTGAAGGATCAGTGCTGGAGCTCTCTCCAGCCCATGATTACTGACACCTGTTTGAGCTGCAGACATGCCCAGATCCACTACTGATTGTTTCACAATGTGGTCTCCATCCACTGACATGGAGGATTCAAAGTCCATTATTTCAGTGTGGTCTCCATTCACTGACATGGAGGGTTCAGAGTCCATTATAATGTTCGTATTATCTGTTACAGACAGACAGTTGCTAGCACCAGTGAGCGGGGTCTCACATACAGCACTGTGCGGGGTCTCACATACAACACCAGTGAGCGGGGTCTCACATACAGCACTGTGCGGGGTCTCACATACGGCACCAGTGAGCGGGGTCTCACATACAGCACCAGTGAGCGGGGTCTCACATACAGCATCAGTGAGCAGGGTCTCACACACAGTATCAGTACAGGGGCACTTACTTTATCACTCAGGGAGCTGTGCTCACTACATTGCTGCATACAGAGGGCACTGCAGTTAACCCCACGTTTGCTGGAGCATTGTCTGCTGCCTCAGACCCCTCACATTGTGCGGCTGATATCAGTGATACATTTCTTTCCAGACTTCCTTGCTCCGCACCGTGCACAGCTTTATATTTAATGTCTGTAATGTATGTGGTACAGTTCATATAGCGTCTTGTGCTTGGGTGCGATGAAAATACTTGAGACACAGGTTGATAAAGAAAGTCTTGTATTGCTTCATACAAATTGGCAAAAATAAACACACAGGTTGCAAACACAGAAGCAGGAGACACAGCAGGCCAGAGTAATCTAAGCTCAGCAATAACTCTCCACAACAGATTCAGATCTTCTTCTCTGTTACCGCAAGTCCATGCAAACGTGAGGCTCTCAAGAGCAGAGTTCAGAGTCCACAAGTGCTTCAGAGTTCCTCAGTAGGAATGGCTGGAGTACAAGGTCCAAGGCTTCAGGAGTCAGAACACAGGTTCACTGCAGGCTAGATTCTGAAGCACTGATTGCTCAGCTGTGGCTGTTTAAGAAGCAAAGGAGAGAATCAGGGCGGGAACATGCAAGCTGGAAAACTCCATTTTGACTGAGGGCAAGATAGCTGCAGCAAAACAGAAAGCAAAATGGCCGACGAACAAACTGAGTTTCAGAAACAGATACACAGAACCTTACATTACTCCCCCCTTAGGGACAACCTCCGGATGACCTCAGACCAGGCTTGTGTGGGTACCTCTGATGAAACTGACGGAGCAAGCGAGGAGCATTAACGTTATTGACTGGCTGCCATGAGTTGTCCTCCACTGGGTAGCCCTGCCATTTAATCAGATATTGTAACTGATTTCTATACAACCTGGAATCTAAAATCCTTTCCACCACAAATTCCTCCTGACCATCGACTAGCACTGGGTCAGGGCAAGGAGAAGAACGTCCAGGAAACGTATTGGGTGTCGCAGCCTTTAGTAGGGATACATGAAAGACAGGGTGGATTCTCATAGTTCTGGGCAATTGAAGACGACAAGCAACGGCACTTATAATTTTACTGATTTTATAGGGTCCAATGTACTTATGTCCCAACTTAGACGATGGAATCCTTAACTTAAGATTTCTGGTTGACAGCCAGACCAGGTCTCCTACCTTAAAAGCTGGTGCAGGTTTACGAAATTTATCTGCTGCCTTCTTGTACCTTTCCTGAGCCGATTCCAGATTCTCCTTTAGAAGATCCATATTCTTCTGTAAAGTCGTGACTCTTTCAGCCACTGCTGGCAAAGGCGTCTCTATGGGAAATCGTGGTAGAATGTTAGGATGATAACCTAGATTAGAGTAAAAAGGAGACTGTTTAGTGGAGGCACTCTGAGAGTTGTTGTAAGAGAACTCAGCCAATGGAAGTAGATCCACCCAATCATCCTGTAGGTGGCAGATAAAGCAGCGGAGATACTGCTCCAGGGTTTGATTGGTTCGTTCGGTTTGTCCATTAGTCTGGGGATGAAAAGCAGAAGAAAGGTTTACTTTAATGTCCAATGCTGCACAGAAATTTTGCCAAAACCTAGAAGTGAATTGCACCCCTCGATCCGAAATAACCTCATCCGGTACTCCATGTAAGCGAAACACATCTTTAATCATCAAATCTGATGTCTGTTTTGCAGTGGGTAAGCCGACACAAGGGATAAAATGAGCTGCCTTTGTTAGACGGTCAACCACCACTAGAATAGTGTTCTTCCCTTGAGAGGTTGGTAATTCCACAATGAAGTCCATAGAAATGGATCCCCACGGGCGGGACGGGGTGGGAAGAGGCTGTAACAGACCAGTTGGTGAAGAGCGAGGTGTTTTGCATCTTGCACAAACCTCACACGAAGTGACATAGTCCAAAACATCCTTCCTACAAGTGGGCCACCAAAAGAAACGAGAAAGAAATTCCTGTGTCTTTAGAATTCCTCTATGCCCGGCTATTTTGGAATCGTGAATGAGTTGCAATACTCTCAATCTGACTGTTTCAGGTATATACAGACGTTGTCCCAGAATCCACACACCATTCTTAAAGACAAGACTTACGTCCCTTGGGGGTTGAGCCAAAAAAGAATCCGCATGGTATGCTTCCTTGATGTCTTTAATTAGGTCTTGATGATGAATCACTCCTAGGAATCTAGAGTCAGGAAGAATAGTCTTAGGAGGAGTAATTGGACGTGTCTCTGCTGAGTAAATCCTAGAGAGTGCATCAGCCTTTCCATTGCGCGATCCTGGTCTATAAGAAATAATAAAATTAAATTGGTTTAAGAAAAGATTCCAGCGAGCCTGGCGAGGAGTCAGGCACTTAGCCGACCTGATAAACTCAAGATTACGATGGTCTGTCAGAACGACTATTTGCTGTGCAGCTCCTTGAAGAAGGTGTCTCCATTCTTTGAAGGCGGCAATAATGGCCAACAACTCTCTATTGCCCACATCGTAGTTCTTCTCAGCCGAAGACAACTGCTGGGAAAAGAAGGCACAGGGATGCAAGACATTCTTCTCACCTGTTCTCTGAGAGAGTATAGCTCCCACGGCACAGTCTGAAGCATCCACCTCTATTATGAAGGCAAGCTCTGGGTTGGGATGTACTAGGATAGGTGCAGTGGTAAATTTATCTTTTAGACGGGAAAATGCTTCCTGGGCTTGGGGAGTCCAGGAGAACTTAGACTCTTTCCGGGTAAGTTGGGTGATAGGTGACACTACCTCAGAGAAATTTCTAATGAAACGTCTATAGAAGTTTGCAAACCCGATGAAGCGCTGTACCTCCTTCACATTTCTAGGACTTGGCCAATCATTGATGGCTTGGGTTTTACTTCCATCCATACTAATTCCTTGTGTAGACAGTACATACCCCAGAAATTGAATTTCGGTCTTATGGAATTCACACTTTTCAAGCTTGATGTAAAGATGATTTTGTCTTAGACGTTCCAAGACCATTCTCACATGTCCATGATGTTCCTCTGTGGAGTTAGAAAAAATTAAAATATCATCCAAATAAATTACCACGAATGTATCCAGGAGATCCCTGAAGATGTCATTCACCAAGTGTTGGAAAGTGGCTGGGGCGGTACTCAGACCAAAAGGCATAACTAGATATTCAAAGTGTCCATAGCGTGACCTGAATGCAGTCTTCCATTCATCCCCAGGTCTAATACGGACTAAGTTATAGGCCCCACGAAGATCTAGTTTAGAAAAAATTTTGGCATGTCGCACTCTCTCCAATAACTCAGGGATTAAAGGCAATGGATAACGGTTTCTAATAGTAACCTTATTGAGTTCCCTATAGTCTACGCATGGTCTCAGGGATCCATCTTTCTTCTTTACAAAGAATATGGGTGCCCCTGCAGGAGATGAAGAGGGGCGTATGAAGCCCTTGGCTAGATTTTCGTCTATGTACTCTTTTAAAGCCTTCAGCTCGGGCCCCGCCAGGGGGTAGATCTTACCAAAAGGTATCTCTGCTCCAGGCAATAATTCAATTGGACAATCATATGGACGGTGAGGAGGAAGCTGGTCAGCGTTCTTCTTGTCACATAAATCCACATAGTCCTGGTATACAGCTGGTAGTTCAGGGACTGACATGGTTCCTTTAGGAACAGAGCAAGCTGAAATTTTTGGACTCATCTGTTTCTCTGGAAAGTGTAATTCCTTGGTCTCCCAGTTAATGGTAGGATTCTGAGCCTGCAGCCATGGTAGCCCTAGAATAATGGGAAAGTGAGGAGAAGAGATAAGCATAAAGGACAGTTTCTCTTGATGATCTTTACCCATAAGAACCTTTAAAGGCTCTGTTTCCTGATCCACTGGTCCAGAGGTCAGCAGGGAGCCATCCACAGTTTCCATCTGTACTGGAGTAGCCTTCTTCACTGAACGTATCCCCTGTTTCAGAGCAAAGGAGACATCCATAAAATTTCCACTTGCACCTGAGTCGATCATAGCAAAGCTAGACACCCAGGCTGAGTCAACCCAGAGTTTGATGGAAAGAAAACAGTGAGAATTGTTTTTTTTACAACTCAGCTGGGACACCGCTGAGGAAACTTGAAAGATGGCAGCATTTACACAGTCAACGTCCTCAGAGGTAACGGAGTTTAAGTCCGAGAAATCAAGATCTGTTGCTGCAGATCTCTCTGGAGCCTGAGGCTCGGACCTGACAGATCCCCTCTCGCAACACTCACAATGAATGAGTGCTGCAGTAGTCTTGCGAGAACGGCTGGGGCAGTTAATAATAAAGTGCCCTGACTTACCACAATAAAAACATAGATTCTCCTTAAAACGATGTTCCTTGCGTGCATCACTAACCCGTCGTTGTAAAGAGTCTACCTGCATGGGTTCAGGTTCAGGTTCCCGTGTAATCCTATTCAAAGGTTCCTTAGCTGGAGAGGAAGGTAGGAAAAGGTTAGTACGATTGCTTTCGAACCATCTCTCTTGCCTGCGTTCAGTTAAACGAGTATCAATACGGATGCAGTAGTTAATAAAGTCACCTAACGCAGTGGGAGGGTCGGCACAAGCAAGTTCATCCTTAATCAGTGGGGATAACCCCTTTCGAAAAATAGATTTTTTGGCGGAATTGTCCCAGGTGGTATCAAGGGCCATCTCCTGAAATCCAAGGCATATTCAGCTACCGAGTGCTTACCTTGGCGCAAAGCCAACATGGCTGCTTCAGCTGTTGCACCTCGATTGGGGTCATCAAACACCTGCCCCATGGCTGAAATAAAATCATCAAGGTGATTCAAACAATCATCCTCAGTCTCAATCAGAGGGTTTGCCCACACCAAAGCCTTGTTGGTAAGCAACATAATTATAGTAAGCACCTTAGATCGTTCAGTAGGAAATTGTGAAGCATGTGCAGAAAAAAAAAGATTGCATTGATTAACAAATCCCCTGAATTTTTCACGTTCACCACCAAAACGAAAAGGGGGCAACTTGGGAATCCCAGAACTCGGGGCCACGGCAGGAGCCTGGACTCGCCCCTCCAGAACCTCAATCCTGGCTCGCAAATCCTGGGTAGTCTGTCCAACCACTTGCAAATTGTGATTATTTAGGTCCTGAAGATTTGTAAAACGGGTCTTTATATTCTGCAAATCTGCAAGGATATTATCAGTCACTCCGCAAAGTTCCTTTATGCGGGCCTCCATTTTCTAGATCTTTTAAGACAGGATACTGGAAGAAGAGGAGAAAAAAAAAAAACAATAGTGTTCACCTGTGGCAACACTGAAGAAAGAAAAAACTTAAGGGAACTGCTCACCTGGAATGGTTGTGAGAAGTCACAACCACTATCATCACAGAAAGCTTTCAACCAGACATCTGATATCCAGAGTTTCAGCAGACAAAAAGAGAAAAAAAAAAAAAAAAAACAATAGTGTTTACCTGTGATAACACTGCAGAAAAAAAAACTTAAGGGAATTGCTCACCTGGAATGGTTGTGAGAAGTCACAACCACTGTCATCACAGAAAGTACAACCGGACATCCGATATCCACAGTACAGCAGACAAGCCTTTCCAGACCCAGCAGACACTAACGTTTGGCTTCAGAATCTTGTAATGTATGTGGTACAGTTCATATAGCGTCTTGTGCTTGGGTGCGATGAAAATACTTGAGACACAGGTTGATAAAGAAAGTCTTGTATTGCTTCATACAAATTGGCAAAAATAAACACACAGGTTGCAAACACAGAAGCAGGAGACACAGCAGGCCAGAGTAATCTAAGCTCAGCAATAACTCTCCACAACAGATTCAGATCTTCTTCTCTGTTACCGCAAGTCCATGCAAACGTGAGGCTCTCAAGAGCAGAGTCAGAGTCCACAAGTGCTTCAGAGTTCCTCAGTAGGAATGGCTGGAGTACAAGGTCCAAGGCTTCAGGAGTCAGAACACAGGTTCACTGCAGTCTAGATTCTGAAGCACTGATTGCTCAGCTGTGGCTGTTTAAGAAGCAAAGGAGAGAATCAGGGCGGGAACATGCAAGCTGGAAAACTCCATTTTGACTGAGGGCAAGATAGCTGCAGCAAAACAGAAAGCAAAATGGCCGACGAACAAACTGAGTTTCAGAAACAGATACACAGAACCTTACAATGTCTTTATTACCCATTACTTGCTTTCTATTCATCTTCTGGGCTCTGGTTCCCCTCTTTTTCTCCATAGCCCAAGTTTCCTTTCTGGGCACAGAGTTTACATCTTTGTCCAAGTTTTCTTTCCGAATGCCCAGCTCTCGCCTGCAATCATCCAGGCTCTCACTTTTCATCAGTTTTATCGTCGGATCAATCTCTTTGTTAATTTCATCTTGCAATTTGCTGATTTGCATTTCCAGCTTAAAAATACTTTGCCTTGTAACTTTACCACTCAATCCAGCAACATAACAAGCAGGTTTAGAAGACTCACCAGCCACCATTTCCAGCTTTCCATCACCACGAGGTCCATGCTGCAAGCCACACTCCAGGCTGAGGGCTTTCCCTGGATCATCAGCCCAGCTTCCCTCCCCTCCACCTGGGTCAGAAGCCATGCCTCCGCCCTGCTGGGAGCTCACAAACACACGTCTATCCTCTCCTATGTACAAGGATATAACTACTATAATACTTTATCCTATGTCCAAGAAGATAACTACTATAATACTGTCCCTATGTGCAAGAATATAACTTCTATAATACTGCGCCTATGTACAAGAATATAACTACTATAATACTGCCCCTATGTACAAGAATATAACTACTATAATACTTTACCCTATGTCCAAGAAGGTATCTACTATAAAACTGCCTCCTATGTATAAGAATATAACTACTATAATACTAAACTCTATGTACAAGAATATGGCTACTATAATACTGCCCCTCTGTACAAGAATATAACTACTATAATACTGCCCTTATGTACAAGAACATAACTACTATAATACTGCCCCCTATGTGCAAGAATATAACTACTATAATACTTTATCCTATGTCCAAGAAGGTAACTACTATAATACTGTCCCTATGTGCAAGAATATAACTACTATAATACTGCCCCTATGTGCAAGAATATAACTACAATAATACTGCCCCCCATGTACAAGAATATAACTACTATAATACTGCCCCTATGTACAAGAACACAACTACTATAATACTTTACCCTATGTCCAAGAAGGTAACTACTATAATACTGCTCCTATATACAAGAATTATACTACTATAATACTGCCCCCTATGTACAAGAATATAACTACTATAATACTGCACCCTATATACAAGAATATAACTACTATAATACTGCCCCCTATGTACAAGAATATAACTACTATAATACTGCCCCCTGTATATAAGAATATAACTACTATAATACTGCTCCTATGTACAAGAATATAACTACTATAATACTGCCCCTATGCACAAGAATATAACTACTATAATACTGCCCCCTATGTACAAGAATATAACTACTATAATACTGCACCCTATGTACAAGAATATAAGTATTATAATATTAGCAGATTTTTAAATCTCGGTTTCATACGTTTTATACTTTGCATGTTCAGATTTTCATCTGCGCATCGGATCGAAGCAGTTGCTTATTTATCTGCATGAGAGATGTTGTACAGTACAGACCAAAAGTTTGGACACACCTTCTCATTCAAAGATTTTTCTGTATTTTCATGACTATGAAAATTGTAGAATCACACTGAAGGCATCAAAACTATGAATTAACCTATGTGGAATTATACATTACACTTTACAAAAAAGTGTGAAACAACTGAAAATATGTCTTATATTCTAGGTTCTTCAAAGTAGCCACCTTTTGCTTTGATTACTGCTTTGCACGCAGAAAAGGTGAACGGATGGACTCTACATGCCTGGTTCCCACCGTGAAGCATGGAGGAGGTGGTGTGATGGTGTGTGGGGTGCTTTGCTGGTGACACTGTTGGGGATTATTCAAAATTGAAGCTGTGAGCGGTCCAGCTCATCCCAAACCATCTCGATTGGGTTCAGGTCTGGTGACTGTGGAGGCCAGGTCATCTGGCGTAGCACCCCAACACTCTCCTTCTGTCACGCTGTCTCTGCGTACCGGAGGTTAGGGGCCTAAGCTGACCCTAAGCTGGGGCCCTGACTAATCCCTCTACCTGGAGGTACTGTTAAAGGTACAGAGGTCCAGCGTAATCCCTACCTCCTGAGGATCCCTGAACCTCAGTGATCTAGTCCTGAGAAGGACCCCGATCACAACAACAGGGAACGGGATAATATAAGCCCACACACAGAACTAGATGAACGAGACAGTACAAGGGGAAAATCAACAACCACCTTGCATACAAAACTACATCACAACAACAGAGGGAACACCAACGGGTAAGGAGATAAATGATAAAGCGAGGAAGGGAAAAAACCTCACACAAAGTACACTTCACTCCAAACTCCAAAATACCACAAGCCGCTCTGTTTGTCTGCCAGGAATGCTTTCACCGACACTTCCCTAGCAGACTGGCAGGTATTTGAAGGAATCCCATTACAGCAACATTAATTGCAGCTGGGCGAGGCTGGCCTCGTCTAGCACAGAGAGAGGGAGAATTAACTCCCTCACTGCTGAAAAACACCCAGCACCAGAAACTCAGCTGTGAGAAGTCAGGCTGTGCAATCGTGACGATCTTCGTAGCGACACACCCGTGACAGTACCCCCCCCGTCTACGAGGGGCCTCCGGACCCTCAAGACCGGGTTTATCTGGGTGAGTAGTGTGGAAGGCCCGAATTAATCGGTCTGCGTTAATATCCGACGCAGGAACCCACGTCCTCTCCTCAGGACCATACCCCCTCCAATGAACCAGGTACTGAAGGGACCGGCGATTCAGACGTGAATCGATGATTCTCGACACCTGAAACTCCAAGTTACCATTGACCACCACAGGAGGAGGAGGTAAAGGTGAAGGTATCACCGGCGCCACATACCTCTTAAGCAACGATCTGTGGAACACATTGTGAATTTTAAATGTAGGAGAGAGGTCAAGACGGAATGCCACCGGATTAATTATAGAACTGATCTTGTACGGCCCGATGAACCTGGGACCCAGTTTCCAGGAGGGAACCTTAAGTTTTATATTCTTGGTAGACAACCATACCAGATCGTTCACACTTAGGTCCGGACCAGACACTCTCCTCCTATCAGCCATACGTTTGTATCGGTTCCCCATAGTACTCAGATTATTCAGCACTCCTCTCCACACTGAAGCAAGTGACGACGAAAATCGTTCCTCCTCAGGAACCCCAGAAGAGCCCCCCCTATTGAAAGTACAAAACTGGGGGTGAAAACCATATGCCCCAAAAAACGGGGACTTACCAGTGGACTCGCTCCGCCTATTATTAAGAGCAAACTCCGCCAGAGGCAAGAAAGAAGCCCAGTCCTCCTGGTTCTCTGACACAAAACACCGGAGATATGTCTCCAAGCTCTGGTTCAGACGCTCTGTCTGACCATTGGTCTGCGGATGAAAAGCCGATGAAAATGACAACTGCATCTCCCGCCGTGTACAAAATGCCTTCCAGAATTTGGACACAAACTGAGACCCCCGATCCGACACCACATCGGAGGGTACCCGTGAAGCCTTACAATCTCCCCAATGAACACCTGCGCAAGAGTTTTAGCATTAGGAAGAGCGGGAAGAGCGATAAAATGTGCCATCTTGCTGAACCTGTCCACTACAACGAGTATGACTGTTTTACCCGAAGATGACGGGAGGTCCGTAATGAAGTCCATAGACCGATGAGTCCACGGACGCTCCGGGATCTTCAAAGGTAAGAGGGCCCCAGACGGACGGGTATGTGGGGTCTTAGAGCGTGCACAAACCTCGCAGGACGCGACAAAAGTTACCACCTCCCTATGTAAGTTGGGCCACCAAAACCGACGCGAGAGGAGATCCTCAGTTGCTTTACTCCCTGGGTGTCCTGCCAAAGCTGAATTATGGTGTGCCTCGATCACCTTTTGTCGCAACTGATTTGGAACAAATAGTCTCCCTGGAGGTCCTACAGGGGCGTCCCCCTGAGCCTCCAATACCTCCTCCTCAAGCTCAGAGCATACTGCCGACACCACCACCCCCTCCTGAAGGATAGGAACCGTGTCCTCCGTATTTCCGGCCCCAGGGAAACTACGAGATAAGGCATCCGCCTTTACATTTTTTGACCCAGGACGATATGTGACGACAAAATTAAACCTGGTAAAAAATAATGACCACCTAGCTTGTCTGGGATTCAGACGTTTTGCAGACTCCAGATATAGCAGGTTCTTGTGATCGGTGATGACAGTGACCGGATGGACTGCCCCCTCCAAAAAATGGCGCCACTCCTCAAAAGCCAACTTAATGGCCAAGAGTTCCCTATTGCCGACATCGTAATTCCTCTCAGCGGACGACAATTTTTTAGAGAAAAATGCGCACGTATGCCACTTACCAGGGGACGAACCTTGTGACAATACTGCTCCCACCCCTACCTCGGAAGCGTCTACCTCTACAATGAACGGCTGTGACGCATCAGGTTGAATAAGTATGGGTGCCGAGGCAAAGCATTTTTTCAAGGAGGAGAATGCTTGACAAGCCTTGTCAGACCACCTAGAAAAATCCGTCCCCTTTTTTGTCATGTCTGTGAGAGGTTTAACCATGGACGAGAAATTACGAATACATTTCTGGTAATAATTAGCAAACCCCAGGAAATGTTGTAGAGCCTTAAGATTCTCTGGCAGATCCCACTCAAGAACTGCCCGTACTTTCCCAGGGTCCATGCGAAAACCGGACGCTGAAACCAGAAAGCCTAAAAACTGGAGTTCCTGTACGGTGAATACACACTTTTCCCATTTGGCGTACAGTTTATTATCCCGCAAGATCTGTAACACCTGCCTAACATGCTCCTGATGAGACACAAGATCCGGCGAGTAAATTAAGATATCATCCAGATATATGACCACAAACTGTCCCACCAGGTGGCGAAAAATGTCATTTACAAAGTGTTCGAACACTGCCGGGGCATTAGTCAGACCGAATGGCATGACAAGGTTCTCATAATGCCCCTCTGGAGTGTTAAACGCCGTCTTCCACTCATCCCCCTCCTTCATCCTAATCAGATTGTACGCCCCCCTGAGATCCAACTTAGAGAACCATTTGGCGCCCACGATCTGATTGAAGAGATCGGGAATAAGTGGGAGCGGATACGGATCTCGGACCGTAATCCGATTAAGTTCACGGAAATCCAGGCAAGGGCGTAGGCCTCCATCTTTTTTCTTCACAAAGAAGAACCCCGTGGCCACCGGGGAAGATGAAGGTCTAATATGCCCCTTTGCCAGACTTTCAGCAATATAATCCTTCATGGCCTGCCTCTCAGGACCAGATAGGTTATACAACCTAGATTTAGGTAACTTGGCCTCAGGGAGCAGTTTTACAGAACAGTCATACACGCGATGAGGAGGTAGTTCCTGATACCCTTTCTCCGAGAATACATCCTCAAAGTCCGCCAGAAATGGAGGTAAGACCCTAGGAGTGACCGCACCGATAACCGTATTCATGCAGTTTTTATTACACAATTCACTCCATTGGCTTATCTCTCTGGATTGCCAATCAATAACTGGGTTATGCTTAGTTAACCAAGGAAGGCCCAGCACTATAGGAGTGGGAAGACCCTCCAACACGTAACAAGACAACAGTTCTTTATGTATCGCCCCCACTTGAAGTTTTACGTTATGCACAGCTTGCAAAAAACTTCCCTGACCGAGAGGTCTGACGTCGATCGAGAATATGGGGATGGGTTTAGCCAACACACTCAATTGCATACCTTGAACCCGGGCAAACCGAGCGTCCACCAGATTAGCCCCGGCCCCACTATCCAGAAGAACAGATATCCTCTCAGTTCTCGTACCCACCACCACCTCCGCCGGTACGAGAAACTGAGGCGAACTTAGGGACGAAATACTTACTCCCAGATTGCCGTCCACCACACAACCTGGGATCAATAGTTTTCCGACGACCCTTTACTCTGCAAAGGACGGGATGGACACCCCCCAATAAAATGTCCCTTTTTCCCACAGAAGAAACAACTTCCTGTTTTGTGGCGCCCCGCCGATCCCCTCCCCCGAAATGATGTCCCTCCTAATTGCATAGGCTCCTCTGGACTGACCAGGGGAACCTCCATATAAGGGACCCTTGAGGAAGGTGGAGTCATCACAGGGGGCGGAGTTCCCCGCACCTCTCCCGAAGCCGTCTGTCAATTCGAATAGCAAGGGCCATAGCGGCTTCCAGTGACGCGGGAGGGTCATACTGTGCCAATACATCCTTTAATTTGTCAGATAAACCTTGACAAAACTGGCTCCTAAGAGCCGGGTCATTCCACTGGGTGTCCGTGGCCCACCTACGGAACTCCGAACAGAATTCCTCCGCCGGACGATCTCCCTGCTGGATCCTACGTAACTTAGATTCAGCAAGGGAGATCCGATCCGGGTCATCATATACAAGACCCAGAGCTGCAAAAAACCTATCCACTGACAGGAGAGCCGGGGAGCCCGGGGGAAGGGAGAACGCCCATGATTGTGGGTCCCCTTGTAGGAGCGAGATGACAATTCCCACCCTTTGCTCATCACTCCCCGATGACTGTGGCCGCAGCCGAAAGTACAATTTACATGCCTCCCGTAAAAAAACAAAAAACTTGTCCCGCCCCCCAGTGAACCTGTCAGGGAGAGCTACTTTAGGTTCTGGTCCGGCTTGCTCTGGGGGGTACAAAACCTTGGACTTAACGTCCGCCAGCTCCATGGACAAACTCTGCAACTGCCGAGCAAGACTGGCTACTGGATCCATGGTAGCTGGAGAGAATCTTTTGTCGGTCGGTGAAAATGTCACGCTGTCTCTGCGTACCGGAGGTTAGGGGCCTAAGCTGACCCTAAGCTGGGGCCCTGACTAATCCCTCTACCTGGAGGTACTGTTAAAGGTACAGAGGTCCAGGCCGCCAGCGTAATCCCTACCTCCTGAGGATCCCTGAACCTCAGTGATCTAGTCCTGAGAAGGACCCGATCACAACAACAGGGAACGGGATAATATAAGCCCACACACAGAACTAGACGAACGAGACAGTACAAGGGGAAAATCAACAACCACCTTGCATACAAAACTACATCACAACAACAGAGGGAACACCAACGGGTAAGGAGATAAATGATAAAGCGAGGAAGGGAAAAAACCTCACACAAAGTACACTTCACTCCAAACTCCAAAATACCACAAGCCGCTCTGTTTGTCTGCCAGGAATGCTTTCACCGACACTTCCCTAGCAGACTGGCAGGTATTTGAAGGAATCCCATTACAGCAACATTAATTGCAGCTGGGCGAGGCTGGCCTCGTCTAGCACAGAGAGAGGGAGAATTAACTCCCTCACTGCCGAAAAACACCCAGCACCAGAAACTCAGCTGTGAGAAGTCAGGCTGTGCAATCGCGACGATCTTCGTAGCGACACACCCGTGACACCTTCTTGGTGAAATAGCCCTTACACAGCCTGGAGGTGTGTTTGGGGTCATTGTCCTGTTGAAAAATAAATGATGGTCCAACTAAACGCAAACCAGATGGAATAGCATGCTGCTGTAAGATGCTGTGGTAGCCATGCTGGTTCAGTATGCCTTTAATTTTGAATAAATCCCCAACAGTGTCACCAGCAAAGCACCCCCACAGCATCACACCTCCTCCTCCATGCTTCACGGTGGGAACCAGGCATGTAGAGTCCATCCGTTCACCTTTTCTGCGTGCAAAGCAGCAATCAAAGCAAAAGGTGGCTACTTTGAAGAACCTAGAATATAAGACATATTTTCAGTTCACACTTTTTTGTAAAGTGTAATGTATAATTCCACATGTGTTAATTCATAGTTTTGATGCCTTCAGTGTGATTCTACAATTTTCATAGTCCTGAAAATACAGAAAAATCGTTGAATGAGAAGGTGTGTCCAAACTTTTGGTCTGTACTGTATGTGGAACACTTGAATTCACCCGTAGTCTTTAATGAGCCAGTGTTCAGTCTGAGAGGTGTCTGATCTGTCCTCTCACGTGATTGTTCATGCGAATAGGCTCCTCGTGTAGAAGATTCCGTGTAGTTGGAGATGTTTTGGTTTTTCTCAGATGAGGAATAGTTATACGTTAATTACACACATCACTAATTATCTCATTACCATTGTGGTCTTCACGCTCAGGTGAGTCTCCCCTATCTGCATGTTAACAGAAGGAATGACTGAGGATAAGTTTTCTGCCATTGGTAATATACAGACTGATCAGTATACAAACATCAGGGGTCCTCCGGTGGGCAGTATGTGTGGTGAGATAATCATCACCGTCACTATAATTTTGCATATATAACAATTCCATAATAAAATGTTGTGAAATAATTGATTATTTATTAATCTGAGATAACATTTTAATTCTTTGTAAATGACTCTGTAAATAATTACTGGTTATTAAAAAAGCAAAATGAATCATTTACAATTTATAGACAAAAAAACCTGACTGGCACATCCAGACTAATGTGAACTAGGTGCAAACCAAGGGAAGCTACCCCCATGTAAAACATACAAAAAAAGGCTGCACTCAAGCATACTAAAGCATGACAATATGGAATACATGAAATTTAGAATAGCAATATGGCTTTGGAATATAAGGAAAAATTTGAGACGCTTAGTATAAACATTTGGCCAAACATTTTAAAGCCCACCAACCATCGTCAAGGTGGTCTCAATACTGGTGAGTCCCTGACCTAATGTGAACATACCTCTATTAGGCTGATATCTGAATTTCTGGGTGAATATGCACCTCTGTCAGCAATGCCTGCATTTATGGGTAAAGTAGGGACCTGGTGTAATTAAAATCACCACCTGGTGGGGGCGGAGTGCTCGGTCAGCAAGCTAACATTCAATAGACAAAAAAACCTGACTGGCACATCCAGACTAATGTGAACTAGGTGCAAACCAAGGGAAGCTACCCCCATGTAAAACATACAAAAAAAGGCTGCACTCAAGCATACTAAAGCATGACAATATGGAATACATGAAATTTAGAATAGCAATATGGCTTTGGAATATAAGGAAAAATTTGAGACGCTTAGTATAAACATTTGGCCAAACATTTTAAAGCCCACCAACCATCGTCAAGGTGGTCTCAATACTGGTGAGTCCCTGA
The DNA here is from genome assembly GCA_033576555.1 of Oophaga sylvatica. Taxonomy (NCBI): domain Eukaryota; kingdom Metazoa; phylum Chordata; class Amphibia; order Anura; family Dendrobatidae; genus Oophaga; species Oophaga sylvatica. Next base: position 96,558,362 of record JARQOD010000003.1, read on the forward strand.
CCTAATGTGAACATATCTCTATTAGGCTGATATCTGAATTTCTGGGTGAATATGCACCTCTGTCAGCAATGCCTGCATTTATGGGTAAAGTAGGGACCTGGTGTAATTAAAATCACCACCTGGTGGGGGCGGAGTGCTCGGTCAGCAAGCTAACATTCAATAGACAAAAAAACCTGACTGGCACATCCAGACTAATGTGAACTAGGTGCAAACCAAGGGAAGCTACCCCCATGTAAAACATACAAAAAAAGGCTGCACTCAAGCATACTAAAGCATGACAATATGGAATACATGAAATTTAGAATAGCAATATGGCTTTGGAATATAAGGAAAAATTTGAGACGCTTAGTATAAACATTTGGCCAAACATTTTAAAGCCCACCAACCATCGTCAAGGTGGTCTCAATACTGGTGAGTCCCTGACCTAATGTGAACATACCTCTATTAGGCTGATATCTGAATTTCTGGGTGAATATGCACCTCTGTCAGCAATGCCTGCATTTATGGGTAAAGTAGGGACCTGGTGTAATTAAAATCACCACCTGGTGGGGGCGGAGTGCTCGGTCAGCAAGCTAACATTCAATAGACAAAAAAACCTGACTGGCACATCCAGACTAATGTGAACTAGGTGCAAACCAAGGGAAGCTACCCCCATGTAAAACATACAAAAATTTTTTTCCTTATATTCCAAAGCCATATTGCTATTCTAAATTTCATGTATTCCATATTGTCATGCTTTAGTATGCTTGAGTGCAGCCTTTTTTTGTATTTTTTTTGTGTATTTTTTTGTATCATTTACAATTTAATTACAGATTATTGATATACTAGTTATCCAATTACGCGCTCAATATCCTCCCTGATCACTTTATGGTGGCGCAGTTAGATATTTTCTATACATGTGATCATATAATGACCTGAGCTCTGTTACACTTTTTTTTCCGGCAGATGACAGAGCTGTGCTATATCTTAATTAATGATAAAATAATCAAAAATAAAATAAGAATAAAAAAAAAGATTTTGACTTGCTGCCATCTAGTGGCCACATTTAATAACTGCAAGGAAAAAAAGACAAGTGTACAGTAGAAGGAAGAGAATGCTCCAGAAGAAGAAGCACGGAGTAAAGTTAAAGGCAGATGACAGAGCTGTGTTATATATTAATTAGTGATAGACTTGAAAACATCAAAAATAAAATAAGAATAAAAAAAATATATGAACTTGCTGCCATCTAGTGGCCACATTTAATAACTGCAAGAAAGAGAAATAAGTGTACAATAGAAAGTAGAGCATGGAGTAACATAGAATGCAGAGCATAAGTTCAGAAGGAGCAGCATGAAGTAAAGTTGAAGGCAGATGACAGGTTCAGGAGGAGCACAAGAATTGGGACACATCTGTAAATCATATGCCATATGTCACATTGGCTTTATAACCGTTTTATTTTTAATTTCTTGTTACTTAAGAATATGACTGCAATTTAGAAACATTAGAAGATAATACCTTGGGTTTCATTTTTTTTCTCATACACACTATATAGAGGTATGGACACATTTTAATCATTGAATTCAGTGGCAGCACAGAAAGAAAAGTGCCCCTGTGCAAGAACAGTATATGGGCCCTTTGTGGTCCAATAGTTCTGTCTGTGACAAAAAGCTGTTTGCTGCTTTGGAGGTGGGAATGGTCCCCCTTCCTCTTGGGTCCCTGTGTGGCTGAATAGATGATATGTCAGTCCATGGCTGAATTCCTGTTTTTCACTGAGTCCCATTGACCTCGCTTTATAACATCTGGCCCCCCACCATGCTGTCTGAATTCACTATCATGTGTTATAGAAGAATTATTCACCACACTCTTGTAACGTGGTGCAGGATGGTAGCTGTGGGCGAGTTATTCATCTCTTGAAACGTTCCTTTAAGATGGGGGTGCTGACTGGGTGTGCGCACTTGTGCTGTGGGGGCGCTACGCACGTGAAGGCCGCATGTAACAGATGTTGCTGGTTGGCTAGGACAAAGCGTTTTCCTCACACAAATTCAATCCTTTTCTTTTCTTTCTCTTTACTTGTTCTCTGTCTTCACTATTCCTCATTACTTCACCACAACCCAGCTTGACACTACTGTTCCAGCTAGCAAGAGTCCTTTCCTCAACCTGTGACTCTGTCTTCTTTCCCCTCTGGGGAGCATTGGCTCCAGAATGGCTGATCCTTATCTTCTCTTTTATTGACGCTCTGGAACTCACGCTCGGTTTCATCTCACATCCTCCGTCCTGTCTAGGCCCGTTAGCATTGAGAGCTATAAACTCTGGGCCGTATTGCTAGGCATCCTCTCCCAGGACCTGTTTCTGGTAAATTACTCTGCCTCTCAGTCACTCTTCCTTGTTTCTGCTCTGGATCACGCTATCTCTTTCTCCTGGTCTCCTTTCACTACTAGGGACACTCAAGAAATGTGGCACTGCTCACAAGAGGCATTAGGTCTCTTCTCTATGCACTCCGGTATCTGACATCTCAAGAGAAAACTGTCTCTTTCCCCTCAGCTTAGCCCCCCAAACTCAGGGCTAGTTCCAGACCTTAACTCTTGCTATCCATACTGTCAAGCAACTCACAATACTAATATCATTAACACACATCACAGTTCACATTACCCAACATAACAATATTCTTGTCCTTCAAGGGGGAAAGAGGGAAGTATGTCCATCTCCTTACACTCTCATGGTTTTGATTTAGTTCTACAATAATGGATAATTCTTCTATGATATTTTGGGATAATACACCATTCAACAAGCACCTCCTCCTCTTCTCGAGTGCAGACCAACACTTTCTACATTACTATCATGTGTGTCAGAATGGCTAGTGGTATATAGCTCACTGACACCAGAGTAGTCCGGCATTAAAACATCACCAATGTAACAAATTCAGGACATTTCTTTCATTCTAAATATTCCAATATTATGTAATTCTAAAAATGTAAGGAATCGCAACTACTCATCCACAAAGTGAAGACAATGTAAATTTACAAAGCGGGGTAATCGAGTGCTGAGGAGCAGAGGAAAAAAAGTCACCAACTCTCTGCTGACTCTATAACTGCAGAATCCAGACCTCTTCTGGTATTAACTACAGCACAAACATTAACAAGCCATTACCTTCATAAGTGACATGCTTAGTGCAAGGAAGTCCACCTCTGTGCAATCTAAGTGTCACATGGTCTGTCAGTATATGCACACCTTTACTGAAAGGCCACAGAGGCTGCAACACCATTAACCCCTTAGTGACAGAGCCAATTTGCAGCTTAATGACCGGGCCAATTTTTACAATTCTGACCACTGCCGCTTTATGAGGTTATAACTCTTAACGAATCCCGCTGATGCTGAGATTGTTTTTTCGTGACATATTGTACTTCACGTTAGTGGTAAAAAAGTTTTGATAAGACCTGCGTTTAGTTATGAAAAAAACGGAAATATGGCGAAAATTTAGCAATTTTCAAATTTTCAATTTTTATGCCCTTAAATCAGAGAGATATGTCACACAAATTTCTTAATAAATAACATTTCCCACATGTCTACTTTACATCAGCACAATTTTGGAAACAAAATTTTTTTTGTTACGAAGTTATAAGGGTTAAAATTTGACCAGCGATTTCTCATTTTTACAACACCACTTTTTTTTAGCGACCACATCACATTTGAAGTCACTTTGAGGGGTCTATATGATAGAAAATACCTAAAAGTGACACCATTCTAAAAACTGCACCCCTCATGGAGCTCAAAACCACATTCAAGAAGTTTATTAACCCTTTACTTGCTTCACAGGAACTGAAGCAATGTGGAAGAAAAAAATTAACATTTAACTTTTTTTGCAAAAAATTTACTTCAGGACCATTTTTTTTATTTTCACAAGTGTTAAAAGAGAAAATGAACACAAAATTTGTTGTCCAATTTCTCCTGAATACTCCGATACCCCATATGTGGGGGTAAACCACTTTTTGGGTGCACGGCAGAGGTCGCAAGGGTAGGAGCGCTGTTTGACTTTTTCAACACAGAATTGGCTGGACGCCGTGTCATGTTTGGAAAGCCCTTGATGTGCCTAAACAGTGGAAACCCCCAACAAGTGATCCCATTTTGGAAACTAGACCCTTAAGGAACTTATATAGATGTGTGGTGAGCACTTTGAACCTCCAAGTGCTTCACAGAAGTTTATAAACGCAGAGCCGTGAAAAAAAAAATCATTTTTTTCCTCAAAAATTAGATTTTAGCCAGCTATTTTTTATTTTCTCAAGGGTAACAGGAGAAATTAGAATCCCAAAATTGGTGTGCAATTTGTCCTGAGTACGCTGATACCCCATATGTTGGGGTAAACCACTGTGTGGGCGCACTGCAGGGCTCAGAAGGGAGGGAGCACCAATTGACTTTTTGAATGCCATGTCGTGTTTGGAGACCCCCTGATGTGCCTAAATAGTGGAAACCCCTCAATTCTAGCTCCAACCCTAACCACAACACACCTCTAACCCTAATCCCAACCCTAACCCTAATCATATCCCTAATCCCAACCCTAATTCCAACCCTAATTGTAACCCTAACCCTAATTGTAACCCTAACCCTAATTGTAACCCTAATTCCAACCCTAACCCTAATTATAACCCTAATTCCAACCCTAACCCTATTTGTAACCCCAACCCTAACCCTAACCATAATGGAAAAATGAAAATAAATATATTTTCTTTGTTTTATTATATGTCCCTAACTAAGGGGGTGATAAAGGGGGGGTTATTTACTATTTTTTTTATTTTGATCACTGTGATAGCGTTTATTTGGCGGGTGCACTGCGCATGCGCCCGCCATTTTCTTTGCAGGATGACTGGGAGCTGTGGGAGGACGGGGGGGACACTGGGAGGTACAGGGGACAGATCGGGGTTCCCGGGGACCCTATTTCTCTCCCTCTGATGTGTGATCACATCAGAGGATAGAGAAATTAAATGCAGAATCGCGGCTTCTTTTTTTTGCGGTCGCCGTTATATGGTTAATAACGGCGATCGCAAAAGCAGGGTCGGTAAAAACCGACCCGAATCATGTTCTTTGGGGTCTCGGCTACCCCTGATAGCCGAGACCCCGGAGAAAATCTGACTCTGGGGGGCGCTATATACTTTCTCCACAGCGCCGTGAATTAACGGCGCAGTGGTTTAAGTACCCTTAACCACCGCCGTTAAAAGACATATCGACGGTCGTTAAGGGGTTAAGCAAGAGGCACTATTAACCAAACAACACTATGAAGATTAAGGATATCTCAAACCAAGTCAGTGACAAAGGTGTTGAGAAGTACACATCAGAGTTGGGTTATAAAAAATATCCCAATATCTGATAAACCATCAAATCGATTATCATCAAATGTAAAAAAAAACATGGTACCACAACAAACCTGCTGTCAAGACTCGACTCTGCTGTCAGGTGACCCAGGACCAGGGGCTCCTTCCATGCCCCTAGCACTAGGGGACGCCCTAGGTCGCTCTATTCCCCGTGATGAATGTTTCTGAAGGTGAAGATGCCGGGGCCACCACCCTTGCCTTATCTCCTGAGTTAGTCCTCCGTCTGTTCTCTTCCCCTACCCAGGGAAAAGGGGTGCTACTGTGCACTGCAGTACACCAACCCAACAAACAAGGCTACACAAACAAGGGTAAACAGAAAACACCAGGCATACAAATATTCACTGACATGTAACAGAAGAATGCGCCGGGGAGTTGAGGATGGGGAAAAAAACAAAGTAGTGGAGGGAAGGTAATTACCACACTTACAAACCACGCACCAGTCACAGGTAACTCCTCCAAAACTCCTCATAGGAACACCTCTCCTCCTAATCCACACAGCAAATGCTAGCTCTGTCATAGATTTGAATCAGGACCCAGATTATAAACGGGATGGTAATGACTAACTGAGCTCAGCTGAGAGCTCAGAGTTTCCAGCATGGCCGATTAACCCCTGTATTGCCAAAAGAAATAAACACCATTAAAATGAAGGAGAGCGCAAAAGTAGGAGCAATCATATGCAGCAGTCTCCTTCCTCCTCTCTGTTGCGGTAACTCCATAAAACCTACCAAGAGAGAGCCGCCCACCAAAACTCTCCCTCCGAGAAAGAAGGGCACTAATTAGAAAGGCAGCACAGAGAGCAAATGTGGCCCTGAAGGAGCTTGAGAGCTTCCAAGAAGAGACTGGAGTAGTTGTCCATATGACCAGAATAATCCGTACACAGAGATGGCCTATATGGAAGAGTGGGCAGAAAAAAAGCTCTCTTTGAGTTTGCCAAAAGACATGTGTGAGACTCCCCAAATGTATGGAGGAAGGTCCTGTGGTCAGATGAGACCAAAATTGAACTTTTTGGCTACCAAGTAAACGTTATGTCTGGCAAAAAAAACAACAGAGCCCATCAACCCAAGAACACCATTCCCACAATGAAACATGTCGTTAGCAGCATCATTATTTATTTATTTATTATTTATTATGCTTTTATTATAAAGCGCTATCATATTCTGGAGTGCTTTACATATATTATCATCGCTGTCCCCAATGGGGCTCACAATCTAATTTCCCTATCAGTATGTCTTTGGAATGTGGGAGGAAACTGGAGAACTAAGAGGAATCCCACAGAAATACGGAGAGAACATACAAACGCCTTGCACATGTTGTCTTGGTGGGATTTGAACCCCAACGCTGCAAGGCTACTGTGCTAACCACTGAGTCACCATGCTGCCTCATCATGCTGTGGGGATGTTTTTCTGTTTCGGCAGCAGGGACCGGGAAAATGGTCCGAATCGATTGGGAGAGGGATAGTGTGAAATATAAGGATAGTCTTCAGCTAAACCTGTTTCAGTCTGTCAGTGATATGAGACTGCTAAAGCAACACTCGAGTGCTTTAAGGGAAAACATGTAAATGTTTTGGAGTGGCCCACTAAAAGCCCAAACCTTAATCCAATTGAGAATCTGTGGTCAGACTTGAAGATTACTGTTCCCCAGAGGAAACCATCTAACTTGAAGGAGCTGGAGCAGTTTTGCCTTAAAACGAACCTGTCAGCAGGATTTTTGCCAAGAAAACTACAGGCATTGTCATGTTGTCACTGTTAAACTGATTACAATGATACCTAGGGTAGGCAGATAGACTGCAGGCAGAGTCTTATCATCCTGCTCTATGCCAGACAAACCAAGGAAAGACCTGAATAAACATGTTCCTCATCATAGAGACAGAGATAGACAGACTGTGCTCTGGGGCGACCCGTGGGCATGTCTTTTCTTGGTTTCTCTGGCCAAGAGCAGGAAGATAAGACTCTGGCTAAAGTCCCGTCCCGGAGCACGGGCATATCATTAACTGAAAACTTCTAACACTGATTACACAAGAACCACAAGACTGATTTCTTCACCCCAGGTATAATTTTAATCAGTTTAACACTGCCAACTTGACAATGCCTGTAGTTTATTTAGAAAAATCCTGCTGACAGATTTGCTTTAAGGAATGAGCAAAAAACCCAACGTCATGGTGTGGAAAGCTCATAGAGGCTTATACAAAACAACTTGTTGCTATAATTGCTGCAAAATCAGGCTCTACAGAGTACTAACTTTAGAGGGTGAATAGTTATGCACACTGAATTTTTCAGCTATATTGTCCAATTTATTGTTTGCTTCGCAATAAATAGGGCACCAAATCTTCACAAATGTAGGCATGTTCTTTACATGAACTGATTCAAACCCTAAAAAAACAGTGAAATTAGATTGTGAGTTAGCAAAACACAAAAAAAGTCAAGGTGGATGAATACTTTTGTAAGCCACTATAATTCTATTCAATATTAGATGATACAATCACCTAATCAGAACCAGACAATTAACTCATAAGTTCCTTATTTATTGGTCCCAGAAATAAAACAGGACTGATGCTTTCACGCGTCACCCACAACAGAAGTGTGGCACCGCCTAGTGGCCGACGCAGGAACAAATGGGGCAGATGTTAGTTACAATAACAAAATAACTCCATGCACAGACAATGCTGTATATGTTACCTGCAGTCCTATGTAATGCCACAAATAACAAAGTGATAACACCCTGAGTACAGATAATGTAGTAGAGATCACATGTAGTCCTATGTAACACCACATATATAACACTCTTACTGCAGATAATGTAGATGTTACCTGCAGTCCTATGTAACACCACAGATAATGCAGTAATAACTCTCTGAGTACAGATAATGTAGTAGATATCACCTGCAGTCCTATGTAATGCCACAAATAGCAAAGTGATAACCCCCTGAGTACAGATAATGTAGTAGATGTTACCTGCAGTCCATGACAGATAGTACAATTACGCTCTGATTACAGATAATGTAGTCAAGGTCACCTGCAGTCCGATGTAACACCACAGATAAAACACACTTATGAATATCTGAATACAAATAATGTAGTAGATGTTACCTGCAGTCCTATCTAACACCATGGATAACAAAGTTATAAAGGCTGGGTCTCACATAGCGATACACCAGCGATCCCGACAACGATATGCACTTGTCAGGATCGCTGGTGTATCGCTATATTATCGCTGCTGAGCTGCCAAACAGGCAGCTCAGGGCAGCGATCAGCACAAGGACACTGCGGGTAACATCGCTTAGTTACCCGCAGTGTACCTTGGATACCAGCGCCCTGATGCAGGGAGCTGGTATCCAAGGTACACAGCGGGTTTCCAAGCGCTGCGCGGTGCCTGGAAACCCGCTGTGTACCTTGGATACCAGCTCCCTGCATCAGGGCGCTGGTATCCAAGGTACACAGCGGGTTTCTAGGCACAGCCCCGCGCCTGGAAACCCGCTGTGTACCTTGGATACCAGCGGATCGCTGGTCTCCCGCCTGTCACATGCAGCGATGCGTGCCTGTCAGCGGGAGACCAGCGATCAAAAAAATGTCCAGACATTTCAGCGACGATCAGCGATACCCGGCAGGGGGGCTGATGGTCGCTGAATGTCACACACAGCGATATCGCTGGTGAGCTCGCTGCTGCGTCACAAAACTAGTGACTCAGCACCGATCTCGCTAGCGAGATCGTTGTGTGAGACGGGCCCTTAACTCTCTGAGTACATACATTTATTGTCACCTGCAGTCCTATGTAACACTAGAGTCATGGCCAAAAGTTTTGAGAAAGACACAAATATTATATTTTCACATGATCTGCTGCCCTCTGGTTTTTATGTGTGTTTGACAGATGTTTTTATCACAGACAGAAATATAATAATTGCAAACATATGAGTAACAAAAGCTTATATTGACAGAATGAGTTAATGCAGCAAGTCAATATTTGCAGTGTTGACCCTTCTTCTTCAGGACCTCTGCAATTCTCCCTGGCATGCTCTCAATCAACTTCTGGACCAAATCCTGACTGATAGAAGTCCATTCTAGCACAATCAATGCTTTCATTTTGTCAGAATTTTTAGGTTTTTGTTTGTCCACCCGTCTCTTGATGATTGACCACAAGTTCTCAATGGGATTAAGATCTGGGGAGTTTCCAGGCCATGGACCCAAAATCTCTATGTTTTGTTCCCTGAGCCATTTAGTTATCACCTTTGCTTTATGGCAAGGTGCTCCATCATGCTGGAAAAGGCATTGTTGATTGCCAAACTGCTCTTGGAGGGTTGGGAGAAGTTGCTCTTGGAGGACATTCTGGTACCATTCTTTATTCATGGCTGTATTTTTAGGCAAGACTGTGAGAGAGCCGATTCCCTTGGCTGAGAAGCAACCCCACACATGAATGGTTTCAGGATGCTTAACAGATGGCATGAGACAAGACTGGTGGTAGCGCTAACCTTGTCTTCTCCGAATGAGGCGTTTTCCTGATGTCCCAAACAATCGAAAAGGGGATTCATCAGAGAAAATAACTTTACCCCAGTCCTCAGCAGTCCACTGCCTGTACCTTTTGCAGAATATCAGTCTGTCCATGATGTTTTTTTCTGGAGAGAAGTGGCTTCTTTGCTGCCCTCTTTGAGACCAGGCCTTGCTCCAAGAGTCTCCGCCTCACAGTGCATGCAGATGCACTCACACCTGCCTGCTGCCATTCCTGAGCAAGCTCTGCACTGCTGGTAGCCCGATCCCGCAGCTGAAACACTTTTAAGAGACGGTCCTGGCACTTGCTGGTCTTCCTTGGGCGCCCTGAAGCCTTTTTGGCAACAATGGAACCTCTCTCCTTGAAGTTCTTGATGATGCGATAGATTGTTGACTGAGGTGCAATCTTTCTAGCTGCGATACTCTTCCCTGTTAGGCCATTTTTGTGCATTGCAATGATGACTGCACGTGTTTCTTTAGAGATAACCATGGTTAACAGAAGAGAAACAATGATGCCAAGCACCAGCCTCCTTTTAAAGTGTCCAGTGGTGTCATTCTTACTTAATCATGACAGATTGATCTCCAGCCATGTCCTCATCAACACCCACACCTGTGTTAATGGAGCAATCACTGAAAAGAGGTTAGCTGGTCCTTTTAAGGCAGGGCTGCAATGATGTTGAAATGTGTTTTGGGGGATAAAGTTCATTTTCTAGCCAAATATTGACTTTGCAAGTAATTGCTGTTAAGCTGATCATTCTTTATAACATTCTGGAGTATATGCAAATTGCCATTAGAAAAAGTGAAGCAGTACACTTTGTAAAAATTAATATTTGTGTCATTCTCAAAACTTTTGGCCATGACTGTATATCTTTATCTATGAGTTCATTGCTCCGTATTCTGTGCGGGTTTCTGAACTTTTCTCATTAAACGCTTTATATAAATTCTGGTGAGGACATTTTGTCCTTTATGATGTTATACGCTCCAGTAGATCAGATCAGTAATTCACCTGCGGCCCAGTCATCCATCATATCCTAACAGCACTGAGAATCCAGGAAAATCTAGGTTAACCCTTACAGGACAGAGGCCCAGATGCGTCCTACATCATAATATCGTCCATGTATAATCCTGATCTTTTCACTGACCCCACAACTTCTCTTATAATTAGCACCCCACCTCTCTGATGGATCCCAGAGGTGCAGCGCAACAGATGACTGAAAGGATAAATGCAAAGGTCAGCAGGTGATATTTAGTAATGTCAAGTACAACATGGTCCTGACCCTCACAGATGAGGAAATGAATACCGGAGGTGGAATTAGACTTAATTATCATGTTTAGAGATGACACTTATTAAGAGAAAATGTGCGACAGGGACATATTTCGGTGGGGTTAGCACAGTAATTGATCCCAAAACTGTGGAAACATAGATTGGTCCATTTACATTGACACCCCCCCAATGAACTTCCAAGCTAATTTACTAGTGATGTGCATCGGGTGGTCGGTTATGCATGTGTAGTAAGGAGTATACTGGGTTCACCCCTTTTACCACATGTATATATGTTGTCTTGTATGTATATGACTGCTGTATAATGTTGTATTTATTACTGTATTATATCTAGTGCTATTTTTTGTACAATTTTAATAGGGAAAGCATAGTACCTCAGTTAGGACACTAGATGGAGGTACATAGCATAGTAGGAATAGGAAACTAGGATAGGAGATAGTTAACATAGGAGGAGCTAATCGGGAATAAGATAGAGGGTTTTCCTGTTTGTAGTTCAGTGGGGGCCTAGGTGCTCATGTGGGGCGGTTAGCTCTGCAACATTTAAGCATGGTACCCAGCCATCCAGGGCCCAGTGGGCTAGAGATATGTCTGAGGCAGCAGTGTGACATCAGTGCTGGAGAAGAAGTAAAGCGAGGGCCATAAGCAGTACCGGGACGCAGGTCGCTCATCATGTGGCAGATCATTGCATGGGCTGATGCCCTCAGATTTGGGGTGAAACGGACGAGGGAACCCCCAACCGTAGTGAGTCTCAACAGGGAGGACGCTGCATTACCGCAAGAGGCAGTACGACCCGGGAACTTACTGGAGGCCGTAGGAAGCAGTTCAGGGAAAGTGGAGAATGAGGACTATATGAAATCCTATGCTGATGTTGTATCTGACAAGGATGTGCTGTGACAAGGAAAAAGTAAAGTTCTTCGTTTCAAGTTGCAAATAGACTGTGTCTCTATTTGTGTGCAATCAAGTGGAAGGGGTCTGCAGCAGTTCAGAAGAGACCCTGAAGGTGCAGAGAATGGAGAGGCAAGTACACTGACAAAAAGACATTGTGTGAATGTGTTGTGAGACCAGGGCATGATTGAGCAGTCTATGTCAGCCACGACTATGGCCTTGGCTCCCCTCACACATGTTACTCAATTGAGTATCGTGGGGACGCAAGCACCATGCTCAAGTTCCCATCCCGCATGTTTTGCAGCTGTTAGACAGCGAATAAACATGCTGGATTGCCTGCCATACATGGTAATGCTGTAGCCATGTTGACTACTGGCATTACTATGATTGGCCGGCTGCATCACATGATGCTCGGCACACTCTCCTCTGGAAGCAGTTCAGGGAGAATTGATCTAGGAGGGAGAGCTTAGATTAGAGCAGACATATTGGCAGTGTTTAATATTGCTATTGCAGTACTTGTATACAGCTGCTGCACTATTAAAACAAAAGTCTTTTTCAGGGCTAAATATTGTAATTTCTGTAGAAAACCACTGTTACCTGCATTCAGTGTAGGGACAGCTGGTGGAGGAGGGATAGTTTTGGATTAGGCCTCTTTCACACATCCGGTGGGCGCCTTGCGGCCCCCGGCATTTTCCCGCAGCGCCGCATCTGAAAATCTGATGCGCCGCATGCGGCTTTTTTCGCATTGACATGCATTAGCGCCGGATGGCGCCGCATGTCAATGCGTTGCATGCGGTTTTGTCCGGATGCGGCGCAAATGTACATTGCGGCGTCCGGGAAAAACACTGCATGTAACGTTTTTTTTTTTTGCCGGATGATTTCTTATCTCTCCAAGCATCAGAAATCATCCGGCAAAAAAACGCATTTTGGGCGCCGGAAGTGTGAAAGCTTTTCACATGCGGCGCTGCGGCAAAATGCCGGGGGCGCCGCCAGGCGCCCGCCGGATGTGTGAAAGAGGCCTTAGAGGCATATAGGCAGGGTTTATTGCCTTACAGTCCTTCTGTAGGTATTGTGGTGTAGTGACACCTGATGCAGCTAGGGGGCGCTGTGTATGGCCCTCGGGATATGCATGGAGACATGTCATGGATGGACGGTATGTATCGCAGAGATGGGTGGCTCTGTGATGGAAGCCTGGATATGTTTGTTCAGCAGATCTACTGCTGAGAATTGTGCTATGTATTGGGAGGCTTCCAGGTGACTAGGAGAGCTGGGTGGGTCCAGTCACCTACAAACCCACTCAAGGGGTATGTGTTTGAATACCTGGGATAAAACCTGTATATAATAGTGTGTTGGTAAAGGACCTGTGATGAGGTCATGACCAGGTGACCTAACCATGTGATCCTGACCTCATCTGTGGGTGGGGTTACACCTGTAAAAGCCAGTGCTGTGCACATGAGAGGAGAACGTGGTGGAGGCTGGGAAATGTCTCTGATGTCTGTCTCAAGGGGTTCTGTCTGAGACTGGGAGTGTCTCAAGGGAGTCTGGCTGAGACAAGTGAAGAGTGTGTCCTGCACAGGGCTGCCTGGAAGGTTCCTGGAAGGTCTGCCGTGTTGGAAGATTCCTGGAAGCACGTGGTGAGACTTGGAGCTTGGTAGCCAGGGTGTTGGACTGGGGTCCTGAATAGCACCCGGACAGGACACATGTGTGTGCAGAGCCTGTGACGGTCTCACACTGAGAACCATGCGGTTCTAGTGAGTTTGGCTGGAGTCAGCCTGGAAAGGACTGTTTGTTACAGTGTGTCGGTGCAGCAGAAGCGAGTCCAGACCACCTGGGAATGGCACCTGGCGGTCCCTGCTAGCTTGCAAGGTAACCTGCATCCATGGGTCCACTAGAGACTATGTAGAGGTCTGTGTGATACTAGAGACGGTTATGAACTGTGATACCCTTAAGGCAGCTTTAGTTCCAAACTTAGCTTGTCCTGTAGTTATAGGCCGGGACTCTAGGCTGTTCTCAGAATTGTGGGAAGGGGGAGGTCCTCTACAGCCACTGAATGGAGGGATCTGTACGGTTGGGGCGAGGTGTATTAGTACGGTGACACATCCCAAGGCTGACGAGTCGGACGGTGACACAGGAGGAGGGGATGCGTCTACCCGACTTGCTGACCTGATGTCCTCTGAAATGTATGACAACAGAACCCATGACAAGGTGGTAGATATGACCTCTAAAACGGACACCCAGTTAGAGGGTGAAGGGAGGGGCCCCGAGAGTGACTCCTGTACAGACTGTGACTCGACTGCGAGGGAAAGAGAGTGCAGTAAGGTGGAGCCGAGTAAAAATGGCCATTCTTCCTCTCGCCGCAGGGGCCGCGGAAAGGCGGGACAGGCTACATCCTCTAAGAAGAGAAATGATGAGGAAGGGTCAGGGTCAGGTACTGGTCAGGTGACTGTCCTTGATAAGGAGGCAGAGCTGGAGCTCTCTGAAGTTACAGGGAGTCGTGAGACAGTTGAAGATGCTGATGCCGGAACAGGCGGAACTCTGAAGAAGCAGAGTGTGGGTGGGAAAGAAAGCCCATCTGAAAATGTAATTGAAGAGGTAATGGTGCAACATGTGCTGGCTAAAAGAGAGCAGGACCATGAGATGGAGCTGCTTAAAGAGTCAGTGAAAGAGACAGTCGAGCGAGAAAGGGTCCTGAGACAAATAGTTGAGCACAGAATGGAGGAGTTGGAGAAGGAAGTCTTTAAGCTCAGAGATCATCTGTCAGAGTGTCATAGTATGAACAAGGCCCTATGGAAAGATATGGAATTGCTCAGAGAGGCCCAGGAGAAGCATCAGCAGGAGCTTCTCCGGAGGGAGGAGGAGTGTCGCTGTTTGGCAGAGGACCGAGATAAAGTTCTCCGTATGCTCAAGATACAGGAGGAGACTGGTGTCCAGCTCCAGAAATCTACGGGAGAAGAGGTCCAGCAGGGGAAGTGCCATGCAGATGGCCACAAAAAAGAGATCGAGGTCTTGGAAAACCGTACTAACGCTCAGGACGAGGAGGTACAACAGTCTGTCCAAGAAGGTGACGGGTCCGTTTTCAAGTGTGTGATAGAGATACCCGAAGACAGGCGAGAAGTGTGTGCCATTGAGGAGGTGCATGAGGCCTTTAGGAAGGCAGTAGAAGCATGCAGTGTGAACTGGGTGCCAGAGATGAAACAGTTGGTCATACTGTCGACTAGGGAAGTCACGATGAAGCGGGTGGCTATCCTGAGGGACATGCACCTACATTGTCTCCGCACGAAACAGGTGATCCTGTTGAGAAATAGAGAAGCCGCTCAACGTCTGGAGCAAGCAAGAAAGGCTCAAAATCAGATTGGCTTGATGGAAGACATCATTCAAGTGCCCAGAGGTCTAGTGAAGAAAGTCATCGGAAGACTTGGGAAAATAATGCAGGAAATGGTGAATAAGTCCGGTGTGACGAGAGTCAGGATTCCAGCTGATGACGAAGTCCAGGTAGTAGCTAAAGATGGGATGGTTCCGTTCCTCGTTGTCGGATCCCAGGAGAGCCTTGAGAATATCCGGATGCTCCTGGAGTATCGTGTGTCCTACCTGAGAGAAGTAGAGCAATTACGACTTGAGAGGGACCAGGTCAACAGAGAGCTGCAGGAAATGGAAAGAAGATGGCTGCCACCTTCAACCCGTGGTATTGAGAGGCGAAGAGGTTCACTGAAGACGAGAAGTCCTCAAGCTGGAGATAATACAGGAAATAGGTCGCCTGATGGAAGAAGTAGAAATAGTGATGCCTCAGTTAGCTCAGTGATGAGTGACCTAAACAGGAGAACCTGTAGTGGACGAAATGAAAAGGACTCAGACCAGACAGGACGTATGGGTGCCAGTGAATTGCGAAACTGTACTGACCGCTGGGGATGCGGGTGGTCTGACAGGGGGGCGTCAACAACAAATGTGACAGAGTCGGAGGATGGACGCCTAAAAAGGAGAGCAGTGGCAGGGCCCGACTTAGAGAGACGGTGTGACTGGCAGAGACGACCGAGAAGGGTCTATGGTCGAATAACAAGTGTTCAACCCCTCAAGTTTGAACAGAGGGGGGAGGTATGTGGTGTAGTGACACCTGATGCAGCTAGGGGGCGCTGTGTATGGCCCTCGGGATATGCATGGAGACATGTCATGGATGGACGGTATGTATCGCAGAGATGGGTGGCTCTGTGATGGAAGCCTGGATATGTTTGTTCAGCAGATCTACTGCTGAGAATTGTGCTATGTATTGGGAGGCTTCCAGGTGACTAGGAGAGCTGGGTGGGTCCAGTCACCTACAAACCCACTCAAGGGGTATGTGTTTGAATACCTGGGATAAAACCTGTATATAATAGTGTGTTGGTAAAGGACCTGTGATGAGGTCATGACCAGGTGACCTAACCATGTGATCCTGACCTCATCTGTGGGTGGGGTTACACCTGTAAAAGCCAGTGCTGTGCACATGAGAGGAGAACGTGGTGGAGGCTGGAAATGTCTCTGATGTCTGTCTCAAGGGATTCTGTCTGAGACTGGGAGTGTCTCAAGGGAGTCTGGCTGAGACAAGTGAAGAGTGTGTCCTGCACAGGGCTGCCTGGAAGGTTCCTGGAAGGTCTGCCGTGTTGGAAGATTCCTGGAAGCACGTGGTGAGACTTGGAGCTTGGTAGCCAGGGTGTTGGACTGGGGTCCTGAATAGCACCCGGACAGGACACATGTGTGTGCAGAGCCTGTGACGGTCTCACACTGAGAACCATGCGGTTCTAGTGAGTTTGGCTGGAGTCAGCCTGGAAAGGACTGTTTGTTACAGTGTGTCGGTGCAGCAGAAGCGAGTCCAGACCACCTGGGAATGGCACCTGGCGGTCCCTGCTAGCTTGCATCCGCTTAGTTAAGCCTGTCCCAAGAAAGGGTGAGTCTGGAATCAGTGATTAATCCAGAATGGAATGCATTTATGTTTGTTATGTTTTGTTACCGGATTTAAAGAGACAGTAAAATAGCGATTTTTGTACATAATGCCTGTGTGTTGCCTCGTTATTGCGTGCCCAGCCTCAGCCTACCAGAGCGAATCCCTACAGTATACTGCTGCTGACACCTAAAAACAAAAGTCCTTTTCAGGGCTACATATTTTCTTTTCCCTATTAATACCAGAAAGTCGCAGACATATATTATATAACTAACTTAAAATGCTCAAGGCGTGCTGTAAGGGACAGGGAAGTGGTTGTGCTGCTGATGGTGCACGCAGAGGCAGAGGCCATGGACCAGGTGAAACTGTGCCTGCTGTGGGAGCACAACAAACACACTTATCCATGAGACCTAGTTTCCTGTCCAATTTTGTAGGGGGGCACAGCACACCACTCTTGAAGCCAGAATAATGAGAAAAGGTTGTCAGTTGGATGGCAGATAATGCTTCTATAATGGTTGGCAGCACCACATTGTCTTACACATAGTCCAATCTCTCTAGCCAAGAGTCTGGACCACATAATCCTCACACTGATCCTCCTTCCTTCCATCGCTTTTACCATGGCGAGTCCTAGTAAGCAAGTGATCCCACACGAGGACACTCCAAGGAGCTTTTCACATTTCTATTTATTGATTTTGGCCTCTCGCCCTGCACTTTTCAAAAAGGACATGAGGAGATTGTTTGTAGTGATGCCCAAATATTTGAGCAGCCACTGTTAGAAGACGACGGTGGAGAATGGCAGTTAGTGTCTCAAGAGATAGATGATGATGAGACACAGTTGCCAACAAGTGATGTTGTTAAGTCAGGAAGACCAGAGTGCGGAAGGGGAAGATGAGGTGGTGGACGATAAAGTCACTGACTCAACCTGGGAAGATGCCATCCAGAGCTAGGACAGCAGAGCAGAAGGTACGGGATCTACAGCACCGCAAGGGAAGAAACAGTAGGGTGGTTAGAGGGAGAAGTTAGGCAAGTGTTCTCAAGAGTACCCATACATGGCAAGTTACCATGCCTAGAGTTAGGTGTTCTCCAGCCTGGCGCTTTTTTAAAGAAAGTGTGGACAATAAAAAAGACGGTCATTTGCAACCTTTGCCATACCAAGATCAGCAAGAGCCTAACCACTAACAGCATGATCATCACCAGCATGCTCAGACACATGTGATCACAACACCCGACTAGGTGGAACGAATGCCTGGGTCCACAATCGGTTTCTGTGGGTGACATCACTGCCTCTTCCCCTGTGCCTCTCGCCCTGCATCTGACATTGCACATTCGCAAGCATCATCAGCAAACATTTTCAAATATTTGTCCCAGTGCAGTGTTCAGCTGTCTCTACCCTAGGACTTCAATACTCAGCCACCTATGCACAGGCCAAAACACTAAACGGGCACATTTACAGACTGCTTGCCATGGAAATGTTGTCAGGCTTGTGGACCCTGAGGCTTTTCACAACCTCAAGGCAGCGGCCGTCCCTTGGTACGCATGCGCCACTATTTTTCCCGCTGTGCCATCCTCGCCTTACACCAGCACATGTCCCATAACATCACCCGTGCCCTGAATAGTTGCTGGGAATGTGCATTTAACAACCAACACGCGGATAAGTGCTTGTGGCCAGGTACACTACAGTTCCCTGATGGCACACTGGATGAACTTTGTAGAAACCGAGACCGAGTTGGACTCTGGGACGGCACACAAGCTATCAACGTCGAGGATTGCGGGTCCTAGTTCCATCAGGGTTTCCTCCACCTCCTACACCAGTTCCTGCACCCCTCTTCCTCCTTCTCCTCTATCTCCAAATTGTCATCTCGGAGTGCTACGTCCATATCAGTCGCAAGCTGGAAGCACTGCAGCACTGCCTCGGTGAAGCAACAAGCGTAGGTATTCCAGTAAGCTTCTGCACACAACAACCGACGAGTGGGCATGTGAGGTTCTACAAAACTTTGAGGAATCAACCAAGAGCGGCAATGACACCGTAATCAGCGTAAGGCCGGGATCACACTTGCGACTGCAATGAGAGAAACTCGCACGAGTCTCTTGCCTCAATACCCTGCACAGCCACCAGCGCTCGGACCGGAGCGTTTAGCTGCATAGAAATACATACAGCCGCACACTCCAGTCCCGAGTGCCGGTGGCAGTGCTGGGTATTGAGGTGAGAGACTCGCGTGAGTTTCTCACATTGCAGTCGCAAGTGTGACCCTGGTCTAACCATCCCGAATCTATGTCTACTCAAATGCTTGCTGCTCACAATGAAAGAGGAAGCTTTACACGTTGGCCAGGTGGAGAGGGAGGAAGAAAGTACATGAGATGATATTACCCAGCTCAGCCTCATCTCATCTTCTCAGGAAGAGGAGGAGATAGATAGTTGTTCTCCAGGTGGGGACAGGGAAATCTTGCCTGTTGGGAATCTGGCACACATGGCTGACTTTATGTCCCGCTGCCTTTCCTGTGACCCTTGCATTATACATATTTTGGCTAACACTGATTAATGGTTTTTCACTCTTCTCGACGCACGCCACAAAGACAACTTTCCATTTCTCCTTCTTGCAGTGGAGAGGGTTTGTAAAATGGTGCAATACCAGAAGGCACTAGTAGAACAATTAATACAAAAATTCACACTTGACAATGCTGGCAGCAGAAGTCATAGTTCCTTGGGCAACCAAGGAGGAGAGATGAGGGAGACACACACCAGGTCCAACTGAGGCAGACAATATCAAAGGTCTGAGACAGATTCATTAGACCCCCCCAGCACCCAGGGGCTGATGAGTGAGGTAGTCAAGCAAGAAGGGAAAAGTTTTGGAAGATGGAGAAGGAGTACCTAGCCGACCATACCAGCGTCATCTGTGCCGTACAGTCATGGCCAAAAGTTTTGAGAATGACACAAATATTATATTTTCACATGATCTGCTGCCCTCTGGTTTTTATGTGTGTTTGACAGATGTTTTTATCACAGACAGAAATATAATTGCAAAAATATGATTAACAAAAGCTTTTATATTGACAGTTAGAATGAGTTAATGCAGCAAGTCAATATTTGCAGTTTTGACCCTTCTTCTTCAGGACCTCTGCAATTCTCCCTGGCATGCTCTCAATCAACTTCTGGACCAAATCCCCACTGATAGCAGTCCATTCTTGCACAATCAATGCTTTCATTTTGTCAGAATTTTTAGGTTTTTGTTTGTCCACCCGTCTCTTGATATTGACCACAAGTTCTCAATGGGATTAAGATCTGGGGAGTTTCCAAGCCATGGACCCAAAATCTCTATGTTTTGTTCCCTGAGCCATTTTGTTATCACCTTTGCTTTATGGCAAGGTGCTCCATCATGTTGGAAAAGGCATTGTTGATCACCAAACTGCTCTTGGAGGGTTGGGAGTTGCTCTTGGAGGACATTCTGGTACCATTCTTTATTCATGGCTGTGTTTTTAGGCAAGACTGTTAGAGAGCCGATTCCCTTGGCTGAGAAGCAACCCCACACATGAATGGTTTCAGGATGCTTAACAGTTGGCATGAGACAAGACTGGTGGTAGCGCTCACCTTGTCTTCTCCGAATGAGGCGTTTTCCTGATGTCCCAAACAATCGAAAAGTGTATTCAACAGAGAAAATAACTTTACCCCAGTCCTCAGCAGTCTACTGCCTGTACCTTTTGCAGAATATCAGTCTGTCCATGATGTTTTTTCTGGAGAGAAGTGGCTTCTTTGCTGCCCTCCTTGAGACCAGGCCTTGCTCCAAGAGTCTCCGCCTCACAGTGCGTGCAGATGCACTCACACCTGCCTGCTGCCATTCCTGAGCAAGCTCTGCTTTGCTTGTAGCCCGATCCCGCAGCTGAAACACTTTTAAGAGACGGTCCTGGCGCTTGCTGGTCTTTCTTGGGCGCCCTGGAGCCTTTTTGGCAACAATGGAACCTCTCTCCTTGAAGTTCTTGATGATGCGATAGATTGTTGACTGAGGTGCAATCTTTCTAGCTGCGATACTCTTCCCTGTTAGGCCATTTTTGTGCATTGCAATGATGACTGCACGTGTTTCTTTAAAGATAACCATGGTTAACAGAAGA
The DNA here is from genome assembly GCA_033576555.1 of Oophaga sylvatica. Classification (NCBI taxonomy): domain Eukaryota; kingdom Metazoa; phylum Chordata; class Amphibia; order Anura; family Dendrobatidae; genus Oophaga; species Oophaga sylvatica. The sequence goes on from JARQOD010000003.1 coordinate 96,579,362, forward strand.
GAAACAATGATGCCAAGCACCAGCCTCCTTTTAAAGTGTCCAGTGGTGTAATTCTTACTTAATCATGACAGATTGATCTCCAGCCATGTCCTCATCAACACCCACACCTGTGTTAATGGAGCAATCACTGAAAAGAAGTTAGCTGGTCCTTTTAAGGCAAGGCTGCAATGATGTTGAAATGTGTTTTGGGGGATAAAGTTCATTTTCTAGCCAAATATTGACTTTGCAAGTAATTGCTGTTAAGCTGATCACTCTTTATAACATTCTGGAGTATATGCAAATTGCCATTAGAAAAAGTGAAGCAGTAGACTTTGTAAAAATTAATATTTGTGTCATTCTCAAAACTTTTGTCCATGACTGTACAACTATTGGGTATCCAAGCTTGACATGTGGCATGAACTATCCCTCTACACCTTGGAGGGGCTGCTGGCCTGCCCTGCCACTAGCATTTTGTCAGAGCGAATTATTAGTGCAGCCGGGGGCATATTAACTGATAGGCGCATCCGCCTCTCAACCGAAAATACTGTCAGGCTGACTCTTATCAAATTGAACAAGGCCTGGATTGGCCCATATTTCTCGACCACATCGGATGACAGCAGCAAAACATAAATCCAATTCAAATGCTCTTTTTTCTTCTGGTCTATTCACATGTACCCTTCCCTCCCTCCTTTTTCTAGTCCTCCTCCTCCACTCTAACAACAGGGTCATCATGCAGCCCTTGCTCCAAATTTTTGGAGGGTCAAAATGCGGCCATCGCTCCAAATTTTTAGAGGGTTATCATGCAGCATTCGTTCCTGATTTTTAGAGGACCATCATGTCATGCAGCCCTCACTCCAGATTTTAAGGGTCATCAGGCAGCCCTCGCTCATAATTTTTTTACCAGTCTAGGAGTCCCCCTCCTTAAAAATTGGAAAAAAATGTTCTGGGCCCTCCTCTATGTGTCTTCCAGGGTGTATTGCAGGCCCTCCTTCTAATTTTTGGCAGCACTTGCACTTAGTGCATAAGCTTTATGAGTCTAGGAGTCCCACTACCTAACAATTTTAACAGAAAGTGTATGAGGTCCTTCTTTAACACAGGGTGTATCGGAGTCCCACTTCTTTCAAATTTTTGGCAGTTTTTGCATTGCCTGAACAGGCTTTGTGAGTTTCAGAGTCTCTCCTTCATAAATTAAACAAGATATGTCGGACCATAGTGTATCACACACTCCACACCACACCACATGACCAGATAAGGTAGTAAAATGTTAAAGTAGATTTACTGGTATACATCTACTGGTAACTACCGGTGGGTTTAGTTTTATTCCCCCTCTACTCTATCATCTACTATAGCCATAGGCAATGGCATAAAATGTAGAGCGATAGCTTGGCTAATAAGAGGAGGTGGTGCAGGCGGGTGTTTCTCTTTTTAATTTTGCCTTATATTCAAGCATTTATATAAGAAAGAATGGTTCCTAACATTTTTTCCTGTAAAAAACATTTTATCTTCAGTTTTGTATGTTTTATTCCCAACAGTCACCTGGGAGTAGAGATGGGGGAACCAGAAGAGTATAGTTCAAGGTCCATACCGAACACCAAACTTCTCCAGGAAGTCTGTATTAGGCCGGAGTCACACTAGAGAGGAATACGGACGAGTGCTAAGCGAGAAAAAATCAAGAAAAAATCGCATATCACTGGGACCAATGTTAATCTATGGGGCAGCTCCCATCAGCCGATTTTTTCTCAGCCGTATTATACGAGCGAGAGAAATCGCAGCATGCTGCTATTTGCACTGTATTACGGCCGAAACTCGCCAATGCAAGTTTATGGGTGCGAGAAAAAAACGGATTACACACGTACCATGCGTGTGACTTGCAAGAAATACACAAGACTTCTCCAGGTGACAGGAAATTGAATCATCCATTATCAGGAAGCTTTGACATGCTAATTAGCTTGGAAAGCGCTCCAAATATCCCGGAAGTACGCTTCCGCGGAGTCCAGTATGTCTACATACATTAATGTGGAGATGCTGATAGTTCTGGTCCAAGAGAGGCCAGGACTGTGGGATCAGAGAGACGCCAAATATGCTGACCGGGCCCGAAAAGAGGCTGCATGGAGGAGGATATGTGTCCACATGTTCCCAGACTATGAGGACAGACCTCGTGAGGGCCAGCAACAAATTAGTAAGTACAATTCTTTATTAATCTTATTGAGCAAAGTAACACGTGTTATCATTAGACCATAAAATCATAATATGTGATGAATTTGGTCGAATATGTGGCATATTTCTGAGGTAATAATTGAAATATATCAGGCCACATGACACTGTAATATATATGTTAAAGTGGAAAAACATATTTTCAATGTCCTAATTAATTTTTATGTTACGTTGCAGTGAATGATGTCACGAGATGCTGGCGCAGCATCAGGGACCAATAACAGCGGGAACCTTCAGCAGCGGTCCAGGAGTGGGGATGCAGCACCGACGAAAAGAAAGTATATCTATTTTGATCACCTGTCTTTTCTGGCTCCCGTTCTGGATCTCAGACCATAAGTGCATACGTCATACCACATTTTACATATGCTGTTAGGGTCAGATCTACAATTTAATTTTTTCCCCCACATAAAAACAGCACTCAGTCCAACCTCACTGAGAGGGAAACAGGCTCAGACTAAGAGGCCCCTATCGACCCAGTCAGGGGAGGTGAAGAGGTGGCTGCCACATCTTCTGCACCTTCCAGCTGCATTCCACCAGCACCAGCACCAGCAGTGGCATCATCAATACAGGAGGAACATCAAGAGGAGGACGAGGGAAACAGCAGCAGCCCTACCGTGCCTCTGAAGACCTCACCACAGCCTGCCGTCATCCCACGCCGTGGCCGACACAGGAGAGACATTCCAGCCTCTGACCAGGGCCAAGAGCACAACTGAAAAATATTGTTTATAATTATAATATTGGGACCCTTAGTTCGGCGGCTTACGCACATGGATGTGCTTGCCATCCAGGGCTCCGATACAGTTGGGAAAATGGCACATCTCATGAAATCCCCGGCTATCCGTAACCAGTCTTACATTTTTGGCTCCGGCATGACCACTTGATGTAGTCGGGACCAGATTTCAGAGCACGTAGACTGTACAATGCCTGAGATTGTGGATTTTCCTATTAAATATTCGAGATGCACTGCTGCATAAGAAATCCCAGTGGAAAGGAAGCTAAAAGTAAACAGAAAAAATAAAAAGATTATAATACATTCCACCAAAAAACCATTTTACTCATCCTTTTACAAGTTGTAGTCAATAGATAATAAGCCATGCCTTTCCAACATTAAACTAAATGCAATGGCTTTTCACTTCATAATACCAGAAGAAATAGTGAATGTCCAAATGTTTCATTTTCTACATATATAACAAGGAACACAAAAAGTAAGGGATGAGTGCATTAAATAAACAAGGGTACATCATCAACATACAGGATGAATACATACTGTAATATACAGTAAGTAGAAGGCGTTCCTCTGCAGAAATACACTTGTGCATCCTGGTGTCCTTAAAGGTGATCCCAGGGCACTCAATCTCCAGCAGAATGTCAAAGGTGGCAAGGCTCATGCGACAATATTTGAAGAACTTGTCAGGATGGGTACGCAGAAAGCCATAGAGACAGTGGAAATGGCCTTTAGTGAGCCGTCTCCTCCAAAGCGGATGCACCCACATTCATCTCCCCCTCCTCGGATCCATAATCACTGGGTATGACTCCCCAAAACGTTGTGAGTGTGCCAAAACCCAGTTGTAAAGCACCTGCTCAGTTGTGTTGAAAGTAAGTCTGTCTGACATGTTTGGCCCAATGCAGAAATACCCCAACACAAACACAGACTCAAATGCAAAGATAGGAGGGTGTAAGCTGTTGTAGAGGCAATAAATAGGGCTGTTAATTAGGATTTTAATTATTTTCAGGCCTCAAAACCGTTAAATGTCCATTTTGCAAGGGTGCGAGAAAATCTCGCTATATGGATGCCATATGGATGCCATACGGTTGATACACGGATATTTTGATGCGAGGACATCGCATCCTCGCATTGAAAATGGATTACATATGGATCACTGATCATGAAACATTAATGCGAATCTCGGCCGTAAAAAACGGACCGATTTTTATACATTATGTGTGACTCCAGCCCCTTACTGTTCGGGTTTGGTACCCCGAATACTGGGTGTTTCCCACGCTGTCTTCTGCAAGATTATTACCACCGGTCAGAGCGCTGTGGCTCCTACTCAGATGACCAGAGGTAAAAAGTATCCCTCTGGTCACAGAGGCTGATTAGAGAGTACAAATCCCATAAGCTTATGCCTGCTGCCGCTAATGACAGTGAGAGCAGGTGGCAGTTGATGGGAGTATTCATCAGCCGACGCCTGCGCTCTAAATAAACAAATAAAAAAATGGCGTGGGTATCCATCTATTTTGATAACCAGTGCAGGCAAAACCGACAGCTGCAACCGTCAGCTGTCAGCTTTATCATGACTGACTATCAAGAATAGAGGGGTCCCCATTCCATTTTTTAAAATTATTTAAATAATAATTACTATTGCCCGAGCGGCCTAAAAATAGCAGCCCGCAGCTGCCCCAGAAAAGACGCATCTATTAAATGCCCCAATTCCGGTGCTTTGCCTGGCTCTTCACACTTGCCCTGAGGCGGTGGCAAGTAGGGTTAATATTTATAGGGTTGATGTCTTTATGGCCTCTGAAATCAAGCCCACAAGTTAGTAATGTAGATTCGTATATAAGAAACAGAGACCCATATGTTCTCCATATCGAGCTCACCCCAAGTTCTCCATACAGAGGCTCCCATGTTCTCCATAGAGTGTCACCCCATTTTCTCTTTACAGTGTCCCCCATATTCTCAATACAGTGCCTACCATGTTTTCCATACTGAGCCACCCATGTGCTCCATACAGCACCCCCATGTTCTCCATACCAGGCTCCCCGATATTCTCCATACAGAGCCCCTCTCATGATCTCCACACAGAGCCTTTCCAAGTTTTCCATACATAACCTCCATGTTCTCCATATCGAGCCCCCCATGTTCCCTGTACTGAGCTCCCCCATGTTCTCCACACCGAGCTCCTGTCCATGTTCTCCATACCGAGCTCCCTTCCATGTTCTTCATACAGAGTCCCATGTTCTCCATACAGAGCCCCCCATGTTCTCCGTACAAAGTCCTCTATGTTCCACATACCGATCTCACCTCCATGTTCTCCATAAAGGACTCCCCATGTTCTCCATACAGAGCCCCTCCATGTTCTCCATACAGTGCCTACCATGTTTTCCATACTGAGCCACCCATGTGCTCCATACAGCACCCCCATGTTCTCCATACCGGGCTCCCTGATATTCTCCATACAGAGCCCCTCTCATGATCTCCACACAGAGCCTCTCCAAGTTTTCCATACAGAACCCCCATGTTCTCCATATCGAGCTCCTCCATGCTCCCATTTCCGAGCTCCCCCATTTCCTTTATACAGAGCCACCATATTCTCCTTACAGAGTCACCACATATTATCAGTACTGAGCTCACCACCATGTTCTCCATACAGAACCCCTCCATATTATCCATACATAATCCTCCATTTCCTCCATATGGAGGCCCCACATGTTCTCCATACAGAGGCCCCCCATGTTCTCCATGCAGAGCCCCCATATTCTCCATACAGTGCCCCCATGTTCTCCACACCGAGCTCCCCCCAAGCACTCCATACAGAGTCCGCTCATGTTCTCCATACAGTATCCCCTATGTTCTCTATACCGAGCTCACCCCATGTTCTTCATACAGAGCTCCCCCATGTTTTCCATACAGAGGTCCCCCATGTTCTCCATACAGAGCCCCCCATGTTCTCTATGCAGAGCTTGCCTATGTTTTCATACTGAGCTCCTCCCGATGTTCTACATAAAGAGAACCTCCATGTTCTCCATGCAGAGCCCACCCACGTTCTCCATGCAGAGCCCATCCATGTTCTCGATACACTGTGTCCGCCTGGTTCTCCATACCAAGCTCCCCTCCAAGTTCTCCATACAAAGCCTGCCCATATTCTCTATACAGAGATCTCCAATATTCTCCAAACTGAGCCTCCCCCCATGTTCTCCATACAGAGCCCCAAAAAATTGCATTTAAGTTTGTGGTTGTACCGCAAAAAAAAGGCAAAGTTTACAGGGTATGAATACTTTTTCAAGGCACTATAAAAGACATCCTGCTCCAATCTGCATGCGTGATGTGTCTTTCTTTTTTGGTTCCAATAGGCCTACCTAATACACATTCACAACAGGGAAATCCAGCATTATATATTGGCACAGAACATGATCCAACATAGTCAGCACACTCCTCTCTTGAAATACTCTGTGCTTCTTAGACAACCCTGTTTCTTCCACCATGTAATTGTTGATCAGTTTTCCTGGGGTTGTCCAATTTCAGAAGAAAAGTTTGCAGTCACTCTATGTGCCAAATTGTGAGATAATGCTGTGTGCCCGCTGCCACGATAACCCTGTGGCTCGGATGGCGAAGTTTCAATATAAAATTGCCTGCAAGAGAGGAGCTGAGAATACTCATGCCGATGCCTTGTCAAGAGTGACACATGGGCAACCTGGTCCCAACTCAGATGAAGAACTGGAAGTTGAAGAGGTTCCAGAGTTCCGGGATTCTGCCAGGAAGGTGGCAGCTACGCAGGAGCAGGTGCAGGTAGTGTCCCAAGAATGTTTATGCGGACGGTCCCGTGATTAGTGGGTCCGGTTGCAGCAAGAAGATGGGGAACTCACTTAAGTGAGACATTGGGTAATGTTAAGACAACTTCCCAGTCAGAGAGAGAGAGAGACAACCCTGTCCCCGGGGACTCTGCAGATCCTTCGGCAGTGGGAAAGAGTTCAACTGAGGAATGGATTACTGTATCGGAAGGTCCAACTTCAACGGGAGCTGGGTGTCACCTAGCAGGTATTGATCCCTGAGGCGTTACTATCCAAGGTGGCCACAGAAAGAGGAGCCCACTTCGATCAGGAGAAGACCTGTCAGTGGCTGCAGAGATTAGTTTACCATCCTCAGCTGAAGGCCGTGGTGGAAGAGACCTGCCGGCTATGTAGAAGTTGCGAATTACCAAAACCACCAGAGCAGAGAGCTCACACACAAACCATCATGACTTCTGCTCCTCTGGAAGTACTGATGATAGACTATCTGACAACTGGCCCGGCTCATCAGGGATATGAACATTGTCTGGTGATGACGGACCACTTCATGAAGTTGGCCATCGTGACCCCGACATGTGATCTGAATCCGCTGCACATGCCATTTGCAAGAATTTCATTCAGGTGTACGGATGTCCGAAGCGAATCCACTCCGATCAGGGCGCCTGTTTTCTTGGGAAAGAGATGGAAGAACTACACTGTCTGTACCAGATTGAGAAATCTCAGACAACGCCTTACCACTCTCAGGAAATGGGGCCTGTGAACGGTTCCACCGCACGCTGATTCCGATGTTAAGAACGCCGAAAGGCCCGGTTGCCCGAGTTCGTAGCAGAGTTAGTGTGGGTGTACACAAACCGAATACATTGTACCACCGGTTACACTCCTTATACCCTGCTGTTTGACCGTCCAGGGAGAGAGATTACCGAGCTGGAGCTGGATACAGACGATGACTACCCACGGACAGGGTGTCCACCTGGGTCCGAGAACATCGTCATCGTCTGCAGACTCTACACTGTCTGGTGCCTACCAGATTTCAGGAATTAGAACTTCCAGAAACAACTCCCCTATGAGGGACAGCTCTCCAAGCTAGGGACCGTGTGTTGGTTCGGGATAAATGTCCTCGAGATAAACTAGAGTACCGGTGGGAGAAGAATCCGTATCGGGTGAAGCGAAGAATCGACTCCGAAGGGCCTGTCTACAAAATTCTACCTGAAGGGAAAGAGAATGCTTTCATTCGAATAGTTCACCAGAACATGCTACAACCCTGGCTATCAAGAGATCCTGACCAAATTGAGGAGGTGCAAAATGCTCCCGAAATACCCCCCAGTCTTTGCTAATTGTGAAGAAGAAGAAGGCCCTGAACAGCCGCCTGTAGATTTAAGAGAGGGGCAAGTGCCTGAAGTTCCTGAATTGGCTGTCTTGGTGGAAATGGGCACGTCTCCGCCCTCACCTGTACAACCTGACTCGACTACCCAGTTTAACTCAGTTACTCTTTCTGACTTACGGCGCTCTGAAAGAACAACAGTTGGAATACCCCCCAACCGATACAATGAAGACCAATTTATTTGGCAACAAATCGTTCAAGGAATAGGAGGGGAGTGTAAGAAGATAGACTGGACCGGGGGTACCTCTCTTGCGTCGGTGCCTGAACTGTCGGGGCTGTCACCATTATTGCCAGAGGGAAAGCTTTCTGACCTGGACTGACCTTTGCACCCAACAGTAGGGGGCGTGATGAGAATTAAAGGGGATGTGCACGGGAAAGTGAGGAGAGACTTGGCGGGAAGACAGAGCGCGCAGCAGGGAAGGTTGGTGCTCCTCCCTTTGAGCAACGTGTTAGCGCAGGCCCGCGCTGTATATTCCCTGCATCTGGGTGCGCTTACTGTGGGCAATAATCTGCCATATGCCCGCTGTCTTCCATGACCGAAAGTCTGATACGTTCCTGGCCGTGAATACTGCGCGTGTGCCGCCTAAGAGAGACTTTGTGACTGATCCATAACTGTGTGATTCCTCACCTGCATTCACCGCCAAGCTGAGTCACGTTCCGGCAGTATCATAAACTGTGCTGCATCCCGTACGACGAACTGTGGATCCAGGACCCCGTTTAGGACAGCAAGGATACATCACCATCATCGGGAGGTCACCACCGTTGGAACCCAGGACTTTGCAGCCATGAAGTCGGCAGACTGATAAGTTAACCCTTTCGTGAACAGTTGTTTTACCCAATAGCTCACCTCTCAGCCATACTGTGCAAATACTACCCCGATACCCCCTGCTTAACTCATTATCTCCCTGCGTGCAGTATATCTCTGTTAATAAATCTGTTAACCCTTGCTCTGCCTCCTGTCCATCACTGCACTACCTGCAATGTCACAGGAACACAGGGGAATCGTGACAGCAAGACTATTGCACACTGTGACGATTTGGCAGTCTGTAGTCACACAGAGAGACTTTTCTTCTGAGATCGGACAATTTGTTTCTGGGATGTTCCTTGTAATGCATGATTTTACCACCAGATGGCGCTCAGAGCTTTTAATTATCATGTGTGGTCTCATCATTTCCTCCCAGTAAATTAGTCGGACAATTCGCTCTGAATTGTGGCCGAGCGTCGCTACTTGTAAATGTATAAATCACACGAAACAGAGCCACTTTACGTAACAGATCTGCAGAAATTAATCTCATAATTAGAAAGTTGTAAAGCAAATTTCTGGATGTGCAAAGCTTTAATAGGAAGGTTTACAGAATGAGAACTGGACATTATTAGATTAGTACTGCATGCCAGACCCTTCTCTCCTGAAATACTCTGTGCTGTAGAGAACCCTGATGCTTCTACTATGTAACTCTTAGTCTGTCCTCTCTGATAAGATCAGTGCACCCCTCTTTACTAAAATACTCAGTTCTCCAGAGATCCCTGCTCCTTCTACATCAGTACCCCGACGTGCGCCATCGCCAGAAAGGTACACCAGTAATGTATTTGACATGCGGGCTGGACCACCCATATACCACCCACGTCACGCCCACATTGGCGTAGCTGGACTGGACAGGTATGTAAAAGATTTCTGGTATAAGCACCTTAGTTAGCTTCCCCCATGTGCTCATACCCTCTGTCTCCTCCTATAATTTTACTGCACGACTCTCTCCTGAAATACTCTGTTCTGCGAAAAATACTGCCCCTGCAAAAAGTCGAAAACTCACCCTAGAAGAGTGGTGGAAAATCATCTCTCTACAAATATGTTATATATAGAGATGAGCCAAATCTCATTTCCTGAAATACTCTGTACTGCGGCAGAACGAGCTCTTACTATTCCTTACTTGTACCCTTATATCACCTGCACATTTCCGCACAGTGCATTCTTTGTTTTGTCTTCACGCCCGGCTTTTGCAGTTCTGCTGTCAGCCACTAGGTGTCCTTATGTCCCCTACGTGTAGACCGTATAGCACCCAGTGCGCCGCGATCTTTACATTAGTTTATTCTGCAGCTTGTTACTTCATTCCCAGCTCATAAAGAAAAGAAATCTAAATAAATCCTGGCAATTTCATCACTTTGCAGCAGTTTTAGTTTTTTTTACGCCTCACAAATATTACGTGTTAATGTGGTAGTAAAGGGACATCGTTATTAGGGCCGCAGTCTCGCTGCGTAATGTACAGGTGGGTGCCGCGTTACAACTACTTAAGCACGAACATCGTTAAACACAGCGGCTACTCAGCTATAAACTCTGCACATTATGCTGTAATTGAAAAATAAGACAAAATGGCGGTTGTCAGGCTGCTACCAGCAGAAATGTGTTTATTTAACTCATTAAATGAAAATAATTTTTTTTAAATAAGCGGAATTGATTTTGGTTCCTTGTTTTTTAACCGTTGATTTTTTTTCACCTGCAATACCATACATGACCAGATGGTGAGCCGATAAGCAGGAACTTGCCTATGCCTATGATTTTAGCCTCTAAAGTGCCCCCTAGTGTTTAAAACAAGAAGTGCAGCAATGAGAATTCTCCGAGTTCAGCAAAAACGTAAATGGACTTGTATGAGACACGTCCTGAATGTGTCAGAAAACATGTCAGATAGCAGAATGTCACTTGTTATATCTGTTTCCGCAAGATCAGAAGAAATGAGAGTTTAGGTAAAGATTCTATGATTCTATATGATTCTATGATTCTATGAAAGACTGGTGGAAACCACTTGATGCCATGTACACATACCTAAAGTCAGACCCCTCCGATAAGATGAGCATACCCTATCTCTCCTGAAGTACTCTGTGCCACGGAGAACCCTGCCACTTTTACTTTGTTACTATTAAAGGGGAATTTATCAAAGCTTTTGCAACAGGATTTGGAAAAAATATATATATATATTTTGATGCATATTGCTTTTGCATTTGTGCCTTTTTGCTTTTTTTCACACCGCTGTCGCCACTTTTAAAAGGGGGTGTAATCTAGACGTGGATAGTAATGCAGATATGATTTAAAACATATTTATGAATTGCAACTTTAAAAGGTTTGTCCAGGACTTTTCTATTTTTATTACTATGAGCCTAAAAACAGGCGGGTAGTTGCTAACAGAGTGGTCACTGACTGCTCCTGCTGGCGATTTAGCTGCTCCACATCAGCAGAGCAGCTCTTCTTCTTCCAGGCTGCTCTGTCAACAGGATGTGACTGCTGACGTCATGCTGATTAACAGCCTCCCTGCTGCCTAACCGCGGTGACCTGACGGTCAATCACCATGACGTCGGCATTCACAAGCCCTCAACAGATCACAGCAGAAGTGAAGCCTCATTTCTGTGAATGTATTTTCAACGGAAGCCGTAGAATCGCTGGAAGGAGAGGTCCATGAACACTTTGTGCCGGCAGAGATCGTAGCCGGGCACAACAGGCAGGTAGTTAGCAACTACCTGCCTGTTAGTTCTTAGGCCCGTAGTACAAAAAGTTAAATAGTCCTGGTAACCCGTTTAATGATTTGCATTTTTATGAAATGCTGAATCCTACTGGACACGGCAGTACTTCACACTGGTCCTTTGCTCTGAGAACTGGGTCTCATTGAAGCAGGGGAGAATGGCCCACAGACATTCAGGGCTCCATAATGGAGCAGTGCCTGTAATATTTTACAAATACATGCTCATACTGGCCAAAAATGCATAAAATGAAGACTCTTTTTTCCCTTCACTCTTTTCCACAAACAGCATGCACCCTCAGCAGAGGATTTGAACACTTCTAGCTCTGGCATCTTGAGCAGCAGTAATATTATTGTATACCTCCAACCATCCGAATTGAGCGGGACAGTCCCGATTCTGACCCTCCCACCCGCTGTCCGGTCGGGACACTGTGTCCCACAGTGAGAGAAGCTGCCACGCCCCCATGCACCTTATCGTCGCCCTCCCAGTTCTCCACTTCAGCTTCTTACAGCAGAGCAATGACATCTCTGTGCTGCCCACCTCTGTGAGCACAGGACCTGTGATGAGGTCACAGGAGGGGAGGAGTTAGGTGTCACATGGTCATGCTCCTCAGTATATGCAGGTCTCTGCTGTGCTGGCTTGTCATGGTGCTGGATGAGGGTAAGTTTATGTGTGCAGGGTCAGGAAGGGTTTACATTGTGGATGTAGCAGTGCTGTGTGTGTGCGAGGTGTACGGAGCGGAGCCGTGTGTACGAGGTGTACGAAGCGGAGCTGTGTACGGGGCATAAGAAACGGAGCGCTGTGTGTACGAAGTGTACGGAGCAGAGCCGCTCAACTCCATACACTTTGTACACACAGGACTCTGTGCTTGAGCCGTGTGTGTATGGAGCGGAGCAGAACCATGTGTGTACAGAGTGGAAATGCGTGTGTATGGAGCGGAGCCGTGTGTGTACGAGGTGTATGGAGCGGAGACGTGTGTGTACGAGGTGGATGTAGCAGTGCGGTGTGTGTACGGGGCGTATAAAACGGAACCCTGTGTGTACAAAGTGTACGGAGCTGAGCCGCTCAGCTCCGTACTTTGTACACACAGGGCTCCGTGCTTGAGCCGTGTGTACAGAGCGGAGCAGAGCCATGAGTGTACAGGGTGTACGTAGTGAAAACGTGTGTGTATGGAGCAGAGCCACGTGTGTACGAGGTGTACAGAGCGGAACCGCATGTGTACAAGGTGTATGGTGCAAAGCCGCATGTGTACAAGGTTTACGGAGTGTAGCCATGTGTGTACAAGGTGTACAGAGCGTGGCTGCGTGTGTACGAGGTTTACGGAGTGGAGCCATGTGTGTACTGAGTGGAGCCGTGTGTGCGCGAGGTGTACGGAGTGGAAGCGTATGTATACGAGGCATACAAAGCGGAACCGTGTGTGTATGAGGTGTGCAGAGTCGTGCATGTACAAGGTGTATGGTGGGGAGCATTTATACCTCCCAACCATCCCAGATCCAGCGGGACAGTCCCGATTTTGAGAGTCTGCCCCACTGTCCCGGCCGGGAGCTTACTTTTCCCATGGACACAGGAGTACACGGCAGAGCCCCGAGTAGCACTTTAAAATTCGCAAGTGACGTTTCACCAGAAGTGACGTGCTAGAAGCTGACCGGAAATTAGGTAATTTCGGGAGGAGATTGTGATGGAACCATGGAAGCACTTCAGGGAATGCTTCAGATCCATCACTGTGTCCTCCTCCGACAGCACAGACAGTGAGATTGCCTTGGACTCGGGATGTCGGCCATGTGAGCGGATCATGATATGTCCTCTCTGTTCTTTCTTTCCCATCTTTCTTTCTTTCTCTCTCTGTTCTTTCTCTCCCATCTTTCTTTCTCTCTCTCTGTTCTTTCTTTCCCCTCTTTCTTTTTTTCTCTCTCTCTGTTTATTCTTTCTGTCCCCTCTTTCTTTCTCTCTGTTTCTTTCTTTGTTTATTTCTTTCCCCTCTTTCTTTCTTCCTTCTTCTCGTTCTTTCTTTCCCTCTTCTTTCTTTCTTTCTTTCTTTCTTTCTTTCTTTCTCTCTCTGTTCTTTCTTTCCCCTTTCTTTCTCTCTCCCTCTCTGTTCTTTCTTTCCCCTTTTTTTTCTCTCTCTCAATTCTTTTTTCTGTCCCCTCTTTTTCTCTCTGTTCTTTCTTCTCTCTGTTCTTTTTTCTCTCTCCTTTCTTTTCTTTGTTTCTTTCTTTCTCTCTGTTCTTTCTTTACCATTTCTTTCTTTCTCTCTGTTCTTTCTTTCTCTCTCTGTTTTCTTTTTTCTCTCTCTGTTCTTTCTTCCTCAGTACCAGTCAGTGTGCCCACAGTACCAGCCACTGTGCCCATAATGCCAGCCAGTGATCCCATAATGCCAGCCACTGTGCCCTCAGTGCCAGTCAGAGTGATCAGCAGTGCTAAATGGGTGTGGTTGAAGCGTGGACATGGGTGTGATTAGTTGTGAAGTGGGTGTGGTCTGGGGCGTGGCCTAAAACTTGCCGCGGCGCGCTGCAGCCTTTGTCCCTCTTTCCTATCTTCAAAAGTTGGGAGGTATGTTACTGCTATTCTCACGGATGCCGGGTAGTGAGGACGACAACTCTCATCAGAGCCTTCCGAATCTCACTGAGTGCAGCGTGATCCAGTGTCTCTGATAAGAGTTGTCGTAAGTACACCGACGCCGACGCCGGAGTGGGATTCCGGAAACTTGGACTAAATCAGTCCTGCGTCTGAACATTTTTACAAATAAATTGGGGAACGAGGGACAACCTCTTGTGTTTATTTCTCTCCTTTTATGTTTTTCAGGTTTTCATTTCTGGGCTACATCGGATTTGGTGGATTACGGCAGAACTGCATGGGTTTCTTTTTCAATAAATTTGTGAAATTGTGGAGGATGCATTATTCAAATAGAGCATTTGTTTGTCTGTGTGTTATTTTATTACTGGGTTTGTAATGGGGGTGTCTTATAGACACCTCTCCATTACTAACCCCAGAGCTTGATGCCAGCTGTGTATTTTGACAAATCACAGCTGACATCAAGCCCAATTCTATTACACCGATTGCCAAAGTACCAGACAATTGGGAAGAGCTGGGAAAACCCCCAGAATTGGTGTATCCATTAGAGGCAGGCTGGTATTTTTAGGCTGGAAAAGGCAATAACCATGGACCTTCTTAGTCTGATAATATAAGCCGGCAGCTGTCTGCTTTACCTTTTCTGGTTATCAAAAATAAGGGGACCCTACATAATTTGTTTAATTGATTTATTTATTAGCTTAATAGAAGTACCGTATACTACACAGACATTATCTATATATCTATCATCTATCTATCTATCTATCTATCTATCTCTATCTATTCTATCTATCTATCTATCTATCTATCTATCTATATTGCACATCTAACATTTTATAAGCTATAATTTCTATTTTACATTCTTTTCCGGTTCATATCACATGGATTGTGCACACGGACGGCACATAGACACAGATAGCACCAATACTGTTTTCTTCAATGCCAGAAATATCGGGACGTGTGAAGGGGGCCTAAGGGACTTAGGTCAAAAGTAGTGTTGAGCGATACGATACTGCAAATATCGGGTATCGGCCGATATTAGCTGTATCGGGCTTTCGATTCCGAGTACCGATATTTTCGTCATATCGGATACCGGAATCGGATTTGTCACTGTCACTGTGAGTGTCCGTCGGTCGGGTCTGTCAGGAGTCAGCGGCACTTACCTGGCAGAAGATCTCCGGCGGTCACGTCCTGGACTGCTTGATGGCCGCCATTATCTTCTCCCTGGCGGTCACATGCAGTTTTTCGCGATAACTGCAGTGACTGCTGGGTAATCCCGGCCGTAAAGCAGTCAGTCTGATGACGTCACCGCCGGGAAGCAGGTAATCAGCTGTGCTGCGCCGGGATGACAGGCTCTGCCTGTCATTGCGATGTAGCAGAGCTGGATCGTCGTGGGACCCTCGTTACTATGGACTGCGTCGAACAGGTGGTATACTGCTGGTTTTTTTTTCATTTTTTTACAGGAGATCGATGGCGTCGCAGGATGAGACTGTAATAAAAGTAATGAAAACTGTGTTGTTTTTTTTATTAAATTAAAAAACTTTTTTATGAACATTCACCCGTCCGGGTACATCAACAATTTAACTATTTACATACAGGGACCCTGTCCGGGTTATTTATAATTCTTTGGCAGGGTGTTCCAGGTACCACCTGGTACTCTTCTGTTGCTTGCCAAACATCCGAGACACCAAGGACCACCAGGACCTGATGACGTCGTGTGGCCTGTACAGTCAAGTCGTGACCCGCTATCTGTGTCTGTGTGGCCACCTCTTTCATCTCCCTCCGGGTCTGGAGCCCTATGTCCCGGACTGAACGAACCCCAGGGGCCTAACAGGCGCCGGGTACGGGCCAGCTATCATTAGCATGTCCATAGCTGGGGCTGCTGAGGAGACCACTGAGGGAGGCTGGGGAGATTTACGGCGTGGGGTGGGCACTTGTGCAGAGGCCTGGATGTGGGAGGCTGAAGGCTCCGAGGGTCTCACAGGTTCCTGACACTCTGGGGACCAGGGGTCGCACCTGGTGACATTTAGGGCATACCATCCATTGTAACCCCAGTGTCGGGTGTAAGTTACCAAGTCTCCTGGCAACAGGTCCCTCCCCGGGTGTCCTTCTGGGAGGTGAGTCTCCACGTCCCGCCGGGTCACAAACACTTCTAAATAAAGTCCAGGCTCCTGGATGAAGCCCCAACCAGCTTTCAATTTAAAGCTCCGTACTGCACCCTTACGCCGCGGCTCCCTCAGGGTTCCTTTATCTTTTCTCATCCAGTCCTTATCTGCCCGGTCCTTGTCGATGTGACGTTGGCGAAGTCTCTGGGATTCGCGCTGCTCCCTTTGTCGCTCGGCTTCTCTCTCCCAACGTCTCCACTCTTCCTCCTGACGCCGGTTGTAATTCTCCTCCACCAGCATCTCCATGTCTCCACCATCAAACTGCAGCTTACGATGTCCGGTTTGCGGCAGCTCTCCTGGCGCCCGACAGTCCTGGCGGCGCTCACCTGCGGAGGAAGCAGCCGGCTCTGGAACAGATGACATTCGGGGCTCCGGTACAGACAGGTAGACCTCTGGTGCCTGCGCGGCCTCCTCCATGAGGACGGGTGTCGCTTCTTCTGTCTCAGCGACGGGGGCAGACAGCGGGATCTGGGGTGCTGCCGGTGCAGCGTTTTTTGCAGGAACGGGTGCCTCCACTGCGACAACGTCAACCGGATCACATTGCAAGGGCTGGGATGCCCGCACGGACTCCTCTACTAGAACGGGTGCCTCCACTGCGACAACGTCAACCGGATCACATTGCAAGAGCTGGGATGCCCGCACGGACTCCTGTACTAGAACGGTGCCTCACCTTCCCTCACCTTCCGGTACAGACACTTCAGGTAAGAGGGATTGGCGCCGCTCCAAGTTTAGTTTTAGGGCACGCCAGCTGGCTTCCATCCTGGCGACCTCCTCCCGGTGCCGGGCCAGGCCTCTTAGGGTATCCTCCGCTTCTTGCAGCGTAGGAGGGTTTCCAGGCCGGGTGCCCAACGGTGGTTCCGTGGCGATCGGGTCGCTTCCGTGGGGGAAGAGCTCTGACTGCTCCATCCCTTCACACTTCTGCTCGTGTCCATTAGCCATCTCTGCCAAGTCACATGTGTCATTAGCATCTGGAAAGGGCCCCTCTTTTGTAGTGAGGCGGGACCTTCGTGTTAGTTTCCGCACACTGAGGAGGATGAGGAGGCTGAACTCAAGAGCTGTGGGGCACGATCTTACATTGCAGTACCATTTAGAGTGGTCGGCCATCGTTTTCGCGCCACTGAGTGAGTGTACACCCACGAAGAGCACGCCCTTCTTCTTCACCAGTGCCTCGTCGTGACGCAGATATGGCAGAAAAATGGCAAATACATTCTCTGATGATTTTAGCAATTCTCAAGCACAAAACCATTCAATTCAGGCACACAGGACTCGCTTATAGCGAGCTACAGAATCCTGTTCGTGACGCCCAAGTTGAGTCGCACAGAGCCAGAGGTTTTGGGGTACTCGGCACCGAGCCCGTCGACTTCTATGGGGTATGTCACGGCTTTACCCGGCAATTGAATCAGAGTCTATTTTACTATGTAGAAGTGTATAAACTATAAATATATGTATATATGTCACAATGACATGTATATATATATATATTGTAAGCTTTTCAGGGATATAGCTCTGAGATCGCCGTCCGGTAGACGGAATGGCATAGAAACAGTTCATTCAGACAGCAGTTCTGGTGAAAACTGGCCGCAACCAGCTTTATTAAAGTCCACAGCAAACAGATAAAAACAAATCATAAACATAAGACCTGGGCTTGTCCAGCCACTTACTACACTTAGATAGATTTCCCTATCTATCCGGGTCCCGACTCTAACAGCCTGGGCCAAAACAACACATATGTTCAGTATTTACCAGCATGGAGTTTCACAGAGTCTCCTCCTTGTGTCTGAAGGCACCTTCAACGTCCAGACTTGAGAGAGCTCCCCTCCTATTCAGCAGCTATCTGCATGGATTCTTACAGAGACTACTCCTGTGTCCGAGGTACATCGAGCACCCAGACTGAGACAGCTCATACTCTCCTGGAGACTCCTTCTTGTGCCTGGACTCCTTGTCCAGACTAAGCGAGCTCTCTGACTGTGTTCGCAGACACCTACTTCTGGTCTCCTAATTAACAGCTGAGTGGTTTCAGGCCTGAGCTGCAAGTGTGTACTGAATGTAAGGTGTAGTGACCTTTCTCTACCACTAGGTGTACAAAGCCATACATTTCCCTTATCCCAGTCAGCAAAGTACCTAGGTGAAATGTACACCCCATTCAATACATATCCCTTCACTGTCTCACATATCCCCCCCTCTTCTCCAGACCGAGGGCTGGTCATCCAGACCGGAGGGCTGGTCAACAGTCCTAAACAGACAGTGAACTCTGGACCAGTCATGGCCCTCATCAGCTTCATCTTCACTATTGTCGTCTGTATCTTCACCTGAGCCATAGCCAACATCATCTTTCTCTTCATCTGAAGCATCCGCACTACCCTGTACCCTCCCAGGCCTATGCTCTCTGCGGGCCTCGGGTATCCTGCACGGCTTCATCTTGACCTTACGGCCGGGCTCAGTTTCGGCATAGTGCCTCCTCAGAGAAGTACGACCGGGCACGTCAGAACACCTCTGCTGATTCTTCCTCAAAAATCCTCGTACCTCCTGTTCTTGATGCACTGACCATGTGTCACCAACTATCACAGGAGGTATAGGGGGTTTTTCACTTTTCTCTAGTTCCCCTTGAACCTTCTTTACTTCATTGAGCTTCTCCAGAAGATGCTCATGGCTCTCATCACCTCCTTCATCACAGTTTGGAGTTTTTTCTGAGAAGTAATCAATTCATCTTGTACCTGTTGGACGTCCTTTATGTCTTCGGCCCCTTCTTCAGGCTCTTCTGGTAGGACATGCTCAGAAGCCCTACCGTCAGTCTTACATTCTACTTCTTCAGACACATCATTATGGTCTCCAATATCTCCATTTATTCCAGCTTTCAAGTTCTCCTTGATAGCTGCATCTGTATACTCAGAATTCGCCCGATTCTTCTCTTCCACCACGTTCTGCATCCCATCTGAGCTCCCGTGTGTCTGCAGCGGCAACGGAGTGACACATCGCTTTTCCCATTTGTTGGGACGTGGCTCCGATGTAGACTCCATGAAAGTGCGCTTGAGCTCACCAACGCCAGCCTGATGTCTCAAAATCTCATCTTGTGACTTATCCAGATCCTTGGTATCACTCGGGAACACCGCTGGGGCTCCGGGCGCCAACTTCCAGCCTGAGCTTCACGAGTTGCGGCTACTGATCCGGACCGTAACCCGTCCACACCGCTGTCTTCGGCAGAAACAGATTCCTGGACAGAGTCAGTCCCCATATCTTCAGTCTTGTTCCTCACAGCTTCACTTGAGACCTCAGCTTCTGATGAGGCATCTGGCTTGGTGACCACCACTTCCATGGCTTTTTCCACCTCTGCAGCATTACCTTCAGAGTCCTGGCAGGATGCATCTCCATACCATACATTGATAACTTCTCATCTTCAACAGCATCCACTTGTGCTGTGTTCAGTTTCAGAGTCCTGCCTTTAAAGCTCAGCTCTCCTCCTTTCACCTTAGTCTTCGCCAGGGAACCGGCCAACTGTAAAACATCTTCAGATGCCATCTTCTGTCCCACTGCAAGGTCAGCATCAGCCTTCCTCTCAGGACTCTCAACCTCCTCTGCTATCATGCCTTCCTCATTTGCACTGGTTGCTTGATTGTCATCAGATGATTCACTATCACTACCACTATCCCTGTCTGACCCCTTTTTCTCAGCCACATCCGGCTCACTTTCAGGGTTATACAATTCATTCTCATTCTCATCCTGCTCACTTTCAGGGGTATACAATTCATTCTCATTCACATCCTGATCTGGAACCTTAGTTAACATGTCATCCACAACATTAACTTCACCATCTGGTCCCTCAAGTATGTGACTATGTGACAACCCCAGCACTATACTTCTATATAGCTCAGGTACTAGGAGCTGGCTCACGACCTCTCCCTGGACTTCAGTGTCCCTATACAACAGATGAGTGTTTATGGCAACATGAGGAAACCTCTCCTCAGAGCCAGGCTCTTGGGAAACCTCATTTAGAACAATTATATTTTCCTGTGCCGTTTTAAGAGTGGGGTCTCGCCATTGCTCACTCTCAAAATTGTCACAAGACACAGGTAAGTCAGGGACACTCGGTTCCCGAGAACCACCATCCTCGTCTCCCAACATCACCTGCAAAGGAATTTCATCACTATCACAGTCATCATTATTATCAATATCATTATCATGATTATGATCAGTATCATCATCACTATCATGATCATCATCATTATCCAGCATCATTATTATGGTCATCATCATTATCATGATCATCATCATCATCATCATCATCATCATCATTATCACATAAGTTTAACGGCCCACTAGCATTGTGTTCCGCCCCTCGGGACTGCGCACCCTCAGTAGGAGCTTCATCACACTGTCCATCAGAAACATTTTTCCCCCAGAGATCCTTAGACCGGGGAAAGTCATTACCCAATATGACGGGGGCACCAGGTTCTTCACTACCCCCACTTCACATGAAACCTCCCCGCGTTTGGGGATCAAGTCCACGACAGTCTCTGGGTAGACTTTGGTGTCACCATGGACGCACACCACACTCAGGTGTTTATCAGGGATAAAGTCCCTATCAATCAGGCTGTCCCATACGGAAGTCACTGGACTCTCTGAGTCCAAGAGGGCCTGTGCTGGGCAGTCATTTACAACCACCGGGACCCCTGTGGTCCAGTCTCTTCGGCTGAGGTGGACACACACACAGGCTCTGCGCAGGGAGAGAGGGATCCGCCAACATCACAACACATAGGCTCCCCCTCTATTGGACAGTTGGCTGCAATTTCACGACATCTCCAACACTGTCCATCACACTCTCCCACCCACACGACCCCAACAGCTGGAACGCTCTTACCGGGAGAGTTCGGCGTCCAGGAACTCTGAAGTGACGACCTCTCAGACGGCTGGTCATGGAGGCAGTCTTTGGTGGCGAAGGCCCTCTCCATCAGGCTGACCAGACGATTGGCGTCCTGGTGGTCTCCTTGTCGGACCTCTGGCTGTACCTCAGGAGGACGTGCTTGGGTGTAGCGGTCCACTATCACCTTTTCAACTCCATAATCAGGTTTGCTGACTGCAGACTCCCAACTGCATCTCCAGTCATGAACTCCCCTGGCACGGGCTGTCACCGTAACACCCAGCCGGGTAAGAATCTCCGCTTTCAGCTTGGCATAGTCTTGGCTGTCCTGCTCGCTCAGGTCAGCATAGGCCCTTTGGGGTTCTCCAATCAGATAGGGTGCGACCATCATGGCCCATTCAGATAGGGCAGATTCTCCTTCTCTGCCAGTCCCTCAAACCTAGTGAGATATACCTCCACATCATCACGAGGTGTCATCTTTTTCAGGGACCGTCTTACCGCCTTCTTTACAGCGGACAATGCAGGTGACTTTGCAACATTACTTTGGGACGATGCGCTGCAAGTCTTTTGTAGTGCTGCAACCTGCTCAAAAAACAACCGGTTATTCTCCTGCTGCTGCTGCAGGAATTGCTGCTGGGCCTGCTGCATGCGCTGCTGGTGCTGCAGGCGCTGCCGCTCCATGCTCTGCTGCATGCTTCGCTGGGCCTGGACCAGGTACTCAACGAGCTCCTCCATACTGCCGGACTTATCTGTCTCAACCACGGCAGTCTTATGTTGCACATTAACTTGCGCCATTTGTTAAACAGCGCCTCCATGCTGTCATCCATGCTGTCAGACTTCTCTGTCTCAACAACGGCAGTCTTCACTCAAGACATACACACTCCACAGTCTTTTCCACAGAAAATTCAGCTTTGCTGTGCAGACACACTTTTTTTTTTTCTTTGCAAAGTCTATTAGGGCTACTGTCTCTTTAAGACTGCTCCAATCAGACGTTTTTGCTGACACGCTTTTTTTTCTCTGCTGCTGCTTCAACAGACTTCACCTTTATTGCTGTCTCTCGCCACTGTGCTGCACGCACATTCCAGCACCAATTGTATCAGCCACTGTGCTGCCCCAGCATTCTCCGCCAATTGTAAGCTTTTCAGGGATATAGCTCTGAGATCGCCGTCCGGGTAGACGGAATGGCATAGAAACAGTTCATTCAGACAGCAGTTCTGGTGAAAACTGGCCGCAACCAGCTTTATTAAAGTCCACAGCAAACAGATAAAAACAAATCATAAACATAAGACCTGGGCTTGTCCAGCCACTTACTACACTTAGATAGATTTCCCTATCTATCCGGGTCCCGACTCTAACAGCCTGGGCCAAAACAACACATATGTTCAGTATTTACCAGCATGGAGTTTCACAGAGTCTCCTCCTTGTGTCTGAAGGCACCTTCAACGTCCAGACTTGAGAGAGCTCCCCTCCTATTCAGCAGCTATCCGCATGGATTCTCACAGAGACTACTCCTGTGTCCGGGGTACATCGAGCACCCAGACTGAGACAGCTCATACTCTCCTGGAGACTCCTTCTTGTGCCTGGACTCCTTGTCCAGACTAAGCGAGCTCTCTGACTGTGTTCGCAGACACCTACTTCTGGTCTCCTAATTAACAGCTGAGTGGTTTCAGGCCTGAGCTGCAAGTGTGTACTGAATGTAAGGTGTAGTGACCTTTCTCTACCACTAGGTGTACAAAGCCATACATTTCCCTTATCCCAGTCAGCAAAGTACCTAGGTGAAATGTACACCCCATTCAATACATATCCCTTCACTGTCTCACAATATGTATTCTATGTGTGTATATTTTGTGTTTACAACGAAAGAAAGTGTTTTTTTAGTTGCGATATTTTGTTCCCATAGACTTACATGGGACTTCCGGTATCGAATCGGATATCGACGATATTTAGTGATATCGACGATACCATTCCGATCCGATATTTTTAGATATCGAGCAGTATCGCTCAACACTAGTCAAAAGTAGTGACTATCCCAACAAAAATGTGACTCTTGATGGGTATGGCTTAAATATATATATATATAAAAAAGTTAGTAAAAACTAATAAAAATAAATATAAAAAATTAAAAAGCATAATAAAAAGTTATAATTAATTATTTAAAATAAAAATGAAAATGTAAAACAATAAATAAATAAAATAAAATATTCCTCAAAGTGGAAAATTTTGATATTTAAAGTCATTGTTTGGAAAAAGTTTAGAAAAAAATCAAAATAACCCAAAGGAATTTTCAAGAAGCATAGATAGACATTTGAGCACTGACAGGACTGCCGAGGGACGACCAAGAAGTAAACAAAGCTTCTCTGCTATCGCTGTGATCGTCAGGTCCAGGAATAGGAGCAGGGATAGAAACTCTATCGTCACCTTCTCCATTATACCAGACCAAACCTGTCCTGGAAATCAGGGCGACAAAAGCATCCTGTCTCCATCTATAGCCTGCACTATAATTAATAATGTCTCCAGCTACAGGGTGTCATCATGAAGGATGAAGACAGCGGATTCAATCCAGATACAATCTAATTTACTAACATTCATCATTAAGAATTTCACCTAAATAATTTGTGATTTCTGAAATTATTAAAAAAAATCATTGTAAATTAATTTAGTGAATATTACATTAAGGCCTCCTTCACATGTCACTGTCTCAAGTACATGTGGTGACAGTTTCCACACGTATTAGGTTACTTTCACACTTGCGTTTTATCGCGCAGCGCATCGTGCGCTATCGGTCGCATGCGCAATGTTTCCCTATCATTAACATGGCGGGCGCAGGGTCTAGCGCTTGCACGCGCTCATCAGCGTTTGGCATGCGCAGCGCATTTTCCAGGGTGCGCCCAGACACGCTAGATGCTACATGTTGCATTTTTTTTCCGCCCCACCATTTTAAAAAAGCACGTGCACACATGTGCGCATGCAATGCGCAAAAAAATAACATTGCTGTCTGTGGGGCGCTGGCGGGCGCGTGGCTGTGCGCTTGTTAGCGCATGTGCGCGCACGCGATTTTTGAGTAAACAATGTCTAGACACTTGTCTAAAACACCCCCTACACAAGATACATTGTTTGTGAGGGGAGGAGATAAAGGAAGGTGTCTTCAGTGCCAGACAGACCCCTACTCAGACTGCCTGGAGACACTCAGTCTGGAAGATCCATCCTGGACCCCTACAGAAGCGTGAAAATACAGCCTGGACCATACTACACAGCCTGGAGACACTGCTCCTGGACCCCTACTACAGCCTGAAAAAACAGCGTGGACCCCTACTAAACTGCGTGGAAGAAACAGCCAAGACAGATCCAAAGTGCAAGAATGTGAGTATTCTTGAACCAAATGACTGCCTGTCCTTTCAATGTAAAAAGATGTACTCATGCTTTGTATTTTTTTATTGCAGCATGTCTTCTTCTGGATCCCAATATTCCCCATCCCGGCAAGAACTGGCCCAAGCAGAGCATGATGTGAGTATCTTCCTGCCTTTGGGTAAGTATAGCTGCAGAATCTACAAATGGCTAAAATTTTGGTTCCTTTTTTCAGAAATCGTCGGACACGGACATTGAGGAGTCACAGCAGGAGCAGTCGTAGCCGAGTCAAGTCCCAGTGGCGAGACGGAATGTAAGTATATAGCCTTTGAATGTCTATTTTATTTTTTTTCCATCTTTTTTTAGTTCTGAAATATATACAACATTTTAATGTTTTTTTTTGTTTCTTCTAGGTTCCACAACGAGATGAGGACCTATATGTGGACAACGAGGCCCTCATCTGCCAGGTCCATGAGCGTGTCCCGTTGTGGGACAGCCGTGATCCGCAGTACAAGGACAATGTGGTGAGCCGGCGGCTATGGAACGAGGTGGCCGCAGCGTTGATGGATGGCTGGGACAGCGCCTCTCCAAACCTCAAAAAGTGTTTAGTAAGTATTTTAATTCTCTGTAATGCCGCCGTGACTCTTGTTCCAGATGGTACTGATGGGTTTTCTGGTAGATATATTCTACCTGCAAACCCAACAGTGTCATCTGGTTCAACAGTGACTGCCCTGTGTATGCTATTGCTATGCTGTGCATTCTATTGCTTATTTTATGCTGCATTCACTCTTGTTCCAGATGGCACTGATGGGTTTGCTGGTAGATATATTCTACCTGCAAACCCAACAGTGTCATCTGGTTCAACAGTGACTGCATTGTGTATTCTATTGCTATGCTGTGTATGTTTTTTTTTTTTATGCTGCATTGACTGTTTGCCATTTTCACTCCTGTGTGTGATGACACAGATTTTGCCCTGACTGTATTGTAAAATATATATATATTTTTTCCTACAGTGAACAAAGTCCGCACGCGTTGGCGCTCGATGAAGGACCGCTTCAACACTGATGTTCGTGCAGAGGGACAGGTTCGCAGTGGTTCAGCAGCAAGGGCCAGAAGGAAATACCGCTACTATCGCGAGTTGGCGTTCCTGAGACCGGTCCTTGCCAGCAGAGCGTAAGTTTTCCAAAAATGTTTTAATTTTTATAATCAGTGCTTTTCTATTCCACAGCTGATGTTTCTTGTAAATGCATGATAGTAATGTTTTTCTTTTCTTTCCACAGCACCTGGAGCAGCACCATGCAGCCTGTCCCTGAAGCGGTCCTTCATCGGACGACGTTGGACCCGTCCCAGCCATCCAACAGCCTGGAAGCAACTTGCAGGTCAGCAACACGGACAGCTGGTGACCAGGAAGCTGGTCAGTCAGGTATTCCCCTGTCCCAGGTCTCTGCCACTGGTTATGCGGGCACTTCCCGCCAACGGCAGAGGGCCTTGGACAGGAATGTCTTGCTCGAGTTCATGCACTTGAGCGAGGCCTTTCATGGCAGTATGAAGTCTCTGTCAGGCACAGTGGAAAGCGGTTTTTCACTAATGGAACGGGGTTTTACCCACATGGAACACCGCTTCCACTCGGTTGACCAGCGGCTTGATCGCCTGGAGGCTGACCTCAACAGACCAGCGCACCATTTTTTCAGTAAAATTGAACGGGGCATGGCGGAACACCTTAGTCCTGAGCAACAGCTGAGTGTGTTGCAGGCCTGCAATACTGCTTACTTGCAGGCTATGCAGCAGAATCGGTACGTGCAGCAGTCAGTGGTTGCATATCCAACTATGCCACCACTGACTCGCCACACATCACTACCGACTTCTGCATACCACTGCACGGCCACCAGTATTCCGAGTCACCACTACACCACCACAAGTCCGAGTACTGCTGGACACTCCACCGTCGCCACCACCATGGCAAGCGCTGCTCCTGTCTGGACACCACCACCACCACAGACACTGATCCGCAGTCTTGGACTCACGCCACCGCAGTACCTGCTTGGGCCACTGCCCCCACTTCTCCTTCTAGGAGTACCACCACCACTCACCAACAGTTTAGGAGCAAAGATGCCACTTCTCGTCTAGGAGTACCGCCACCACTCAGCAACAGTTTAGGAGCACAGATGTCACTTCTCCCTCTAGGAGTACCGCCACCACTCAGCAACAGTTTATGAGCACAGATGCCACTTCTCCGTCTAGGAGTACCGCCACCACTCAGCAACAGTTTAGGAGCACAGATGCCACTTCTCCATCTAGGAGTACCGCCACCACTCAGCAACAGTTTAGGAGCACAGATGCCACTTGTCCTTGGACCACCGCCACCACTTGTCCTCCTCTGAGCACCGCCACCACTTCTCCTCCCACCACCCCACTGACACCACAGAGCATGAGACAGGTGACTGACATTCCGTGTTTTATGTATCAAGGCCACGGTCCACCAGCTCAAGGCGGTCACACAGAAGTGGTTCCATGCAAGGGACTCCTGCCCCAAGAAGAAAAAAAACAAAACTTTGTTTGTCCATCCCCCCTCTCCTCTAATGTGTCTCAACCTGCCTCTACTTCCATGTCTGATCTTCCTTCACCCACTACTTTCGTCGCCCCTTCCCCTCGAACCTCTTCCTCGCTTTCCAGCTGTTCTTCATCTCTGCACACCCCCAGAGTATCCAAATCTCCACCTAAACGTCATTCGCAATAAAAATGTGTGGTTCCTGTTGTACAAAGTATGTACTAATCTGCTTTCAGTAAATGTATCCAAATCTCCACCCAAACTTCAGTCGCAATTCCAATGTGTGGTTCCTGTTGTACAAAGTATGCAGGGACGCCGCTATAATGAGGCGATTTGAGCCTCCGTCTCAGGCGGCGGCAGCTAGGGGGCGGCAAAGCAGGGGCGCACACTGTGCTTGACCCGGCCCGTCGGCCCCGCCGACACTGAACTGACAGTTCAGTGCCGGCGGGCCCTTTAATCGCGGGCGGAATGCAGCACAGGCCCTTTAATCGCGGGCACATATGCAGCACAGGCGACGTGATTGTCACCACGCTGCCTGCGCGCCGTGATGACGTCACGCCGCCTGTGCCAGGAGAAGACGGAGTCGAGCGCGCTTCTTCAGAGCTGCGGGGGAGATAGGTGAGTACTGGCTTTTTATTTTTTTTAACGCCGGGCCCGTCCTATGGGGGATTCTGCTGCTTATGGTGGACTATGCTGGCTATGGGGGATTCTGCTGCTTATGGTGGACTATGCTGGCTATGGGGATTCTGCTGCTTATGAGGGATTATTCTGGCTATTGGGGGATTATGCTGCTATGGGGGATTATACTGGCTATGGGGGATTATGCTGGCTATTGGGAGATTATGCTGGCTATTGGGGATTCTGCTGCTTATGGGGGATTATGCTGGCAATGGGGGATTATGCTGGCTATTGAGGATTATGCTGGCTATGGGGATTCTGCTGCTTATGGTGGACTATGCTGGCTATGGGGGATTCTGCTGCTTATGGGGATTATTCTGGCTATTGGGGGATTATGCTGGCTATGGGGGATTATACTGGCTATGGGGGATTATGCTGGCTATTGGGGGATTATGCTGGCTATTGGGGGATTCTGCTGCTTATGGGGGATTATGCTGGCTATGGGGGATTATGCTGGCTATTGAAGGATTATGCTGGCTATTGGGGGATTATGCTGGCTATGGGGGATTATGCTGGCTATTGGGGGATTATGCTGGCTATGGGGGGATTATGCTGCTTATGGGGGATTATGCTGCTTATGGGGGATTATTCTGGCTATTGGGGGATTATGCTGGCTATGGGGATTATGCTGGCTATTGGGGGATTATGCTGGCTATGGGGGATTATGCTGGCTATGGGGGGATTATGCTGGCTATGGGGGATTATGCTGGCTATGGGGGATTATGCTGGCTATGGGGGATTATGCTGCCTATTGGGGGATTATGCTGCGTATTGGGGACCTATGCTGCGTATTGGGGACCTATGCTGCGTATTGGGGACCTATGCTGCCTATTGAGGACCTATGCTGTGTATTGGGGACCTATGCTGCGTATTGGGGACCTATGCTGCCTATTGAGGACCTATGCTACGTATTGGGGACCTATGCTGCCTATTGGGGACCTATGCTGCCTATTGGGGACCTATGCTGCCTATTGGGGACCTATACTGTCTGTTGAGGACCTATGCTGTCTATTAAGGACATATGCTGCCTATTGGGGACTATGCTGCCTATTGGGAACATATGCTGCCTATTGGGGACATTTACCTGCCTATTGGGGACCAATGCTGCCTATTGGGGACATTTACCTGCCTATTAGGGACTCTCGCACCACACCAGTCTGAGCCTGAGCTAAAAGCGGAGTTGCGCCACTATGTGCACTGATGAGGATGAAATGATATGGATTGGCAAGGCTGCAGTGATGGGCAGTGCAGGCTGTATGTGTGTAGCCCTGGTGTGAAGGCACACGCAGTACCCTGGAGAATGTGTGGAGAGATAGCAGTTTAATGCTCAATGAACATTCATTTCAGCACACACTTAGACACGCCCACAGGTATATATAAAGTCTAGTCACATGCAGCATCCAGTCAGTGTTGAGTAGTCTGAGTTCAGTTTCCTGTCAGGAAGACAGAGGAGGGATTGATTGTGCAGTTCAGAAAGTGGAGTCCAGTAAAGGTGAGCCAGATCACCTCAGCCTGGTCAGAGCTGTGCCCCACTGATAGCCAGACTGAAACATTTATTAAGAAGAAAGAAGTGAGTTGCAGAGATACTTCAGTCTCCTGTCCCAAGGACAGTGAAGGTTCAGAGACGTGCTCCTGCCTAGAAGATTACTGAGAGTCTGGCAACAAGCTCAAGAAAGGAATTAAGTAAGGGACTGACTTTGTTAAACTGTAAAGTGAGAAATGCTTATGCTACCAGCGTGGACAAGGCGAAAGGCACAGTGGTAGAAATTCTGAGTGCAATAGGATTGGAGAAGTCCTGCACGTTGTTACCGGTCACTGGAGACCGAAGCATCACCATAGCTTCATGCATGGTGGTAGGAAACCCAGAGGCTTACCGGACCTTAGGTAGCGGAAAGCAGCCCCTAAATAGTCGGTACGTAACTGGGGTCAGGGAGAGTGAGAACCTTGAGCCTGATCAGCAAGAATAGGAACTCAGCTCTCTCACAGGAAGGCTCCGACCACAAAACTGACTGGGCAGTACAGCTTTGGAATAGCTGGAGTTATAGAGGGAACTACGCTTCATGCTGGTTGTACTCATCGTTGTGAAAGTAAAGGAGGCCCCTAACTTGTCCAGCTGCTATCTCGAAATACATTCTCCTTGGATCAGCCTCCCTGGGACCTGCCTTACCATCTTACAAGTAAAGGTATGGAAAGACGCTGACCGTGTGAGACTGAGTTATTTTACTTGCATGCCTGCACAACCCTGCCTTAACCATCGACCTGAGGGAAGAGTCCCACCTGTAGGGGACCCGACATCTAGCTGCATCACCATCCCCTCAGAGATCTACAGCAGCGCTGGTACAAATTACCAGAGACTACAGGTGGCGTCACGAACTGTAAATATATCTATCCCCTGTAAATATTCCCCCAACATACGCCAGACTGCCAGGGCCACAGACCGAGCCACCGCTACCTGTGACAATCCCCATAGACTTCCATGGGCTCGGCTCTGAGTACCCCATTGCCCTGGTAACCCACAATTGTGGTGGCGGGTCGACACAAAACTTTGGCGTCACGAACAGGATGCGAAACTCGCAAAATTGCGAGCCCTGTGTGCCTATGGAATTGTTTTTGTGAAAAAGGACTGTTTGCACTTTTGGCGCCAAAAATCGCCATCTTTGTCGCCATATTCGCGCCCTCAGGCGCTGGAGAAGAAGGTGGGCGTACCTTCGTGGGCGTGTACCCCCCTGTGGCGCGAAGAAAATGCCTGCCCTCTCAAAGTGCTATTACAATATGCGATCCTGCCCTACAGCAAAGGAGGTCCGCCTCCTCTTCACCTTTCCTGCAAAGAGGAGGAGACGCAAACCCCGCCTCCACGGAAGAGACCGGACGTCTCTGGAGGAAGATGAAAGAATCTTCTGGAACATCATGGAAGCAGGACGTGTGCAGCCGAGCAGGGAAGCGGTGGAAGGCAGGCCCCGTGCCCCAGCCAAGCTGCCACCAGCACCGGAGTCATCCGTGGTCCTGCACCTGCAGCAAGCATTGCTGGAAGTTAAAGAGGAAAATGCACGACTAAGAAAGATGATTTTGCCACAACCTGGATTTGAAGAGATCGAGAGACGCCGGCGTACCCTGGAGCAGCGGCGGCTGTGGGACGCGGTGTTCTCCCCCTTCGATGATCCCCTACGTCTGGAGTTACCAAAACTTCTGCTGCCCAAGGCAAAGGAGCAACCGGAGGCTGCCCCCGAAAGTACCAATCCTGATCCCACCGGTGAAGCGGTGGAGGCGAAGGAGGTTGAGGAGGTACCGCCAGTTCCGGAACGCCCGCCCGGCCAGGAGGCCGCAGCAGATGATCGATCCCCGGTAGGGACACCGGAGGGGTCCTGTCCGTCGTTACCAGACGTGGACTGGGACGAGATGGCGCGCCTGGATGACGTCGCCTATACCGCCCA
>JARQOD010000003.1:96610635-96658280 GCA_033576555.1 Oophaga sylvatica
TACCAAACAGACTTAACTGACTCCGTCTCCCGACCAGGGAGAACAGTTCCCCTGATGTTAGGTCTAGAGCTCCCCCTCTGGCCTGGAGCAGGAATTGCGATGCATGCTGTGTATTACCTGGCATGGAGATCCCCCCTTGCCTCCAGGCATGACATCACGACATCACCCCTAAGAGGGAGGCAATGTCACCATAGCAACCGGACTCAGGGGTGTCACACAGACATGGTGTAAGTAGGTGGCGGAGACCCTCAGCTGCTCCCTCTCTCCTTCCATGTATGTGGTCCCCCATGCGGTGCCCCGACTGCGGGTTGTGCATTAATATGTTAATATGTGTCATTGTGTCTGTTGTTGTTGTTGTATTGCTGTGATGTTACTTTATCCCATATATCATGTATTACTGTATGATGTCTGTGTGAGGGAAGGCCAGGGCCGTAGTCATGGCCGTGGATACTGGAGTATCTGTGCCCTGGCCTCACTGCACAGGAAAATAATGTCCATTAGTCAACATACCCTGTGTCTCCAGGTCCAGCTCCTTCAGGATCTTTCCTCTGCTGTGGAAGTCCCTCTCCAGTCTATTTTGCATTAACTGAGACACAGTCCATTTCAACTTTAAACTGAACATCTTTACAGGTTTCTTTACACAGCACATCCATACACAGCATCAATCACGTTTCACATTGCACCGTTCAATCTGTTTCCCTGCACTTCTCTCACTGTTACACAGAACGCACCCGAGTTGGACCATCCCAGATGGGTCCTCAGCATCATCCCTGTTCAGCACTGCCACTGTTAGACACTCCTCTGCCTGTTTCACCCCAGACATTAGATAATCTTTTCCCGAAGTCAGTTGCCACATGGCGAGCGACCTGTCCTTCTGTACTGTCTCCTGCGAAGACACAGCATTCTCCCGGTCCAAGCTCACTACATCTGAGTGTTCCCTGTTGTGAATGGGTTTGAGATGAGTTCTGAGCGGGGGCTCCCTCTGGTGGTTACAAGCGGTACTAGTGAGGATTGTGAGGACTGGGAATCAGGTGTTACTGATTGGTCTTGTATAGGGGAGTCATTTTCCCATCAGGGTTGCCGGTGATCAATTGTTCTGGTCTGAATCCTTCTTTCCAGTTTCCCTTGTAGCCTGCTGTGTCGTGTCTGCATCTCCTGCTATCAGATAAGACAATTTCTTATTTTGTGTTTTTGCTATATTTTTGCATTTTGTCCTGCACTTCTTTGGGGGCCTTCAGGGTCCCCTCCGGGGGCTTCTGCCCTCTCAGTTTAGTTCAGCCACTGAGTTTTGTTCTTTTGCTTTTTCCAGTTTTTTCAGTGGCTGCTGTTTTGATTTTCTTACACCAGAGAACTAATTTAGGTGGTAGAGGTCGTGTGATCTCAGGTGATTTTGAAATTAGTAGAGTTGGTGTTTTTCAGGGTTTTCTGGGATTGCAGTAAGTAACCCTTCCTGTCCTTTTCTATTTAGATAGTTTGGGCCCCAGCGTTTGCTCATACTATTTTCTTTCTGTGTCAGTATTTCCTCTTGTCTAACCGCCATTACATGTTTGGGGGCTTTCTATTATCTTTGGGGTTCTGCTCCGGGGCAGATAGCTTTCCTATTTCTATCTTTAGGTGTAGTTAGCTTCTCAGGCTGTGACGAGGCGTCTAGGACCAACGTAGGAACGCTCCACGGCTGCCTCTAGTTGCGGTGGTTAGTCAGGGTACTGCAATCTCATAGATTCCAACTGCTCTGGTGTATTGCCTTTTTTACCTGCACTCCTCAGCTACCGAAACATAACAGTATCACCGGCCTGCCCTCTCGAGGAGTTTCCTTGCGGACTCTCCTGAGCTATCTGATCCCTCTGTTATTTTGAAGGAGGGTGTAGTTCTTTCCGCCATCTCGCCCAATTTGAGACTTTCTCTGGAGGGGTGTCAGGAGGATAGGCCCGAGCGCTGCCCTGTTGGAAAATTGTTTGTCCCGGACCAATGGAAAAATAGTGTGATGTCTGAGATTCATTGTTCCGCATTGGCTGGGCATCCCGGAATTTTTGGTACCAGAGACTTGGTTAGTCGGTCCTTTTGGTGGCCTACCTTGTCTCGCGATGTCAGGGAATTTGTGCAGTCCTGCGGGACTTGCTCTCGCTCCAAGCCTTGCTCTCGCTCTAGTGGTTTGTTGATGCCATTGCCTGTGCCCAAGAGACCATGGACCCATATCTCTATGGATTTCATTTCCGATCTTCCTGTTTCTCAGAGAATGACCACCATCTGGGTAATTTGTGATAGGTTTTCCAAAATGATACATCTTGTGCCATTACCTAAGTTGCCTTCCTCCTCTGAATTGGTGCCGTTGTTCCTTCAGCACGTGGTTCGTTTACACGGCATTCCTGAGAACATTGTGTCTGACAGAGGAGTCCAGTTTGTTTCCAGATTTTGGAGGACTTTTTGTTCTAAACTGGGTGTTCAATTGTCTTTCTCCTCGGCATTTCATCCTCAGACCAATGGTCAAACTGAGAGAACAAACCAGACATTGGAGACTTATCTAAGATGCTTTGTGTCTGCTGATCAGGATGACTGGGTCTCTTTTTTGCCTTTGGCTGAGTTTGCTCTTAATAATAGGGCTAGCTCTGCCACTTTGATGTCTCCGTTTTTCTGTAATTCTGGGTTTCACCCTCGATTTTCTTCAGGACAGACGGAGGCTTCTGTCTGTCCAGGTGTTGACTCTGTTGTTGAGCGTATGCAGCAGATTTGGGACCAGGTAGTGGAGAGGTTGTCCCTCTCTCAGGAGAAGGCCCAGCGGTTTGCTAACCGGCATACGACTGATGGTCCTCGGTTTAAAGTGGGGGACTTGGTCTGGTTGTCCTCAAAGAATATTCCTATGAGAGTAGCATCTCCTAATTTAAGCCTAGGTTCATTGGACCTTATAAGATCATGGAGATTATTAATCCTGTTTCTTTTCGTTTGCTTCTTCCAGGGACATTTAAGATCCATAACGTGTTCCACAAGTCCTTGTTGAAGAGGTTTGTTGAGCCAGTGGTTCCTGCTGCTGTGCCTCCTGACCCTGTTTTGGTTGAGGGCAATCTGGAGTATGTGGTTGAGAAAATATTGGATTCTCGTTTTTCTAGACGAAGACTCCAGTATTTGGTTAAATGGAGAGGTTATGGTCAGGAAGACAATTCTTGGGTGTTTGCTTCGGACATCCATGCTAGGAGACTTATCCGTGCGTATCATAGAACTCATCCTGACCGACCTGGTTGCTCAAATGAGGGTTCGGTGACCCCTCCTCAAGGGGGGGGTACTGTTGTGAATGGGTTTGAGATGAGTTCTGAGCGGGGGCTCCCTCTGGTGGTTACAAGCGGTACTAATGAGGATTGTGAGGACTGGGAATCAGGTGTTACTGATTGGTCTTGTATAGGGGAGTCATTTTCCCATCAGGGTTGCCGGTGATCAATTGTTCTGGTCTGAATCCTTCTTTCCAGTTTCCCTTGTAGCCTGCTGTGTCGTGTCTGCATCTCCTGCTATCAGATAAGACAATTTCTTATTTTGTGTTTTTGCTATATTTTTGCATTTTGTCCTGCACTTCTTTGGGGCCTTCAGGGTCCCCTCTGGGGGCTTCTGCCCTCTCAGTTTAGTTCAGCCACTGAGTTTTGTTCTTTTGCTTTTTCCAGTTTTTTCAGTGGCTGCTGTTTTGATTTTCTTACACCAGAGAACTAATTTAGGTGGTAGAGGTCGTGTGATCTCAGGTGATTTTGAAATTAGTAGAGTTGGTGTTTTTCAGGGTTTTCTGGGATTGCAGTGTGTACCCTTCCTGTCCTTTTCTATTTAGATAGTTTGGGCCCCAGCGTTTGCTCATACTATTTTCTTTCTGTGTCAGTATTTCCTCTTGTCTAACCGCCATTACATGTTTGGGGGCTTTCTATTATCTTTGGGGTTCTGCTCCGGGGCAGATAGCTTTCCTATTTCTATCTTTAGGTGTAGTTAGTTTCTCAGGCTGTGACGAGGCGTCTAGGACCAACGTAGGAACGCTCCACGGCTGCCTCTAGTTGCGGTGGTTAGTCAGGGTACTGCAATCTCATAGATTCCAACTGCTCTGGTGTATTGCCTTTTTTACCTGCACTCCTCAGCTACCGAAACATAACAGTTCCCTCGGCTGTTTCATCCTGGATCTGAGGGCATCAGCCCAAGTGATGAGTTGCCACATTCTGGAGCCACTTGTGTCCCCACATTGTCACTACTTCTGTCTTTAGTCTTTCTTCCTTATCCACTATGATCTCCTGCTGTACTGGCCTGCTGCTGTCCTGGTGCTGTGGAGGGCTGGGTTTCTGGCTTAAACGTTATGGAGCTGCTACGATATCCCTGAGCACTAAAGCCCAGGGAAGCAGATTTGGTTTTAGTCCTGGGCCCTTGAGTCCGTGCCCGAACTAACTAGAATGCAGGAAATGTTCCTCTCTTACTTCACAGCAAGCCCCTCCTAAATTAACTATTAACTTTACTAAACTCCTATGCTGTAGCTAAGTACACTAGAATGCCCCATCTAGTGGCCAATAATATAACTGCATTTACCCTTTACATAGCAGCACAAAGGAACATGTTATCAAATACACAGTTCAACAAGAAACGGTAATACACATAATCGTGTAGCAGTACTATTATACATAGCGAGAAACGGTAATACACCTAATAGTGTAGCAGTACCATTATATAGAATCACATATATACATTTATAATATACTATAAGAAAGGCAAGTATGACAGTAACATAGTACAGTCATGGACAAAAGTTTTGAGAATGACACAAATATTAATTTTTACAAAGTCTACTGCTTCACTTTTTCTAATGGCAATTTGCATATACTCCAGAATGTTATAAAGAGTGATCAGCTTAACAGTAATTACTTGCAAAGACAATATTTGGCTAGAAAATAAACTTTATCCCCCAAAACACATTTCAACATCATTGCAGCCCTGCCTTAAAAGGACCAGCTAACCTCTTTTCAGTGATTGCTCCATTAACACAGGTGTGGGTGTTGATGAGGACATGGCTGGAGATCAATCTGTCATGATTAAGTAAGAATGACACCACTGGACACTTTAAAAGGAGGCTGGTGCTTGGCATCATTGTTTCTCTTCTGTTAACCATGGGTATCTCTAAAGAAACACGTGCAGTCATCATTGCAATGCACAAAAATGGCCTAACAGGGAAGGATATCCCAGCTAGAAAGATTGCACCTCAGTCAACAATCTATCGCATCATCAAGAACTTCAAAGAGAGAGGTTCCATTGTTGCCAAAAAGGCTCCAAGGCGCCCAAGAAAGACCAGCAAGCACCAGGACCATCTCTTAAAAGTGTTTCAGCTGCGGGATCGGGCTACCAGCAGTGCAGAGCTTGCTCAGGAATGGCAGCAGGCAGGTGTGAGTGCATCTGCACGCACTGTGAGGCGGAGACTCTTGGAGCAAGGCCTGGTCTCAAGGAGGGCAGCAAAGAAGCCACTTCTCTCCAGAAAAAACCATCATGGACAGACTGATATTCTGCAAAAGGTACAGGCAGTGGACTGCTGAGGACTGGGGTAAAGTTATTTTCTCTGATGAATCCCCTTTTCGATTGTTTGGGACATCAGGAAAATGCCTCATTCGGAGAAGACAAGGTGAGCGCTACCACCAGTCTTGTCTCATGCCAACTAAGCATCCTGAAACCATTCATGTGTGGGGTTGCTTCTCAGTCAAGGGAATCGGCTCTCTCACAGTCTTGCCTAAAAACACAGCCATGAATAAAGAATGGTACCAGAATGGTACCAGAATGTCCTCCAAGAGCAACTTCTCCCAACCCTCCAAGAGCAGTTTGGCGATCAACAATGCCTTTTCCAGCATGATGGAGCACCTTGCCATAAAGCAAAGGTGATAACTAAATGGCTCAGGGAACAAAACATAAAGATTTTGGGTCCATGGCCTGGAAACTCCCCAGATCTTAATCCCATTGAGAACTTGTGGTCAATCATCAAGAGACGGGTGGACAAACAAAAACCTAAAAATTCTGACAAAATGAAAGCATTGATTGTGCAAGAATGGACTGCTATCAGTCAGGATTTGGTCCAGAAGTTGATTGAGAGAATGCCAGGGAGAATTGCAGAGGTCCTGAAGAAGAAGGGTCAACACTGCAAATATTGACTTGCTGCATTAACTCATTCTAACTGTCAATATAAGCTTTTGTTACTCATATGTTTGCAATTATATTTATGTCTGTGATAAAAACATCTGTCAAACACACATAAAAACCAGAGGGCAGCAGATCATGTGAAAATATAATATTTGTGTCATTCTCAAAACTTTTGGTCATGACTGTATACCCCTTACATCTGTATTAACTTTATGTGCTGTGTTTGCAATGCCCTAACGTTGTACCATTACAATGTATGTGATTAGTTCATGGTAAGCATGGGTTAAGTTTGTGGGGTGGGCTAGCAACCTTGAGGGAGCAGGAAGTTCCTGCTTCCTGGTCAGAGCCCAGGCAGCAAGGCCTGAGGCAGATGTCTGCCCCCATCCGGGACGGCTAGTACCCCCGGAAGGTAGAAATATAGGCTGCCAGGACTTGTGGGCCATGGAAGCGGGCACAGGGACTGGATGTGTGCCCCACCAGAGACTTTTTGCTCTGGAAAGCCTACTGGGATTTATTGCCTCGACTGCTGCAGCCGTTGCTGAATCTTGGGACAGTTTAGGAATTGTACCTTCTTTTCTTCACCAACCTTAATTAAATTCACGTTGCCACTGTTGGGCACTACAAAGTGTGCCGTGTGGTTCTTTCGGAGGACACCGTTCCTGCATGGAGGACAGCTGCATGACTGT
Source organism: Oophaga sylvatica (assembly GCA_033576555.1). NCBI lineage: Eukaryota > Metazoa > Chordata > Amphibia > Anura > Dendrobatidae > Oophaga > Oophaga sylvatica. The sequence continues at coordinate 96,617,454 of JARQOD010000003.1, forward strand.
GGTAACCCACTGTGACCCGGGGCTGGGATTAGAACTATCATTTCATGTGCAAGGGGCCGGGGTGTGGACTGACTCTGCCTTAGTGGACTCGCCCGCGACTACCACCCCGTGCCCCCTTGTTATAATATATCCATATACAAGACTATTTTAAAGTAATTTTTGCATTTATCATTTTTACTAATATAAAACAAATGGTGGAGGTGGGTGGGAAAAGAATAACATGTGGAGGGGATATAAAGATAATGGAGCCCAATTACCCTGACACCTTATATCCTCCACCTCAGCCATTACCGTTCAGTTCTATAAACTAATTATATGTTGTTACGTACTCTTTATTTATTGATACAAGACTTTTATAAAGATGATACAATATATGATTTCTGTCCACTTAATGTTCTCATCGTTCCCGGGAAGCGTTTCTGTGGGAGATTCTATACTTCTAATATAAAAATAACTCCACACATTTGGCTTCCATTAGTGTAATTTACATTTGAATAATGCTCTCTGCTAATAGCTGTTACAGGAAAATGGAGCCATTCATAGCGGCTGTTTCTTTATGAACCCGGCAGGTGAATCATCCCCCGCCTGGTGCTCAGAGCGAGCTCCCCGAGAACATCTAGGACAATGGAGGAAAGAGGACAACTGTAAAGGTGACCCCTCCGAAGGGAAGCTGAGATCACTTTCTGCTCCGAATAGGAAAGAAAAGAATTTAGACAGCAAATCTGTTGCGTATTAAATTTTAAGTAACATCATGTCTATACTCCAGTCACATCCAAAGCTGCATTCACAATTTTCCTGGCTGACATTTTGTATCCATCGGTATCATGATGACAAATAAAGCCTAACAACTTTGGTAGTAGTGTTACTCAACTGTCCAGGCTCAAGTGCTGGGCTTTTCAGCTTCATCCCTCAACAGCCAACTCTCTGGCCCAGTGCAGGTTGGGTTACCAAGCACACACCTCTGAGGTCACATTTTTTATTATTATTATTATTATTATACATTTTTATAGCGCCATTTATTCCATGGCGCTTTACATGTGTAAAGGGGCAAATATAGACAAGTACAGTAAACGTGAGCAAGACAAGGGACACACAAGTACAGAAGGAGAGAAGACCCTGTCCGCAAGGGCGCACAATCTACAGATCTTACAAACTTTCCAGGCAAGCTCCGCTACTTAGGTAATTGGCATTCACACTTCGACTAGATCCTGTTACTCTACTCAACTCTCTAATAACAATGTGCCACTTGATATACTCAGCTTTGCTACAGCATAGTTGAACAGAGCAGCAAAGTGCCCCTATACATATTTGGTTCTACTGCACCATTGGGCTCTGCTATATCAAAAGTGAGTCACCTGACATTTTCAACTCTGCTGCATTGCTGGACTCTGCTAAATCAACAGTGAGATACCTGAAATACTCATCTCTGCTACATTGTTGGACTCTGTAACATAATCTATGAGTTAACTGATTTACTCAACTCTGTTGCAATGCTAAACAAAACTATAAGTTACCTAACATACTCAACACAATTCTACTGCATTTATGGACTCTGCTGCATAAATTATGAGTGACCTGATATACTCAACTCTGCTAAATTGCTGAACTATGCTAAATCCACAGTGAGTTTCCTGAAATAATCAACTGTGCTGCATTGCTGGACTCTGCTACATAAACTATGAGTTACCTAATATACTCAACTCTGCTCCATTGCTGGGCGCTCTGCTACAAAATCTATGCGTTACATGATACATTCAACTTTGCTGCATGGCTGGACTCTGCTACATAAACTTTTAGCTACATGATATACTCAACTTTGCTGTATTGTTGCATTCTGCTACTTCAACAATGAGACACCTCACATTCTCAACTCTGCTATGTTGCTAGACTCTGCTACATCACCAGAGAGTCACCTGACTTAATCAACCATGCTGTATTGCTGGACTGTGCTACATCACCAATGAGTCACCTGATATAATAAACTCTGCTACATTGCTGGGCTCTGCTACATGAATAGTGAGTCAACTGACATACTGAAAGCTAAAAGAATACAGATAAACGATGCGTGAAGATATGGAATTAACAATATTTGTTAACAATAGGGATTTTAAAAAGCTGTAAGATTTCTCCCAAAAGCAGCGCCATGCATGTCTACTGTACAGCAGGATATTTGCACTATTGCAGCTTTGTTCCATTCATTTCGGCACAGCGGAGTGGCATTACTAGACAAAACCCATAAACAAATGTTTTCTGGAAACAGCCCTATTTTCCCTGCACTCCTTCACATATAGTTACACTCTTTCAGAGTCAGAACATCAAATACCCACTTTCATTTTTGGTGGCTGATAATAGATAACTCTAGCACATTATGCTTTCTATCAGCTAAGGCAGCTGTATGGCCTTTCCTTTTATTATGATGCTTTTTAATAATTGAAACTATCTACGGTATGACCCTTGATGTCCAAGAGCGGCTGAACTCCGCTGTCACCACCACATAAACCTGTATTATTGGCTGCAGGTATCATATATTTCACGGGATTAAATCCTCCAGAGCTGTGTTATCCGTGACAAGTCACCATACAAATCTCACCTGTGAATTGCGCAAATCCTGTCGTAGAATCCACCTGTCAGCCAAGGTTTCCTGAGGATTAATTCAATATAGATATATTTCTTAACTCACTTCAGCTGAGACTGAGCAAGAGAATGTTCAAGAAATGATATACTGTTCCTGAACTCTGCAAATATGACACACACACACACATCTGATAGAACAAGGTTGTGTACCAAGAACAGGTGATTCTCTAAATAGTTCCCATAAAAAAGCTTCTAGGAACAGGAATGATAATAAAAACAATGCCTCATGCCTTATGTCAACAATATAACTACTATAATACTGCCCCTATGTACAAGAATATAACTACTATAATACTGCCCCTATGTACAAGAATATAACTACTATAATACTGCCCCTATGTACAAGACTATAACTATTATAATACTGCCCCTATGTACAAGAATATAACTACTATAATACTGCTCCTATGTACAAGAATATAACTACTATAATACTGCTCCTATGTACAAGAATATAACTAGTATAATACTGCCCCTATGTACAAGAATATAACTACTATAATACTGCCCCCTATGTACAAGAATATAACTGCTATAACACTGCCCCCTATGTACAAGAATATAACTACTATTAGTTGGCCCGTGCAAAATTTTCGCAATTTGATGGTGGGAGGCGCAGGCAATTTCAGAAAAAGCAAGCTGATCAAATGTTTGGATTTGCTTGTGATGTCTGTAAGCAGCTTTGTGGTAGTGTGCTTTGGGGTAGTGTGGTGCCACCTGCATGTCATTTTTCCTTACTGCAGGTTTATTAAAATTATTATTTACACTGTATTTTGTGCTCAAATCGTGGATGTGTGGTTTGTTTGGCTATTTTCTTGCTGAAAGGGGGGAAGTTTACCTTTCAAATGGTGTATCATTTGTGTGTGTGTGTGTGTGTGGGTGGGTGGAGTGTGAACGGAGATACAAAGTAATCACAGAAAAAGAGTGTTTAGAAATAATAGAATAGATAATACTCCTATGTACAAGATTGGAAGAGGAAAAATATCTCCAGCGTGTAATCCAATAAAATCATTTTTTTATTCAAGACATTTTAAAATGTATGTATCAAAAATACTATGAACAAAGGAAAGGAAGGATGGGGGTCCCCATAACAACCAACGCGTTTCAACTCTTGCGGTCTTAGTCATGGTATAAATACTATAATACTGCTCCTTATGTACAAGAATATAACTACTATAATACTGCCTCTATGTACAAGAATATAACTACTATAATACTGCCCCCTATGTTCAAGAATATAACTACCATAATACTGCTCCTATGTACAAGAATATACTATAATACTACTCCTATGTACAAGAATATACTATAACACTGCCTCCCATATACAAGAATATAACTACTATAATAATGCTCCTATGTACAAGAATATAACTACTATAATACTGACACTATGTACAAGGATATAAATACTATAATACTGCTCCTATGTACAAGAATATAACTATTATAATACTGCCCCCTATGTGAAAGAATATAACTACTATAGTACTGCCCCTATGTACAAGAATATAACTACTATAATACTTTTCCCTATGTACAAGAATATCACTGCTATATTATTGCCCCTATGTACAAGAATATAACTACTATAATACTGCAAAGAAAAAAGGAGTGTGATCCAGCTCAAGACGAAGGCGGCTACAACTTTACAAAGCTTTATTGGACAACTTTAAAAATCTATTTGTTCTAAAAAATATAATGGCAAACATGGAGCACACCAGTGAGGAGGATCAACGTGTTTCAATTAAAAGCCTTACTCATGATCTATAATACTGCCCCCTATGTACAAGAATATAACCACTATAATACTCCAATGTACAAGAATATAACCACTATAATACTGCCCCTATGTACAAGAGTATAACTACTATAAAACCGCTCCCCCTATGTACAAGAATATAACTACTATAATACTGCTCCTATGTACAGGAATATAACTACATATAATAATGCTCCTATGTACAAGAATATAACTACTATAATACTGCTCCTATGTACAGGAATATAACTACTATAATACTGCTCCTATGTACAAGAATATAACTACTATAATACTGCTCCTATGTACAGGAATATAACTACTATAATACTGCTCCTATGTACAAGAATATAACTACTATAATACTGCTCCTATGCATAAGAATATAACTACTATAATACTGCCCCTATGTAGAAGAATATAACTACTATAATACTGCCCCCTATGTACAAGAATATAACTACTATAATACTGCCCTATGTACAAGAATATAACTACTATAATACTGCTCCTATTTACAAGAATATTCTATAATGCTGCCTTCTATGTACAAGAATATAACTACTATAATAATGCCCCCTATGTACAAGAATATAACTACTTTATTACTGCCCCTATGTACAAGAATATCACTACTATATTATTGCCGCTATGTACAGGAATATAACTACCGTATATACTCGAGTATAAGCCGAGATTTTCAGCCCATTTTTTAGGGCTGAAAGTCCCCCTCTCGGCTTATACTCGAACAATATACAGGGGGGAGGCGGAGCGCAGCTGTCCTATATACTCACCCCTCCGCCGGCGCGGTCTCAGCAGCCCCGGCTCTTCTCCCACGGTCTCCGGCGCCAGTGTTCAGCTGTCAGGTGGTACCGCTCATTAAAGTCATGAATATGCACATATTCATGACTTTAATGAGTGGTACCACGTGACCGCTGAACACTGGCACCAGAGACCGCGGGAGAAGAGCAGGGCAGAGACGCGCCGGCGGAAGGGTGAGTATAAGGGATATTTACCTGTCCCGTTCCACAGCTGCTCGCCGCTGTGTCCTCGGGTCCTCTTGCTGCGATGTTCAGGCAGAGGGCGAGATGACGTGGTTACTGCGCGCCGCGCCCTCTGCCTGAGCATTCAATGCTGGAGGACCCGGAAGACAGCGGCGCTCAGCGGTGGACCGGTTCGGTGACAGGTAAATATCGCAGGTGCCGGGGCCCTGAGCAAGCGGTGACACCGGAACCTGTCCCCCATATCGCGCTGGTGTCCCCGCCTGCTCAGGACACTGGCACCTGGCCCTCAGCGACGAGAGGTGAGTATGTCTTTTTTTTTTTTTATTGCAGCAGCTGCGGCAGCATAAGGGACCTATTCAATGCAGCATCTATGGGGGCATAATACATGGGGCATCTATGGGGGCATAATACATGGGGCATCTATGGGGGCATAATCTGTGGAGCATCTATGGGGGCATAATACATGGGGCATCTATGGGGGCATAATATGTGGAGCATCTATGGGTGCATAATCTATGGAACATCTATGGGGCATAATCTATGGAGCATCTATGGGGGCATAATCTATGGAGCATCTATGGGGCATAATCTATGGAGCATCTATGGGGGCATAATCTAAGGAGCATCTATGGGGGCATAATCTAAGGAAATCTATGGGGGCATAATCTAAGGAGCATCTATGGGGGCATAATACATGGGGCATAATCTATGGGGGCACAATCTATGGAGCATATATGGGGGCATAATACATGGGGCATCTATAGGGGCATAATCTAAGGAGCATCTATGGGGGCACAATCTATGGAACATCTATGGGGGCACAATCTATGGAGCATCTATGGGGGCACAATCTATGGAGCATCTATGGGCCACAATACATGGGCAGCATATGGGGCACAATACATGGGCAGCATATGGGGCACAATCTATGGAGCATCTTGTGGGGCATAATACATGGGGCAGCATATGGGGCACAATACATGGAGCATCTTGTGGGCATAATACATGGGGCAGAATATGGGGAATAATCGCATTTTCCACCCTAGGCTTATACTCGAGTCGATAAGTTTTCCCAGTTTTTTGTGGCAAAATTAGGGGGTTCGGCATATACTTGGGTCGGCTTATACTGGAGTATATACGGTACTATAATACTGCTCCTAAATACAAGAATATAACTACTATAATAATGCCTCCTATGTACAAGAATATAACTAGTATAATGATTTTTTTATTTAAAAACTGACAATATATTGTAGAAATATTACATTAAAATCTCAAGACAATAAATAATTAAGGAAATAAATATTGTGTTGTTACATCACTTAAACAATAGCATTAGAAAACATTGACAAATCCGATACATGGATGTTCCTCCAGGTCACATTACCTGGGTTACTCATTATATCCTTCTTATATACTGTCTTGAGACTTTCTAGGATCTTATACCTGACAGTTTCATAGGACAGGACCTCCTTATTGATGAGCAGGCAGCACCGCGCACATCACAGGTGGTAGATCGTCACCACATTTATTATATACGAGTGCTTCTGTTATACACCCTGAGCTCAGGTTGGAAGTCTCCGTACAGCAGCCGACCATACGACTGTCCCACCAGGTGCGGTAACTTTAGGGACAAGGACACAGACTCCCATACCTGCATACTAAGGAGATACTCTAACAGCAGATGGTCCATCGTTTCAAGTATATGGGGGCACTCTTCTCTGGGACAGGATCTGTCTGATACATTCCTGCACTTTAGATTATCTCTAATATACATTTTGCCATGGAGTGCCAGCCACTCTATGTCCCTCATATGAGGGGGAACTCTGGGATTGAGTATGTTTTTTGCAGACTGCTTTGCATCTAGACTCGGAGCACCCCTCATTTGTACCTGGACACTGAAGTGAGATGACAGGACATTCTTATAAAGCTCCTTCCTACTGAGCTGCTTGACATCATCATACAGGATCCTCCATCTGACGACTATACTTATTATGTGGACACCATACCAAGAAACATTATTCTTTAGTCATCCTGAGATTCTCTTGATGGGGTCCCCTACCGACCACACAGACACAAACTGCTGGATCTGGCTCTTAAACAAACGAGACCATGGTGCCTTCTCTGAATTCTTACAAAATGAAAAATTCTTCATGAGAAACAAAAGATTAAAGAAGATCTCTGGACAAGGCATGGAGAGACCACCATCCTTATGAGGGAGATAGACAATGTTTCTCCTGACCACATTCACTCTGTTACCTCACAAGAAGTGAAAGAAGACATTGGTAAGTCTGGGGAGCAATGTATCTGGCACCAGGAACACCACACTGTTATAGAGGAAGAGTGGGAGCAGGAAGTTCTTCAGCAGGCGGATCTTCTCCTGATATGTCAGCTTCCAGTGTTTCCAGCTTTGCACATTCCGCTCACACACCACCAGCTTCTCCTCCCAGTTCACCTTCCCATAATCTACCACATCAAACACAACTCCCAAAATATTTATCTGACCCTGAACTGTTCTGAAGGGCACAGAGAAGACATCATGGTCACTCCCCAGCCACAGCGCCTCGCTCTTCTCCATGTTCACAGAGGAGTTAGATACATCAGAGAAGGCTGTGATCTCCTGCTTTAGAGCCGCACAGTCATTTCTAGAAGACACCACAACCGACACATCATCCGCATAGGCACAGAACTTTACCTCCTCCACCATACTCTGCAGGTGGCACCTCAGCCCTGTGAAATCTCTATGATCCTGCACTTTTCTGAGGAAAGGATCCAAACTGAAGACATACAACAATGGGCTGAGAGGACAGCCCAACCTCACTCCTGACGGGATCTTGAAGGGTGCAGCCAAGTGACCATTAATCAACGGCAGGCTTATAGCTTCCTTATATAGAAACCGCAGCCATTGCACAAACCGCATCGGGAGGCCATACTGTAACAACACCTGATACAGGTAGTCATGATGGACTCTATCAAAGGCTTTACTCTGGTCTAAGCCCACAATATACGCCCCCACATGGTGCTGCTTAATGTACGTAACAGCTTCTCTCACCAACAGCAATGAGTCCTCTATCGTCCGACCCTTCACACCACACATCTGATTGGCGATGATGAGCTCACCCGCCACCTCACTCAGCCGATAATTCAAGATATTGGCAAGAATTTTTCATAATCCGTGTTCAGCAAAGACAATAGATGTCAGTTCTTTATATCTTTTAGATTTCCTTCCTTTGCCAGGAGAACCAGAACAGATTTACACTGGGACTGTAGGAGCTTCCCTGCAGAGAGGAAATCATTATAGACCTGTACCAGGTCCAGAGCTAATAAGTCTCTGAACTCTCTATAAAACTCGCTGGTCAGGCCATTCAGCCCCGGGCTCTTATTGGCCTTTAAGGAATCAATGCTCTTCTTCACCTCCTCCTCAGTTATAGGAGAGGCCGTACTACCTGCCTGCGCCGGGTCTAACGTTAGTAGGGACATCCCCTTCAGATAGGCTATAATGTCCTCCTTATTGATATGAGCCCCTTTATACAGATCTCTATAATAATCACCAATGATCTTGTGGACTTTCTCCTGCTGTGACTGCTCCACCCCATTCTCATCCAACAAGCCAGTGACTAGCTTCTGACTGACCCTGTTTTTACAGGCAATAAAAGGATCTGGGTTATGGATGCTCCCATTATCAAACTTTCCCTCCGCCTTGAGAGACTTGAGGCGATCGTACTGCAGCTCCCTCATTTGCTGCTTTATATGGCTGACGCTCCGTCCGTCCACCTCCTCACCAACATTCATCCTGCTATATAGCTGGCTCAGGTGCAGTCTCAGGGCAGAGTATCTCATATACTGCATATTACTATGTCTCCTGGCTGCTCGGATAATAAACTGCTTGATGTCACTTTTCATGGTCTCCCACCACTCAGCTGTGTCATCACACATACATTGGGTGGTCCTACGATCATTATAGAAGGTGGTGAAGGCCTCTCTGAACCATGGATCTTGGATCACGGAGCTATTCACCTTCCAGTAACCCTTTCCACAGGCCAAAGCTTGAGCCAAATCCAGCGTCAAGCTCACCTTACAATGGTCAGAGCACTCCAGAGGGCTGATCCAGTACTGAGAGCATCTCGCCTCTCTCTTTATATACACCCAGTCTATTCTGCTGATGTGTAGCCCTGGTGTGAAGGCACACGCAGTACCCTGGAGGATGTGCGGAGAGGTAACAGTTTAATGCTCAATAACCATTCACTCCACCACACACTTGGACACACCCATAGGGTATGTAGCCAGTGAGTCAGGGAGTTTCCTGTCAGAAGACAGAGGAGTCTAGCCTGGACAGTGGAGGGAGGAAGAAGTTCAGCCAGATCCTGTCAGCAGTTCTTAAAGTGGAGGCTAGTAAGGGTGAGCCAGTTCACCTTAGCCTGGTCAGAGCTGTGCTTAATCAGAAGACAGAGACAATTGAGGAAGAAGGAAGAGTTAGTAACAGAAACTTCAGTCGCCTGTCCCAAGGACAGTGAAGTTCAGTCGACGTGCTCCTGAACTAGAAGAATACTGAGCATCTGTTAGCGAGCTCCAAGGAAGAAGCAAGAAGGGATTGACTTGCATTACCTTAGGAAGTGTGGAGTGCTTATGCTACAAGCGCGAACAGGGCGAAGGGCGCAGTGGAAGAAGTTATAGCCGTGCCTTTAGGATTGGACTATCCTGCACATTGTTCACCGGTCACTGGGGACCGAAGTGTCACTACAGCTTCAGGCGTAGTGGTAGAAAAACCAGAGTCTTACTGGACCTTAGGTCACAGAAAGCAGCCCTTGGAGTGTCGGTACGTAACAGGGGTCAGGGAGAGTGGAACCTTGAGTCACTGCAGGACAACAGTAGGAACCCAGCTCTCTCAAAGGAAGGCTCCGACCACAAAACTGACCGGGCAGTACAGCTGAGGAGTTAGCTGGAGTTCTTGGAGTGAACTAAGCTTTATGCTAGTTGGACTCATCATATGGAAAGTAAAGGAGGCCCCTAACCTGTTCAGCTGTTATCTCGAAGCACATCCTCCACCCGACCAGCCTCCCTGGGACCTGCCTTATCATCTGACAAGTAAAAGGTATGAAAAGACGCTGGATGGTGTGAGACTGATTTATTTATCTGCACCCGACATCATTAATTCCATAGACTTTGAGGGACCAGTCCCACCTGTAGGGGACCCGACATCTAGCTGCCCCACCATCCCCTCAGAGATCTACAGCAGCGCTGGTCTTAGTGATCAGAGAACTACAGGTGGCGTCACGAACTGTTATACACCTATCCCCTGTAAATATTCCCCCCAGCATACGCCTGACCGCCAGGGCCACAGACCGAGCCACCGCTACCTGTGACAACCCCATAGACTTCCATGGGCTCGGCTCTGAGTACCCCATTGCTCTGGTAACCCACAATTGTGGTGCGGGTCACAACACTGGCATTACCACCCTTATGGTATGTGTATGTCTTACTGGTATGATGGGTACCATAGGGGTCTACTAGGTGAGCCTGCTGGACTGTATTTTTGAGAAACGTCACATCATAACTCTGTTTCTTGTGACTGCTGGATCTATCCACATTGCAAGACACATTATTAAAATCCCCACACAATATAAACACTTTAGAGGTAAAGCAATATGGCTTCATATGATCAAACAGTTCACTCCGCTCTTTTCTGGTCTGCGGAGCATAAATGTTTATTGCTCTATAATGGATGGAGTCCAATGTAAAGTCCAGCATCAGACAGCGGCCCAGACAGATCTCCAGGACTCTGTCCACCTGTACATCCATGGTATTAAAGAGGATTCCCACACCGTCATTTCTTTCCAGACCGAACGACCAGAATGATGGAACAAGTCTCCAGTCTCTCTTGGCTGCATACACATGGGCATTGCATTTCAGATACGTCTCCTGTAAGAAGAAGACGTCAGCTCTCTCTTCAGGCAAACGCTGGTAAATTGCCTGCCGCCGGCTACCAGTCCTCACACTGTTCACATTAATGGAGCTTATTCTCAGCCGCATCCTAATCACTTAGACTTTCTGGTCTTCTTCCTCCTTCCACTACTGTCACCTGCAGTGCCCCATCTATTCATGGACATGGGAGGTCAGGATCCACCTCATCAGAGACATTTTCTATGATGTATGAAGATGAAGAACCTTGCTCCATTTGTGCCTCTTCTTCTTTGTCTTCTCCCAGTATATTGTAACGTCCTGTACTTATCGCCAGCACTGAAGGCTCAGAGGTTTTCTGGACTGTTGTGACTAGAGATGAGTGACTTTGCCTTTTTTTGGTTCGAATCAGGTTTTGGACCATCCGACTTTCGCAAAAGTCGAGTCGAACGAGATCGGCCGACTAGCTCGCGGCAAAAGTCGGAGGTCGACAAAAAAACGAAACCCGACCCCAATGCAAGTCAATGGGGAATAACAGCTGCCCCCCCAGCCCACGTCCTCTTCCACCATACTTCCTCATGTTTGGGAAAACGTACCCAAAATACCAGCAGATATATGGTACTTTATCAGAAGCGTACAGCTGTATTCGGTGTTGGGGTAATTTTAAATCTCTGTATATATTTCCGGAGTAACACACAGACGCTCACTCAGTATGGATTTGACAAAAATACAAAAAGCAGAAAAAGGGTACTGTATCAGAAGCAAAAAGCTGTATACGGTGTAGGGGAAATTGTAAATCTCCGTATACATTTCTGGAGTCACACACAGATAGTGAGCATGTATTTGTCCGTGAGACAAGCCGGTACATGGTAGTGTGTGAGGAGCGTACAGCTCTATACGGTGTGGGAAAAAAATGAACGCTCGGTAACTGCAGAAAAAAAGAATAAAAGTATCAGTGCTGTGTTAAAAGCAGTCTGCACAGCAGTGTATACACAGTGTATACACAGTAATACAGCTATCAGGCAGCCTAATAACCAGTGCTGCTGCACACAAGAAAATCCTCCCCTGTCACTGGCAGGCAGCCTAATAACCAGTGCTGCTGCACACAAGAAAATCCTCCCCTGTCACTGGCAGGCAGCCTAATAACCAGTGCTGCTGCACACAAGAAAATCCTCCCCTGTCACTGCACACTAACTGTATAGCACAATTGATATCAGCACAATGACATAAGAACTACTCTTTCCAGCCCTAACTCTCTCCCTACTGATAAACAGCGTCAGCAACCTCTCCCTACTGTTAAGATCAGCAGAAGTAAAATGGCGGTCGGTGGTCAGGGTTTTTATAGACACTATGACGCCACACAAAGCAAGCCAATCACTGCAATGCCCTTCTCTAAGATTGTGGTGGACGCTGCTCATGTCATCTCGTTGCCCACAGTGTACGTCCTTGCTCATTGGCTGAAAAAAGGCGCCTGCAAGCATTCTGGGAATCTCGACGACCGCATGGCCGACCTCAACGAAACCCGACTTTGGCGAAAGTCGGCGACTTTTGAATCTGACCGACCTGCTTCGCTCAACTCTAGTTGTGACTTTTCTGGAGGAATCCACAAAGGCTTTTTTCATTTTTATGGTCACAAAACCTTCCTCATCCACACTGGACACTACGGACAGTTCATCTGCTTCTACAGATGTACTGCGCTGAAGCTTGGACGGTTTGGCAAAAGGTTTTCTGGAAACCTTAGTGACTGGCATTTTAGGCCCTACTTTAGTGGCTGACCATTGCTTAGATCTTTCTTTAATGGCTGATTGCGTTTTAGCTCTAGCTGGTGGTACTTTAGGTATTTCTTCTTCCGTGACCGGTGGTACTTTAGGTGTTTCTTCAGTGGCTGGTGGTCCTAGTAGTGCAGCATCCATTAATATTACATCAGAATCTGGAGCAAGTTCACTGTTACTATGACTTATCACCTCATCAGTGTCGGCTTCTTGGACAACATTTACACCTCTTGTGACATCTTTTTTCATCATTTCCAAGGAGGTCTGGCCATTATACTTATGTTCTGCATGAAGGCAATCACAAAATGTATGCCTAGGTCCTGAGCACAGGTTACAGATGACGGGTCCTGTGCATTTGTCCTTTGTATGCCCAAACTGTCCACACAATAAGCATGTGATACAAGAGCAGTTCATGGCGAGGTGCCTGCCCTCACATCTATGGCACAGATGTGGCTGACCGGGGTAGTAGCATATCCCCCTCTCTGAGCCAAGGTAGAAGGAGTGCGGCAGATGTCTGGTTACACCATTCTCTTGTAGAAGCTGGATTTTCACAGAATATCCTCCATTCCATTTTTGCTCCTCATCATAGATCTTCTGGGGATGACTTATCACCATGCAGTGCCAGCTCAGCCAGTAGTGTAGATCCGCCAGCGCCACCACCTCAGATTGGACAGGACTGTAGCCGTTATTTCCTGCAGCTTAGACAGCTGGATACAATGGAGATGATCCCAGATCTTATCTTCTCTAGTGTCATTATAAATGTTTCAGAACATATCCAGATCACACTGGAGCTTAAAGCTGATGTTATAGATCCAGCTGGATGGGACATGGATCAGTGTGTAGACCTCAGACGCCTTAAACTTCATAAACTCTTTCAGAAGAACTTTTCCAACATAAATTCTGGATGGGATATTCTCCTCTGGTCGTGTGTACTTTATCTTGACTGCGTTCCTCCTCTGTGGTGGAGGGTTCACTAGTCTTGTGACATTGGAGAACAGTCTTCTGAATTGATGTTGGTCAGCACATGGGTCAGTGCTGGAATTTTCTGCAGCCACAGGTGATCAGTGCTGGAGTTTTCCCCAGGCACAAGTGGATCAGTGCTGGAGCTTTCCCCAGACACAGGTGGATTAGTGCTGGAAATCTCCACCACCTCAGGAGGATCAATGCTGGAGCTCTTCCCCGCCCCATGATTACTGACACCAGTTTGTGCTGCAAAAATGCCCAGATTCACTACTGATTGTTCTACAATGTGAATGAAGAAATAAACTTGGCACTCAACTTATAGGCAAATGAGAAGAAATTTATTGCAGTCATAAAACAACGTTTCGGTCATCAACGGACCTTTTTCAAAGCACCGACTGCTTTGAGGATACTCTCAAATAGATGACACTAGAGTCATATGGGAGCTATAGAGATGTCCTGTAGAGACGTTTTACTTATAGTAATGGGATGACACCTGGGAGTATATATATTGTATTTAGTGAAAATTTCTACTGAAGAAATGCAGTAGATTCATTAAGGACGCAATTTATACACATCAGACAATTGTGGTATAGTCCTTGAGGTGAGCAAACATAGAAGTGGTGAAGAGTAAGGTGGACACCGCGTTGGCATGAGACGCCACCTTACTCTTCACCACTTCTGTGTTTGCTCACCTCAAGGACTATACCACAATTGTATGATGTGTATAAATTGCGTCCTTAATGAATCTACTGCATTTCTTCAGTAGAAATTTTCACTAAATACAATATATATACTCCCAGGTGTCATCCCATTACTATAAGTAAAACGTCTCTACAGGACATCTCTATAGCTCCCATATGACTCTGGTGTCATCTATTTGAGAGTATCCTCAAAGCAGTCGGTGCTTTGAAAAAGGTCCGTTGATGACCGAAACGTTGTTTTATGACTGCAATAAATTTCTTCTCATTTGCCTATAAGTTGAGTGCCAAGTTTATTTCTTCATTCATTTGTGGTTGGGCTCCTACTTGTGCACCACACACAGCAGTGCCACGCTATATTTTTTATTTTTTATTGTTCTACAATGTGGTCTCCATTCACTGACATGGAAGGTTCAGAGTCCATTACCACTGATGGGTCAGAGTCCATTATTACTGCAGTGTGGTCTCTATTCACTGATATGCATGGTTCAGAGTCCATTATAATGTTTGCATCTGTTGCAGACAAGCATTCACTAGCACCAGTGAGCGTGGTCTCACACACAGCACTGAGCGGGGTCTCACACACAGCACTGAGCGGGGTCTCACATACAGCACCAGTGAGCGGGGTCTCATACACAGCACTGAGCGGGGTCTCACATACAGCACCAGTGAGCGGGGTCTCACATACAGCTCCAGTGAGCGAGGTCTCACATACTTTACCAGTGAGCGGGGTCTCACATACAGCACCAGTGAGCGGGGTCTCACATACACTACCAGTGAGCGGGGTCTCACATACAGCACCAGTGAGCGGGGTCTTCACACACAGCACTGAGCGGGGTCTCACATACAGCACCAGTGAGCGGGGTCTCACATACTACCAGTGAGCGGGGTCTCACATACAGCACCAGTGAGCGAGGTCTCACAACACACATGAGCGGGGTTCTCACATCAGAGCATAGTAAGCGGGTCTCACAACTTACCCTGTGAGCGGGTCTCACATCCATCACCAGGGGCGTGTCTCACACAGCACTGTGCGAGGTCTCACATTACAGCCTATTGACAGGGTCTTCATATTCATCCAGTGAGGCGGGGTCTCACATATAGCACCAGTTAGCGGGATCCCCATTACAGCTCCAGTGATGCGGTCCTCCCACTCGCACTGAATCGGTCTCACACACAGTTATCAGTACAGGGCATCTTTTTACTTCACTGGATGCTGACTCTTCATTTGCATCTTTCAGAAGCACTCTTAACCTGTATTGCTGACACATATTCTCAGAGCATTGTCTGCAGCCTCAGACCCCTCACATTGTGCGGCTGATATAAGTGCTGCATTTCTTATCAGACTTCCTTGCTGCACACTGTGCACGGTTTTATATTTAATGTCCTTATTACCAATAAAGTGTTTTCTATTCATCTTCTGGGCTCTGGTTCCCCTCTTTTTCTCCATAGCCCAAGTTTCCTTTCTGGGCACAGAGTTTACATCTTTGTCCAAGTTTTCTTTCCGAATGCCCAGCTCTCGCCTGCAATCATCCAGGCTCTCACTTTTCATCAGTTTTATCTTTGGATCAGTCTCTTTGTTAATTTCATCTTGTAATTTGCTGATTTGCATTTCCATCTTAAAAATACTTTGCCTTGTAACTTTACCACTCAATCCAGCAACATAACAAGCAGGTTTAGAAGACTCACCAGCCACCAATTGCAGCTTTCCATTACTATGAGGTCCATGGTGCAGGCCAGACTCCAGGCTGGGGGCTTTCCCTGGATCATCAGCCCAGCTTCCCTCCCCTCCACCTGGGTCAGAAGCCATGCCTCCGTCCTGCTGGGAGCTCACAAACACACGTCTATCCTCTCCTATGGACAAGGATATAACTACTGTGGTACACCAAAGGGGATCTTGCTTGATGGGAGATATATTTCTTCTGGCAGACTGAAGTTTGCTCAGGATTTTCCATGATCACAGGACCTGTGATGAGGTCATAGTCACTTGATCAGGTCAGCTGATGTGTACCTCACCTGAGGGTGTGGACTAGGCCTATTTAACAGGAAGCTGTGGGAGTATGAGGTGTGGAAGGAAGGAGTTTGGCTGAAGTCAGCCTGGAAGATTGTTTTCGTGACAGTGTGTCAGTGCACACCAGGAAGCGAGTACCAGACCACCCGGGAATGGCACCTGGCGGTCTCTGCTGACATTCCACCGCTTAGTTAAGCCTGTCCCAAGCAAGGGTGAGTCTGGGACCAGTGGTTCTCCAAACTGGAGTGATTTATGTTCTGTTTTTGATTTTGTTATCTGGACTTTTGTTGAACTTATCATTAAAAACCACTGAACTTTGAACTGAACGCCTGTGTGTTTACCTCATTACTGCGGCCCAGCCCTGCCTACCAGAGCGGATCCCTACAATTGGTGGCGTTAATGCGGGCATACGCAGTGAGGTCAGGCTGTTTTTTTTTGTGGATGTTTTTTTTTTTCTCTGCATGACAGTAAATGTCCTGGGTGAAGAAAGTGACGCAAGACCCAGTGGATAACTGTCCGAAGATGGAGAGCACAGTAAAAATGCTGGTGGAGGCCATGCGACAGCAGCAGCAGACTACACAGCAGCAGCGGCAAGCTATACAGCAGCAACAACAGGCTATGCAGCAGCAGCAGGCTATACAGCAGCAGGCTATGGAGCAGCAACAGCAGGCTATACAGCAGCAGCAGGCTATACAGCAGCAGGCTATGGAGCGGCAACAGGAAACCAACCGTCTACTGATGCAGCACATAACAGCGCCGCAGACAGCAGGAGCTGCCCCGGGACGTCAGGATGTCCGGAAAGCGGTACGCACAGTGATTAAAAAAATGGAAAAGTCAGATGATGTCGAGGTGTACCTGGAGATGTTTGAAGGCGTGGCTGAGAGAGAGAGTCTACCCCGGGACCAATGGGCAGAAATCGTGGCTCCGTTTTTGGCTCCAGGACCCGCGAAAGCCTATATGGACCTAGCCCCCGAGCAACAGAGAGACTATGAGATCGTCAAGGGTGAGATACTTGCACGTCTTGGGGTAAATGTTTTGGTCCGGGCCCAGCGGGTACACCAGTGGAAGTTTTCCCCTTCCGAGCCAGCTCGGTCCCAGTACTACGATTTGATACACCTGGTAGATAAATGGTTGCAGCCGGAGGTGTTGTCACCCAGCGCTATGCGGGATAGGATAGTAACTGATAAATTCTGGAGGACTATGCCCCACACCCTGCAAACCTGGGTTGGACAGGCAGCCCCTACTGATGGTCTCCAAATGGTAGACCTCATTGAAAGATATGAGGCTACCAAAGAGATACAGGGAGAGACTACCCGGAAGGTAATGAGTAAATTTCCCAAACCTTCACCCGCCGTTCGGCGAGCAGAGATTCGGAAGGCCGCCCAAGACACGTCTGGGGACGAAAGAGGTCCCATAATCTGTTGGCGGTGCCAAGAACCAGGACATGTGAGAGCTGATTGCCCCCATCTGACTGAGCCCATGGACACAAACTATGGATACTATCAGTCTCACTATGCCGAACACATGTGTGCAGTGGGCAAACCAGAGGGACCCAGTATGAACCATTTGTGTAAAGTGGAGGTGGAGGGTAACCCTGCTGTGGCTCTTCTGGACTCAGGGAGTCTTGTGACCCTAATACGAGCCAGCCACGTCCAAATCAGCGAGTATACTGGTCGGAAAATGGGTGTGTTGTGTATACATGGGGACTTAAAACATTATCCTACCACCCTGGTAATGATAAACACGCCAGGGGGGAGGAGGTGCCACGAGGTGGGGGTGGTGGTTAATTTGCATTATGACGTAATAATGGGGAGAGATTTTCTGTTATTTTCTGTGCTTTGGCCTGTAATTACCCCTCCCACAGAACAGTCATCGGCACCAGTGGCAACCAGGTTGCATTCTCCAGAAATCGGGCATGAACCTGGTGGCCCAGAGGAAGATGTGCTGGCGGTAGGAGTACCGTTGCCTTCGGTGGAGGAGGAAAACCCCTCTCCTATAGAAGTGTTAGCTGGGGAGATGGAAGATTTGCCACCGGGACCAGAATTGTCAGACTTAAATGTGGCAGGTGACAATTTTGGTACGGCGCAACTCCGGGACCCTACGTTGACTCGAGCCCGGGAAAATGTACTGGTTGTCAATGGGGAACCCCAACACCCCGGGGCAGCTACAGTATTTCCCCGATTCTAGCTGAACCAAGATTTGCTGTATCGGGTTGAAAAAATACATGGGGAAATTGTCGAGCAATTGCTGGTACCGCAGTCATATCGGAGGTTGGTAATGGACTTAGCGCATGCGCATGTACTAGGGGGACATTTGGGCCAAAAGAAAACCCTAGACAGAATTCTACAACGGTTTTACTGGCTAGGGGTCTATGAAGAAGTTAAACGGTATTGTAACTCTTGTCCCGTGTGCCAGGTAACCAGTCCGCAGCCTCATTTTCGGAGTCCCTTGGTGCATTTACCAATTATAGAGGTCCTGTTTGAGAGAATAGCCATGGATCTGGTGGGGCCGGTTAATAAATCAGCAAGGGGTCATCAACACATCCTCGTAGTTCTAGATTACGCTACCAGGTATCCTGAGGCTATTCCCCTGCGACACACCTCGCCAAACTAATCGCAAAAGAACTCATGGGTATGTTCTCTCGGGTGGGAATCCCTCAAGAAATCTTAACAGATCAGGGGACCCCCTTTATGTCAAAAATCATGAAGGAACTCTGCCACTTGTTGAGTGTTAAACAGTTGCGCACATCGGTCTATCATCCCCAAACAGACGGTTTGGTAGAAAGGTTCAATAAAACCCTGAAGAATATGTTAAAAAAAGCAGTCTCTAAAGATGGTAAGGACTGGGATCTCTTGTTGCCATACCTGATGTTTGCAGTGCGGGAGGTGCCCCAGGCATCTACGGGGTTCTCGCCCTTTGAACTATTATATGGCAGACATCCCCGTGGCTTACTCGATATAGCTAAAGAGGCCTGGGAAAACCAACCAACTCCCCACAAAAGTGTGATAGAACATGTGGCCAAAATGCAAGAGAGAATGGAGACAGTCCTACCATTAGTCCGAGAACATATGGAAGCAGCACAAAGGTCACAGAGGCAGGTCTATAACCGGGAGGCACGGGTAAGGTCCTTTAACCCTGGGGATCGGGTGTTGGTACTTGTGCCTACAGTGGATAGTAAGCTCCTTGCAAGGTGGCAGGGACCCTATGAGATTATGGAGAAGGTGGGTCCTGTAAATTATAAAGTACACCAACCAGGGCGAAGAAAGCCAGAACAGGTATACCATGTGAATCTGCTCAAACCATGGAAAGACAGAGACCCTCTTGGTGAGGATTGTCCACGGCCTGCATTTCCAGTAGAGAGGGCTCCCTTGCCTCAGGAGAAGGCAAGAGAAGTCCTCTCCGCCGTCAAAATAGCAGACACTTTGTCTCCTAGACAAGTTCAGGAGGTCCGAGAGTTTGTTAGCCGAAATACCGATGTTTTTTCAGAGCTCCCTGGCCGTACCTCCCTAATCCAACATGACATTGTCACGGAGCCGCAGGCCAAAGTCCGATTAAAGCCATATCAGGTGCCTGAGGCCCGGCGACAAGCCATCTCGGAAGAGGTAAAGAAGATGCTGCAGTTAGGGGTTATTGAAGAGTCCCAGAGTGAGTGGGCCAGCCCAATAGTCCTAATACCAAAACCAGATGGGACACTAAGGTTCTGTAATGACTTTAGAAAACTGAATGAAATTTCTAAATTTGACGCCTACCCCATGCCCCGGGTCGATGAGTTAATAGAGCGGTTTGGGCAGGCCCGGTATTTTTCAGTCATTGACCTCACAAAAGGGTATTGGCAGGTGCCCCTAACCAAAGAAGCGAGAGAGAAAACGGCTTTTGTAACACCCGAGGGACTGTTCCAGTATATAGTCCTACCCTTTGGGTTGCATGGCGCTCCAGCGACTTTCCAGAGGTTAATGGACATTGTTCTTCGTCCCCATCGCCGATATGCCGCGGCCTATCTGGACGATATTGTGGTATACAGTACAGACTGGGAAAGTCACTTGGCCAAGGTACAGGCGGTGATTGATTCTCTGCGACAAGCAGGGCTAACTGCCAACCCAAAGAAGTGTTCTATAGGGTTGGAGGAAGCTCGGTACCTGGGGTATGTGATTGGGAGAGGAGTTATCAAACCCCAAATAAACAAAGTGGAGGCAATCCAAAACTGGCCCCGTCCCCTCACCACAAAACAAGTGAAAGGGTTTTTGGGGTTAGTGGGATACTACCGGCGGTTTATTCCCAATTTTGCAACCCTGTCGGCGCCGTTAACTGACTGCCTAAAAGGCAGGAAGTCAGTAATGGTGCGATGGAATGATCAGCTTGAAGAAGCGTTTGTAAAACTAAAAGGGGCACTGTGCGGGTCACCAGTTTTGATCACACCCGACTTCAAAAGAGAATTCATTGTCCAGACTGATGCGTCAGAGGTAGGTCTGGGTGCCGTGTTGTCTCAGGAGGTTAACGGGGAGGAGCATCCCATTAGTTTCCTGAGTCGAAAGCTTACTCCAGCTGAAACCAGATACAGCATTGTAGAGAGAGAGTGCCTGGCGATCAAGTGGGCACTGGAGTCATTGCGCTACTATCTGTTGGGGAGAACATTTCGGTTGGTAACTGATCATTCCCCTCTGACTTGGATGAGTCAAGCCAAAGAGAGAAATGCACGAGTCACCAGGTGGTTTCTGTCTCTACAAAATTTCAAATTTTCAGTAGAACATCGGGCAGCAAATTACAGGGGAACGCAGATGCACTGTCCAGAGTTCACTGTATGTCATGTGTCCACCCTCCTAAGGTTGAACAAAGGGGCGGAGGTATGTGGTACACCAAAGGGGATCTTGCTTGATGGGAGATATATTTCTTCTGGCAGACTGAAGTTTGCTCAGGATTTTCCATGATCACAGGACCTGTGATGAGGTCATAGTCACGTGATCAGGTCAGCTGATGTGTACCTCACCTGAAGGTGTGGACTAGGCCTATTTAACAGGAAGCTGTGGGAGTATGAGGTGTGGAAGGAAGGAGTTTGGCTGAAGTCAGCCTGGAAGATTGTTTTCGTGACAGTGTGTCAGTGCACACCAGGAAGCGAGTACCAGACCACCCGGGAATGGCACCTGGCGGTCTCTGTTGACATTCCACCGCTTAGTTAAGCCTGTCCCAAGCAAGGGTGAGTCTGGGACCAGTGGTTCTCCAAACTGGAGTGATTTATGTTCTGTTTTTGATTTTGTTATCTGGACTTTTGTTGAACTTATCATTAAAAACCACTGAACTTTGAACTGAACGCCTGTGTGTTTACCTCATTACTGCGGCCCGGCCCCTGCCTACCAGAGCGGATCCCTACACTACTATAATACTGCCCCCTATGTACAAGAATATAACTACTATAATACTGCCCTATGTACAAGAATATAACTACTATAATACTGCTCCCTATGTACAAGAATATAACTACTATAATACTGTCTCCTATGTACAAGAATATAACTACTATAATACTGCTCCCTATATACAAGAATTTAACTACTATAATACTGCCCCTATGTACAAGAATATAACTAATATAATACTGCTCCCTATGTACAAGAATATAACTACTTTAATACTGCTAATTATGTACAAGAATATAACTACTATAATACTGCCCTATGTACAAGAATATAACTACTATAATACTGCTCCCTATGGACGAGTGGATCGCCTGCCAGGGCAGTGGGATACTCGGTACTGGGCCGGTGTCTTAGAGGGATGTGTCACGGCAGCAGTGACCCGGTCCGTGGCCCTGGGCGTCCAATAAAAGGGGAATATTTACAGGGGATGATAGAGTTTGTAGTAAAGTGTTCATGACGCCACCTGTGGTTTCTGGTCAGAGGTGACCAGCGCTGCAGTGCAGATACTCTGGGACAGATGGTGAGATGCAGCAGAGTTGGTACACAGGTGAAGCTATGTTGTCCCAGGGCAGAGAGGTGTAGAGAGTAATGGTGCTGGGAGATGTAGCAGAGTAGAGTATGTGTCGCAGGAAGAACTTGAGAGGACACAGTCAGATGCAGTTTCCACGGCTTTACTCACAGTTCAGGTGCATGCAGTACAGGTGCCACGTCCTCCAGGTACAGAGCCCCGCCAACTCCCAGGTAGATGGAGAACACCAGTCCAAAGCTCCCTGTCAGTATATGCCTTCCCTGGCCATCTCTCTGTGCTGATTCCCACTCCTGTTTCCTTCTCAGCACCTCACAAAGCAGTGTCCCAGTCCGGTAGCTGCAAATCTTGTAGGACAACGTGACCCAGGCGTTACCTTGATTCTATATAGCTTTCCTTCCCGGAGAAGATGCTTGAGGTTGTGGCTGTGACCCCTAAAGTTTCACAGCTGTCGGCTTGCTAGCTGAGTCTTAAAGTTCTCGACTAGGCTAGGGGTCGAGTCATTTTTGCGACCTGGATTCTCCCAGCTGACATCCGTCAGTCCTGGAACGAGCCCCACGGGTAGCCTTCTGCTCAGCTGTGTCTCTGTGTCCCTTTTCTCCTACAGGCAACCTTCTTTCTGTTTTTTCTCTCTGTGAGCAGCTCCTCAGGACCTGGAGCCTGCTGCACGGTTCTATCTCTTTCCTTCTCCCATATGGGAGAGCTGCCTATGCACGTCTGTCTTCTTCCTGCCCGAAGACTCCCCCTTACTTCCCTCTAACTCCTGCTCTGACCCACCAACTCCACCCACCATCTGACACCCTTTCCTAGCTGCAGACATGCAAGTGGAACTCAGCTAGTGTGTGTGATGGATGCAGTGTTGCCAGAGCCAGGTGTCGTGTCTCCATCTTACCTGAAAGGTGAGGTACCACACCTCTGGCTGAGATGCAGTACCTCTGTGGCGACTGAACCCTCAGGGGCGCCACACAAGAATATAACTACTATAATACTGCCTACTAAGTACAAGCATATTACTATAACACTGCCCCTATGTACAAGAATATAATACTGGAATGAACACAGAGTTCCAGCAGCAGGCAGATTCGGTAAAAATTCCAATATAGAAAACTTTACCAGTCACTCACCACCTATAAAGTTTAAAAAGTCTGGCAGAAGCATTTCAGATACATGTCCTTAGTTATTGCACTCATAAAACTGCACTATAAAAAGGCAGGACCGAAGAAAAATGATGTGCAAGCGGTAATGTCTGTAAAGCTACTTCAGTTCATTGGCCGGCTCACACAGGTCTTACCTTGGCAACCGCTAACTGTGACCTGTGGTAACCTCTACTACTTTTACTTTGATACCCTATCTTCAGGATAGGGCATCAATGTCTGATTTGCCAGTGTCCGGCACTCGACACCCTTGCCAATCAGCTGTTATGGGCACCAGTGGTGGTGGCCACCGGCCGGAAGTACTTACATGGAGAGCTTAGCAGTCTACGTGTAGTGGCCCCCACAGGTACTACAAACCGCCTCCTATTCAATTCAATTGGAGGCGAAAGTTCAGTAACAAGCCCCGGCAACTACAAGTATACGGCCAAGCTCCACAAGTAAGCACTTCCAGCCAGTGGGCACCCATAGCAGGTGATCAGTGGGGGTTGCCGAGTGCCGGACCCCAGCTGACCAGACGTTGATGGCTTATCCTGAGGATAGGGCATCAATGTAAAAATGGTGGACAGCCTCTTTAATTACGTCACTGCTCGTCACTGCAGTCGCGCTCTCATGCTAAGCTCAGTGTGTTCCAGCAGGCGTGGTGAGAGGTCACATTACTGATGTCACAGCTCACCAAACCATCCGGATATAGCAGAGTTGGGGATCATTGTTGGAACTCATCGTTATGCATTAACGGCGGACAGGTAAGGTTTATTTTTAGATTAATAAATGGGTAACAGAGGTTAATTGTCAGGGAGTGTTTTTTTTCAAATAAACAACTTTTCTCTGTATCTGTATTCATTTTCATTATGGGGTTAATAATGGAGGTATCTGATAGACACCTCTCTATTACTAAAAGCTGGACTTGATGTCAGCGGACATAAAAGAGTTGACATCAACCTCAAAACTATTACCCCACTTTCGAACACACCAGGTCAAGTAGGAAGAGCTGAGGCACATCTAATGAACGCTTCATTTCTAGGATAGCTGAAGGCTAATGTTCTTAGTCTGGGAGGGACCAATATTCATGACCCCTTCTCAACCTATTAATATCAGCCCACAGCTGTTTGTTTAGCCTTTGCTGGTTAATAAAATTAGGAGGGACCTCATGTCATTTTTTTATCGGTCCCCTTTTTACTAACCAGTAAAAGCTAAGCAAACATCTGTGAGGTGTTATTAATAGGCATGTAAACTTTATTAATATTGGCCTTTTCCCAGAATAACACCAGCCCCCAGCTGTCGGCTTTCCCTCAGCTGATTAGGAAAATTAAGGGGTGCCCCACTCCATTTTTTTAATTTATTTTATTTAATACACGCGATACTCAGATGACAGGTCCTGATTAGAAGTCTCATCAGCTTCACCTGGTCTCGCTGTTCACAGGGAGACCAGGCAACAATGTTGAGAGTTGTACTGTAGTTAGCGCTATTCACAGATGGCAGGTGCTGAATCCAACTCTCAGCAGAATCAGGTGGTCTCGCTGATCGCAGGGAGACCAGACAACAATGATGAAAGCTGAATTCAGCACTCGACGCATGGGGACAGCTCTAACTGTACTGCTTTTCCCAGAAGTCGGTAGATAGATTTGAATGGGTCTATGTGTGTAAGTATCTCTAAGGCTACTTTCACACTTGCGTTTTTTCGCACTGTGTTTCGAGCGCACATAAAACGCATGAAAAAAACGCGTACAAACGCTTGTAATCGCTGCGATATTGAGTCACATAAGTGTTTCGCATTGCGAAAAAAAACGAAGCGATTGCATGTGATTGTATGCGATTTCAAGCGTTTTTGCATGCGTTTGCGTTTTTTCGGCGCATTTCACAGGAGGAAAATCCTTGCAAAATTCTTGCAACTGACTCCAGCAATGGGACACCAGTGGGTGTGTGTTATAGGAAATCTTTATACAGAGCCTGTTCACAGCCATTCTTCACATTTGCTTGCATTTGCCTTTGTGAACATGAATCTGCGCTGGAAGAGTTTCCACTTCAACTTGGATCTGAACATTGCGATGGCTCAGGCTTATGCAGTTGCTTGCCATGAAGAAAGGGAGAGAGAGAGACAGCGAAGACGGCAGTGGCGGCGTTTGTGGGTACATCCCATTGTTGATCTCCAGGAGAGCCGTGGAGTGTACCACACCCTCTATAGCGAGCTGCAGTCAAACCCCGAGAAATTTACAGACTATACCCGAATGTCACAAGAAACCTTCAGGGATTTACTTGGTCGGGTCCAACAATTCATCCGGAGACAGGACACACAGCTCCGTCGGGCGATTCCTCCGGAGGAAAGACTCCTGGTGACATTACGGTACGTAATATTGCTAAACCAATGCCTGCATCATTTTATTTGTTCTGCTATGTACTATTCCAAAGCTGCCAGAATTATTGTTCTGCCATCTAGTAAACAAAGACCTGCAGAATTATTTGTATGCCATGTATTTTTTTCTCTTTAGTTAAATGTTTTAAAAAAAACATATACAATAATATATATTGTTTTTCTTTCTCTGATTCCTTGCTACTGGAGAGAGCCTCTCTTCACTTCACTTCCAGTACCGGATTGGTATCTCCACCTTGTCAGGAATTGTTGTGGACACCTGCCGGGCATTGTGGAATGTTCTCTGTCCAGAATTTATGCCTCTGCCCACCACAGAAAAGTGGCTAGAAATAGCTGAAAAATTCTGGACAACCTGCAATTTCCCCAACTGTTTGGGAGCAGTTGATGGGAAACACATCCGCATCATCAAACCTAAAAGAACAGGCTCAGAGTACTACAACTACAAAAAGTACTTCTCTACAGTTCTTATGGCCATTGCTGATGCAGACTGTATGTTTGTTGCACTGGACATTGGCGTATTTGGCCGTGGAAATGACTCACAGGCAGGGCCGGCTCCAGGTTTTTATGGGCCCCGGGCGAAGGAGCCTCAGTGGGCCCCTTTACCACAGACCACGATTCATGATGCACAGATACAGCAGAGAAATATAGGTACAGTACAATGCCAAATACTTCACTTCTTCCATTACATGAGTGATATCTATTGTAAATTGTACAATAGCTCAAAAACCGCCAAATCCTCACAGCGCACAGTACAGACCGGACAGTACAGTCCTCCATACAATATTATGGGCACCACAGTCTCCCCCTCATCACCCATATAATTCCCCATGCAGGATGTCACCCTCCATCCCCCATATAATGCTCCATACAGAATACTGGACCCAAAATAATGCTCCATACAGAATACTGGACCCAATATAATGCTCCATACAGGATACTGGTCCCCATATAATGCTCCATACAGGATACTGGTCCCCATATAATGCTCCATACAAAATATGGAGCTCTCCTCTGCACTGTGCTGCGTTCTGCACTGTTACGGCTCAGGAAAGGGCGCTGTGGAAAAACTGCCCATTATCATCATGATTGCCTCCCCATCATCATCATTGTCTCCCCATCATCATCATTGCCTCCCCATCATCATCAATGCCTGCCCATCATCATCATCATCTCCCCATCATCATCATTGCCTCCTCATCATCATCATTGTCTCCCCATCATCATCATGGCCTCCCCATTATCATCAATGCCTGCCCATCATCATCATCTCCCCATCATCATCAATGCCTGCCCATCATCATCATCTCCTCCCCATCATCAATGCCTGCCCATTATCATCATGGCCTCCCCATCATCATCATGGCCTCCCCATTATCATCAATGCCTGCCCATCATATCATCGCCTGCCCATCATCATCATCGCCTCCCCATCATCATCATCGCCTTCCCATCATCATCAATGCCTGCCCATTATCATCAATGCCTGCCCATCATTCATCATCTCCTCCCCATCATCATCAATGCCTGCCCATTATCATCTCCCCATCATCATCAATGCCTGCCCATTATCATCAATGCCTGCCCATTATCATCATCTTCTCCCCATCATCATCAATGCCTGCCCATCATCACACACAGACAGCACCACAGCACACAAGCACTCTCTCACATACATACACACACACAAAGCACCGCACTACATACACACAGACACACACAGACACATACACACACGTCTGCGCGCTCTCTGCCACAGCCGGCCGCTGAATGATGACGTCATTCAGCGGCGCTGCTGTGTGTTGTGCCAGCTGATGCCGGGGCCCTGAGCAAGCGGGGGGAGCCCAGTGGCGGCACTGACACCGCTCTACTCCGCTAACAGAGCGGGGGTGCCCGACGGTGAGTGGGCCCCCCCGCCTGCTCAGGGCCCCGGCACTTGCCCGGGTGTGCCGGGTGCTGACGCCGGCCCTGCTCACAGGCTTTTAAGAACTCGGACATGGGCCGGAGGTTGTATGGAAACCAGTTCAATTTCCCCATGCCACGGCCTCTTCCCCACACCGAAGGTCCACCACTGCCATTTGTCATGGTTGGGGATGAGGCATTCCAGATGTGCCAACACCTGCTCAAACCCTACTCCAGCCGGGACTTGGACCACAACAAAAAATATTTAATTACAGGCTGACCAGGGCCAGAAGAACTGTAGAGTGTGCCTTCGGTATACTTGTTTCCAGATGGCGCATTCTGGGCACAGCCATTCATCTGAAACTGGAAACAGTGGATGAAGTGGTGAAGGCATGTGTGGTGCTACATAATTTTGTGATGTCTAAAGAGCACCCAAACTCTGAAATTGATGATGCAGCTCCTAACCCATTGCCTGAGTTCACTCAGCACCCTCTCAGGTCTTCTGTTGAAGTTGGCCAAATGAGGGACCAATTTGCAGCCTACTTTATGTCAGATGTAGGACGAGTGGAAAGGCAAGAACAAATGGTGTAAAAAAAGTGTTCTTGTCTGTATATGTCAATAAAATACCTTCTTGTTTGTATGTTAATAAAATACCTGTGTTTATACCTGTACCGAGTGCAGTCTGTGTTTTTAAACTCAAATACAATAATCAACTGGCCAGGTTTACCAGTGAATTCATGATGCTGTGTTTTTTGTGCATCATGAATTTAATATTAATACTGACCAGGTGCCTATACATCCACACACACACAAGTTGTATAACCTTTATCATCTCTCCAGTTTTGGTTCCATTTGCAGCGACGGTGGAGATAAAACAACTAATCTTTGTGTCACCTGGCCTGATGTTACAAATACTGATTTGGGGATGCACTAGCATCTGTCACTCTTTATTATACCTGACCAGGTGACTATAAATATTATTTGTAGTATCATCACTGTGACTTGATTTTGAACGCAGACTGGAGAGATGATAAAGATTATACATCTTCTACAATACCCAGGCCTGGTGTCATGCTGAAGTGGTGATTCCCCAAATAACACATCCTCACTTCAGAATTTATCACGCCTGGGCAGGTGAATACACATGAGTTATAAACAGCAGCATCGCTACAGTATGCTTGAAATAAATGCAGACTGAAGCAACGCTGCTGGTTAAAACTCATGTCTATTCACCTGCCCAGGTGTGATAGTAATGATACAAGGCCAGGGGATTGTACATATATAAAGTGTATATGTTCTATTATTTTCTATTCTATTTTCTTTTTCATTATCATTCATTCCCTTATGTAAATTATCAATATAATAAATGTGTCATATTCACAATGTTCTCTATTGCCTTTCTTGTTCTCCACTATTCGGCTCTTTAGTATATTTGTTTCCCTCCCCCCCCTCTATAAACATGACCTTTAAATTAATATCACATCTATAGCAGACCTGCCAATCCTACTAATTCTCAGTGTTAATATACTCATATACTGAGTTAAACACATCAGGGCTCCATTCTGATGCAGCACTCCAGGATTTTTGCATTTATATGACGCTTGCACAGCGCCAATTCCTATTGGAACGCATAGTGGAACGAGTGTGACACACACTTATATTTAATATTTCCCATACATCATACCCATGATGTTACTGCTATTAATGATATAGTATTTATACGGTCTATCTTATCCAATCCCACTAATTCTCAGCGTCAGTATACTCATATACTGAGTCAAACAGATCAGGGCTCCATTCTAATGTAGCACTCCAGGACTTTGGCATTTATATGACGCTTGCACAGCGCCAATTCCTGATGGAACGCATTGTGGAACGCTTTTGACACACACTTATGACGCCCAGCCAGCGCCAAACTGATTGGAATGCATGGTGGAACGCAAAACGTCACTTCCTGTGACGTCACACACCAGCACCACATCCTCCTTCTCCTTTTAAGGCGCAGAGCGGCGCGGTCTCTCCAGCTGACAAGCGGTGGACGCCGCATCAGATGAGAGAGACCTGCGCCCCTGCCTGACGTCCCAAAAGTAAGTACTGCCACCAATGTTTTCTAATTAGGAGCAAACTGACCAAACTATAATGATGATTATGCACACTGCCACTAATGTTTACGATACTTGATACATACTTACTGGTCACATTGGCATATAGGATTCCATCCAGAATCCATCAATTTTGCTTTAGGATCTCATGAAATTTGTCCTTAAGGACAACCTGGGGTCATCTTGTCCTATATTGTCTAAATACAAT
The DNA here is from genome assembly GCA_033576555.1 of Oophaga sylvatica. Classification (NCBI taxonomy): domain Eukaryota; kingdom Metazoa; phylum Chordata; class Amphibia; order Anura; family Dendrobatidae; genus Oophaga; species Oophaga sylvatica. Next base: position 96,647,864 of record JARQOD010000003.1, read on the forward strand.
GCATTCTTTAATATTTTAGGATATTTGCGGAGCCTATCTGGCCCATAGCCCCGGACCTCATTTGGGATTATGTGAGTCTTATATATTTCCACCCTCTCTCTTTACACTTATCCACATGTTCACTATTTTTATTTCTATAATCCTATATCCTAGGCCCTGACTAGGGATTATCATTTAAAGAAACGTATACAGTAACCAAACCATAAGAGGGACTCTCTTTAATAAGGTATATAGTGGCCAGTATCTATAAATGATCAGTAATAGATCATATGATTTCTTACCTAGGATAATATAGAATTATACATATGAACTAGCACTTTGTCTTCTTCTCAGGCAAGCTGCCTTTCATTCACACTATTTCCTTGCCACAAGCAGTCGGGTAAGTATTGGAACTTCCTTTTATCACGTTACAAAGCAAAAATCTTCACCAAATAGAATGAATCCACCATATATGTCTCCTCCTTGTTATTCCCCTCTAGATAGGTCCATTGGACATAGGAATGTATATATGTATATAGTATTTTCTTTATTTTCTTTATGTTTCGGCTATGTTTTATTTTATTTTGTCACATATTGTAATATACTTTATATTGCTGTCAGATTGAGGAAGGCCCTTGTTGGACCGAAACGTCTCTATCTGTTCTTTGACTGCAAATAAAATTGGAACTATCGCCTAAAAGTTGAGTGCCAAGTTTATCTATTTCACTGCTTTTGGTTAATGAGATGGTCAATGTTCGGTTCCATATTTGTCACAAGTGAAGCAATTTTTCTCTTTCTTGATATCATTATTTCCTAGGGATTCCAAATTGCTATTAGTAAAATACCAATATATATACAGTGCTACAAAAACAATATACCAGCAATAAAACTGCCCACACAGAGACATATGTGTCGACCCGCCACCACAATTGTGGGTTACCAGGGCAATGGGGTACTCAGAGCCGAGCCCATGGAAGTCTATGGGGATTGTCACAGGTAGCGGTGGCTCGGTCTGTGGCCCTGGCGGTCTGGCGTATGTTGGGGGAATATTTACAGGGGATAGATATATTTACAGTTCGTGACGCCACCTGTAGTCTCTGGTAATTTGTACCAGCGCTGCTGTAGATCTCTGAGGGGATGGTGATGCAGCTAGATGTCGGGTCCCCTACAGGTGGGACTCTTCCCTCAGGTCGATGGTTAAGGCAGGGTTGTGCAGGCATGCAAGTAAATAACTCAGTCTCACACGGTCAGCGTCTTTCCATACCTTTACTTGTAAGATGGTAAGGCAGGTCCCAGGGAGGCTGATCTAAGGAGAATGTATTTCGAGATAGCAGCTGGACAAGTTAGGGGCCTCCTTTACTTTCACAACGATGAGTACAACCAGCATGAAGCGTAGTTCCCTCTATAACTCCAGCTATTCCAAAGCTGTACTGCCCAGTCAGTTTTGTGGTCGGAGCCTTCCTGTGAGAGAGCTGAGTTCCTATTCTTGCTGATCAGGCTCAAGGTTCTCACTCTCCCTGACCCCAGTTACGTACCGACTATTTAGGGGCTGCTTTCCGCTACCTAAGGTCTGGTAAACCTCTGGGTTTCCTACCACCATGCATGAAGCTATGGTGATGCTTCGGTCTCCAGTGACCGGTAACAACGTGCAGGACTTCTCCAATCCTATTGCACTCAGAATTCCTACCACTGTGCCTTTCGCCTTGTCCACGCTGGTAGCATAAGCATTTCTCACTTCACAGGTTAACAAAGTCAGTCCCTTACTTAATTCCTTTCTTGAGCTTGTTGCCAGACTCTCAGTAATCTTCTAGGCAGGAGCACGTCTCTGAACCTTCACTGTCCTTGGGACAGGAGACTGAAGTATCTCTGCAACTCACTTCTTTCTTCTTAATAAATGTTTCAGTCTGGCTATCAGTGGGGCACAGCTCTGACCAGGCTGAGGTGATCTGGCTCACCTTTACTGGACTCCACTTTCTGAACTGCACAATCAATCCCTCCTCTGTCTTCCTGACAGGAAACTGAACTCAGACTACTCAACACTGACTGGATGCTGCATGTGACTAGACTTTATATATACCTGTGGGCGTGTCTAAGTGTGTGCTGAAATGAATGTTCATTGAGCATTAAACTGCTATCTCTCCACACATTCTCCAGGGTACTGCGTGTGCCTTCACACCAGGGCTACACATTCCCCCATGGTAAATGACAGCACTCCCGGGCTGTAAAATACAAAGAGACAGTTTTGTTTATGCATTAAACATCAACATTAAACATTAATTCGTCCCATCCGGGAGGTAAGGATGTCTTGAACGTTGCGAACAAAACATTATATATAGAAAAGTACAATATTAAATAACATTTTCATATAAATAGACAATATGCTTGTGAAGGACCCGCACCAAACCTTCAACGTGGGTCCTGGGTGGGCTGCAGGACATCCGAATGCAGACCTCACTCAGTGCCACACCACACGGGTTTTGTATTCAGAGGTAATTGTGCTGGTTTTATGTAAAACCAAGATTAGGCACCGAAGAGCAACTATATACAGATAAGTTCTGGGCTGGCACAGTCCTCAACCTCGAAGTCCATTGTAAAACAAAGACACATTATATCAAATCACATCACAATAAAGTGCAAAAACTTTTTATCTGATTACCCAGCCGGGCATTCTATTTTTGGCAATATATATATATGTTATATACACATTTAACTTGTGCAAAAATTGGCAAACATTCTTAAACTTTTTACAACATTACTTATGGTAGACCCCTATCTGGATCTCACCGGTTTTTCTTTTACTGTTTAATTATTTCAAATACATTTTCCACCCCGGGGGCTGGAACAATGCGATGGTCCCTAGATCCCATTACTAACAAGTCGTGCGCTGCTATTAGGGTCTGGGTCGCCACAGTTCTCGTGCGAACCTCTAGGGGCGCAACGGGTACTTTCTCCTTGCGAGACACCGATTGCGTTTCAATTTGCGTTACAGTTAGCGATATTGATCGTGTCATAGATTGCGATGGAAACTGGGTCGCAAGTTGCGATGTAGAAGAATGACTAGATGACGAAGAGTATGTAGACATTGCTTCCATTTGCGATGAGCCTGCAGGGGGCGATGCTGGGGCACGGCCGGATGCTGTTTGAGCTGGAGACGGGGACGCTGCGGTAATGGTGACGTCACCTGCGTCTGGGACGGGGTCACGGACGATGGTGACGTTAAGGGCATACCATCCCTTCATTCCCCAGTGCCGTGTGTATGTAACAATGTCTCCATTAACTAAGTCCCTCCCGGGATGATCTTGCGGTAGGTGGGATTCTACATCACGTCTGCTGACAAAGACCCCTGGGTAGAGGCCCGGTTCTCTTATGAAGCCCCAGCCCTTCCGGAGCTGGAACTCTGTCACACACCCCTGCCGCCGCGGTTCCCTCAGAGTACCTTTTTCTCGACGGACACTCTCCTTGTCCGCGATCAGCTCTGCATGTTGCCGCTGTCGATTCCGCTGAGCTTCCCGCTCTTCCTCCTGCTGGCGTTGTTGCTTCTCCTCACGACGCTGCCACTCACATTCCCACTGGGCGGTATAGGCGACGTCATCCAGGCGCGCCATCTCGTCCCAGTCCACGTCTGGTAACGACGGACAGGACCCCTCCGGTGTCCCTACCGGGGATCGATCATCTGCTGCGGCCTCCTGGCCGGGCGGGCGTTCCGGAACTGGCGGTACCTCCTCAACCTCCTTCGCCTCCACCGCTTCACCGGTGGGATCAGGATTGGTACTTTCGGGGGCAGCCTCCGGTTGCTCCTTTGCCTTGGGCAGCAGAAGTTTTGGTAACTCCAGACGTAGGGGATCATCGAAGGGGGAGAACACCGCGTCCCACAGCCGCCGCTGCTCCAGGGTACGCCGGCGTCTCTCGATCTCTTCAAATCCAGGTTGTGGCAAAATCATCTTTCTTAGTCGTGCATTTTCCTCTTTAACTTCCAGCAATGCTTGCTGCAGGTGCAGGACCACGGATGACTCCGGTGCTGGTGGCAGCTTGGCTGGGGCACGGGGCCTGCCTTCCACCGCTTCCCTGCTCGGCTGCACACGTCCTGCTTCCATGATGTTCCAGAAGATTCTTTCATCTTCCTCCAGAGACGTCCGGTCTCTTCCGTGGAGGCGGGGTTTGCGTCTCCTCCTCTTTGCAGGAAAGGTGAAGAGGAGGCGGACCTCCTTTGCTGTAGGGCAGGATCGCATATTGTAATAGCACTTTGAGAGGGCAGGCATTTTCTTCGCGCCACAGGGGGGTACACGCCCACGAAGGTACGCCCACCTTCTTCTCCAGCGCCTGAGGGCGCGAATATGGCGACAAAGATGGCGATTTTTGGCGCCAAAAGTGCAAACAGTCCTTTTTCACAAAAACAATTCCATAGGCACACAGGGCTCGCAATTTTGCGAGTTTCGCATCCTGTTCGTGACGCCAAAGTTTTGTGTCGACCCGCCACCACAATTGTGGGTTACCAGGGCAATGGGGTACTCAGAGCCGAGCCCATGGAAGTCTATGGGGATTGTCACAGGTAGCGGTGGCTCGGTCTGTGGCCCTGGCAGTCTGGCGTATGTTGGGGGAATATTTACAGGGGATAGATATATTTACAGTTCGTGACGCCACCTGTAGTCTCTGGTAATTTGTACCAGCGCTGCTGTAGATCTCTGAGGGGATGGTGATGCAGCTAGATGTCGGGTCCCCTACAGGTGGGACTCTTCCCTCAGGTCGATGGTTAAGGCAGGGTTGTGCAGGCATGCAAGTAAATAACTCAGTCTCACACGGTCAGCGTCTTTCCATACCTTTACTTGTAAGATGGTAAGGCAGGTCCCAGGGAGGCTGATCCAAGGAGAATGTATTTCGAGATAGCAGCTGGACAAGTTAGGGGCCTCCTTTACTTTCACAACGATGAGTACAACCAGCATGAAGCGTAGTTCCCTCTATAACTCCAGCTATTCCAAAGCTGTACTGCCCAGTCAGTTTTGTGGTCGGAGCCTTCCTGTGAGAGAGCTGAGTTCCTATTCTTGCTGATCAGGCTCAAGGTTCTCACTCTCCCTGACCCCAGTTACGTACCGACTATTTAGGGGCTGCTTTCCGCTACCTAAGGTCCGGTAAGCCTCTGGGTTTCCTACCACCATGCATGAAGCTATGGTGATGCTTCGGTCTCCAGTGACCGGTAACAACGTGCAGGACTTCTCCAATCCTATTGCACTCAGAATTTCTACCACTGTGCCTTTCGCCTTGTCCACGCTGGTAGCATAAGCATTTCTCACTTTACAGTTTAACAAAGTCAGTCCCTTACTTAATTCCTTTCTTGAGCTTGTTGCCAGACTCTCAGTAATCTTCTAGGCAGGAGCACGTCTCTGAACCTTCACTGTCCTTGGGACAGGAGACTGAAGTATCTCTGCAACTCACTTCTTTCTTCTTAATAAATGTTTCAGTCTGGCTATCAGTGGGGCACAGCTCTGACCAGGCTGAGGTGATCTGGCTCACCTTTACTGGACTCCACTTTCTGAACTGCACAATCAATCCCTCCTCTGTCTTCCTGACAGGAAACTGAACTCAGACTACTCAACACTGACTGGATGCTGCATGTGACTAGACTTTATATATACCTGTGGGCGTGTCTAAGTGTGTGCTGAAATGAATGTTCATTGAGCATTAAACTGCTATCTCTCCACACATTCTCCAGGGTACTGCGTGTGCCTTCACACCAGGGCTACACACATACAGCCTGCACTGCCCATCACTGCAGCCTTGCCAATCCATATCATTTCATCCTCATCAGTGCACATAGTGGCGCAACTCCGCTTTTAGCTCAGGCTCAGACTGGTGTGGTGCGAGAGTCCCTAATAGGCAGGTAAATGTCCCCAATAGGCAGCATTGGTCCCCAATAGGCAGGTAAATGTCCCCAATAGGCAGCATATGTTCCCAATAGGCAGCATAGTCCCAATAGGCAGCATATGTCCTTAATAGACAGCATAGGTCCTCAACAGACAGTATAGGTCCCCAATAGGCAGCATAGGTCCCCAATAGGCAGCATAGGTCCCCAATAGGCAGCATAGGTCCCCAATACGTAGCATAGGTCCTCAATAGGCAGCATAGGTCCCCAATACGCAGCATAGGTCCCCAATACACAGCATAGGTCCTCAATAGGCAGCATAGGTCCCCAATACGCAGCATAGGTCCCCAATACGCAGCATAGGTCCCCAATACGCAGCATAATCCCCCAATAGGCAGCATAATCCCCCATAGCCAGCATAATCCCCCATAGCCAGCATAATCCCCCATAGCCAGCATAATCCCCCCATAGCCAGCATAATCCCCCCATAGCCAGCATAATCCCCCAATAGCCAGCATAATCCCCCATAGCCAGCATAATCCCCCAATAGCCAGAATAATCCCCCATAAGCAGCATAATCCCCCATAAGCAGCATAATCCCCCATAGCCAGCATAATCCCCCAATAGCCAGCATAATCCCCCCATAGCCAGCATAATCCCCCAATAGCCAGCATAATCCTTCAATAGCCAGCATAATCCCCCATAGCCAGCATAATCCCCCATAAGCAGCAGAATCCCCCAATAGCCAGCATAATCCCCCAATAGCCAGCATAATCCCCCATAGCCAGTATAATCCCCCATAGCCAGCATAATCCCCCAATAGCCAGAATAATCCCCCATAAGCAGCAGAATCCCCCATAGCCAGCATAGTCCACCATAAGCAGCAGAATCCCCCATAGCCAGCATAATCCCTCAATAGCCAGCATAATCCCCCATTGCCAGCATAATCCCCCATAAGCAGCAGAATCCCCCAATAGCCAGCATAATCTCCCAATAGCCAGCATAATCCCCCATAGCCAGTATAATCCCCCATAGCCAGCATAATCCCCCAATAGCCAGAATAATCCCTCATAAGCAGCAGAATCCCCCATAGCCAGCATAGTCCACCATAAGCAGCAGAATCCCCCATAGCCAGCATAGTCCACCATAAGCAGCAGAATCCCCCATAGGACGGGCCCGGCGTTAAAAAAAAATAAAAAGCCAGTACTCACCTATCTCCCCGCAGCTCTGAAGAAGCGCGCTCGACTCCGTCTTCTCCTGGCACAGGCGGCGTGACGTCATCACGGCGCGCAGGCAGCGTGGTGACAATCACGTCGCCTGTGCTGCATATGTGCCCGCGATATTAAAGGGCCTGTGCTGCATTCCGCCCGCGATTAAAGGGCCCGCCGGCACTGAACTGTCAGTTCAGTGTCGGCGGGGCCGACGGGCCGGGTCAAGCACAGTGTGCGCCCCTGCTTTGCCGCCCCCTAGCTGCCGCCGCCTGAGACGGAGGCTCAAATCGCCTCATTATAGCGGCGTCCCTGCATACTTTGTACAACAGGAACCACACATTGGAATTGCGACTGAAGTTTGGGTGGAGATTTGGATACATTTACTGAAAGCAGATTAGTACATACTTTGTACAACAGGAACCACACATTTTTATTGCGAATGACGTTTAGGTGGAGATTTGGATACTCTGGGGGTGTGCAGAGATGAAGAACAGCTGGAAAGCGAGGAAGAGGTTCGAGGGGAAGGGGCGACGAAAGTAGTGGGTGAAGGAAGATCAGACATGGAAGTAGAGGCAGGTTGAGACACATTAGCAGGAGAGGGGGGATGGACAAACAAAGTTTTGTTTTTTTTCTTCTTGGGGCAGGAGTCCCTTGCATGGAACCACTTCTGTGTGACCGCCTTGAGCTGGTGGACCGTGGCCTTGATACATAAAAACACGGAATGTCAGTCACCTGTCTCATGCTCTGTGGTGTCAGTGGAGGTGGTGGGAGGAGAAGTGGTGGCGGTGCTCAGAGGAGGACAAGTGGTGGCGGTGGTCCAAGGACAAGTGGCATCTGTGCTCCTAAACTGTTGCTGAGTGGTGGCGGTACTCCTAGATGGAGAAGTGGCATCTGTGCTCCTAAACTGTTGCTGAGTGGTGGCGGTACTCCTAGACGGAGAATGTGGCATCTGTGCTCATAAACTGTTGCTGAGTGGTGGCGGTACTCCTAGAGGGAGAAGTGACATCTGTGCTCCTAAACTGTTGCTGAGTGGTGGCGGTACTCCTAGACGAGAAGTGGCATCTTTGCTCCTAAACTGTTGGTGAGTGGTGGTGGTACTCCTAGAAGGAGAAGTGGGGGCAGTGGCCCAAGCAGGTACTGCGGTGGCGTGAGTCCAAGACTGCGGATCAGTGTCTGTGGTGGTGGTGGTGTTCCAGACAGGAGCAGCGCTTGCCATGGTGGTGGCGACGGTGGAGTGTCCAGCAGTACTCGGACTTGTGGTGGTGTAGTGGTGACTCGGAATACTGGTGGCCGTGCAGTGGTATGCAGAAGTCGGTAGTGATGTGTGGCGAGTCAGTGGTGGCATAGTTGGATATGCAACCACTGACTGCTGCACGTACCGATTCTGCTGCATAGCCTGCAAGTAAGCAGTATTGCAGGCCTGCAACACACTCAGCTGTTGCTCAGGACTAAGGTGTTCCGCCATGCCCCGTTCAATTTTACTGAAAAAATGGTGCGCTGGTCTGTTGAGGTCAGCCTCCAGGCGATCAAGCCGCTGGTCAACCGAGTGGAAAGCGGTGTTCCATGTGGGTAAAAACCCCGTTCCATTAGTGAAAAACCGCTTTCCACTGTGCCTGACAGAGACTTCATACTGCCATGAAAGGCTCGCTCAAGTGCATGAACTCGAGCAAGACATTCCTGTCCAAGGCCCTCTGCCGTTGGCGGGAAGTGCCCGCATAACCAGTGGCAGAGACCTGGGACAGGGGGAATACCTGACTGACCAGCTTCCTGGTCACAGCTGTCCGTGTTGCTGACCTGCAAGTTGCTTCCAGGCTGTTGGATGGCTGGACGGGTCCAACGTCGTCCGATGAAGGACCGCTTCAGGGACAGGCTGCATGGTGCTGCTCCAGGTGCTGTGGAAAGAAAAGAAAAACATTACTATCATGCATTTACAAGAAACATCAGCTGTGGAATAGAAAAGCACTGATTATAAAAATTAAAACATTTTTGGAAAACTTACGCTCTGTGGCAAGGACCGGTCTCAGGAACGCCAACTCGCGATAGTAGCGGTATTTCCTTCTGGCCCTTGCTGCTGAACCACTGCGAACCTGTCCCTCTGCACGAACATCAGTGTTGAAGCGGTCCTTCATCGAGCGCCAACGCGTGCGGACTTTGTTCACTGTAGGAAAAAATATATATATATTTTACAATACAGTCAGGGCAAAATCTGTGTCATCACACACAGGAGTGAAAATGGCAAACAGTCAATGCAGCATAAAAAAAAAAAACATACACAGCATAGCAATAGAATACACAATGCAGTCACTGTTGAACCAGATGACACTGTTGGGTTTGCAGGTAGAATATATCTACCAGCAAACCCATCAGTGCCATCTGGAACAAGAGTGAATGCAGCATAAAATAAGCAATAGAATGCACAGCATAGCAATAGCATACACAGGGCAGTCACTGTTGAACCAGATGACACTGTTGGGTTTGCAGGTAGAATATATCTACCAGAAAACCCATCAGTACCATCTGGAACAAGAGTCACGGCGGCATTACAGAGAATTAAATACTTACTAAAACATCTTTTTGAGGTTTGGAGAGGCGCTGTCCCAGCCATCCATCAACGCTGCGGCCACCTCGTTCCATAGCCGCCGGCTCACCACATTGTCCTTGTACTGCGGATCACGGCTGTCCCACAACGGGACACGCTCATGGACCTGGCAGATGAGGGCCTCGTTGTCCACATATAGGTCCTCATCTCGTTGTGGAACCTAGAAGAAACAAAAAAAAACATTAAAATGTTGTATATATTTCAGAACTAAAAAAAAGATGGAAAAAAAATAAAATAGACATTCAAAGGCTATATACTTACATTCCGTCTCGCCACTGGGACTTGACTCGGCTACGACTGCTCCTGCTGTGACTCCTCAATGTCCGTGTCCGACGATTTCTGAAAAAAGGAACCAAAATTTTAGCCATTTGTAGATTCTGCAGCTATACTTACCCAAAGGCAGGAAGATACTCACATCATGCTCTGCTTGGGCCAGTTCTTGCCGGGATGGGGAATATTGGGATCCAGAAGAAGACATGCTGCAATAAAAAAATACAAAGCATGAGTACATCTTTTTACATTGGAAAGGACAGGCAGTCATTTGGTTCAAGAATACTCACATTCTTGCACTTTGGATCTGTCTTGGCTGTTTCTTCCACGCAGTTTAGTAGGGGTCCACGCTGTTTTTTCAGGCTGTAGTAGGGGTCCAGGAGCAGTGTCTCCAGGCTGTGTAGTATGGTCCAGGCTGTATTTTCACGCTTCTGTAGGGGTCCAGGATGGATCTTCCAGACTGCAGTGTCTCCAGGGCAGTCTGAGTAGGGGTCTGTCTGG
>JARQOD010000003.1:96658380-96698505 GCA_033576555.1 Oophaga sylvatica
TCCACCCCCAATTGTTTTTTTTCCAAAGGGAAACCCCCCCAAATTTTTTGTGCAATTTGTCCTAGTGGGGAATCCCCATAGGGGGGTTAAACCTCTATTTTGAGCATGGCAAGCTGAAGGGGGAAGGAGCCCTTTTTTTAAATGCAGTTTTAGGAAAATGGTCTGCGGGGTCATTCACGTTTGGAGGCCCCTGATGTCCTAAACAAAAACCCCCCCAAGTACTCCATTTGGGAAACTAGCCCCCCAAGTAACTTATCTAATTGTTGAGCACTTTGAACCCCCAAGGCTTCACAAAATTTTTATAACTAGCCCCGGAAAAAAAAAAATTTTTTTTTTTTTCCAAAAAAAATTTTTTGCCCCAAATTTTTTTTTTTTTAAATTTTGGAAACTAGACCCCCCAAGAATTATCTGATTTGGGGTGAAAAATTTCCCCCCCCCAAAAGGCTTCACAGAAGTTTAAACGTGGACCGGGGAAAAATAAAAATATATTTTTTTCCAAAAAAATAATTTTTTGCACCCAATTTTTTTTTTATGGGGGAAAACGGAGAAATGGACCCAAAAGCTATTGTGCAATTGTTAGTACCGATATCCCTTTTGGGGGGGGAACCACTATTTTGACGCATGGCAGAGCTCGGGGAAAAGGAGCACCGTTTTTAAATGCAAACTTTGATGGAATGGTTTGGGTGTCATGTCGCGCTGGAGAGCCCCTGATGGCCTAAACAAAGAAACCCCCCAAATACCCCATTTTGCAAACAGACCCCCAAGGAACTTATCTAGAGTGTGGTCCATTTAAACCCCCCAAAAGGGCTTCAAAAGTTTATAATGTGAGCCGTGAAAAAAAAAAAATCATATTTTTTTCCACAAAAATTACCTTTTTGCCCCAAATTTTATTTTTCAAGGGAAAACAGGAAAAAGGCCCCCAAAAAAGTTTTTGCTTTTGTCCGAGACGCTTACCCCATATGGGGGGGGGGAACCTGTGATCCCCTTTTCAGCATCTTTGGGGGGCACAAGAACAAACACAAAAGGGGGATTTGGTTTTTTTTTTACGCCTTCCCTCGGGGGGTATTGTGATTAGGGGACTTTTTCTGGGTCGTCGATTACGCGTACCAGTTTTAAAACCCTTTTTTTTATTTTTTGCTTCGCACACATTTTAAAAATGCTTTTTTGGGGAAAATTTTTTTTAAAAAATTTTTTTATCGCCTATTTTGGACTTAATTTTTCCTATTTCGGCCGACATTTCTGGGGGTTTTTTTTGCGGGACACTGACTTTTTTTTTGGGGACCTATTCGGGCCAAAAAGTTTTTTGATCGTTTCCTATTCCTTTTTTTGGAACGAATGAAAAAAAACAGCAATTCAGAATTTTTTTTTTTTTTTTTTTTCCCTCCTTCCTGGTTAAAATTAAAAAAGCAGCTTTTTTCTTCGGGTAAATAGGGACGGCATTCCCCTTTTTTATATTTTTTTTTATGTTTTGGCGTTTTTTACACAATAAAAAATTTTAAAAAAAATAAATTTTTTTTGCATCTTTTATTCCGCAGCATAACTTTTTATTTTTTGCTGATGATGCTGTATGGGTTTTTTGGGGGGGCAAGATGACGTTTTCAGCGGTACCAATTATTTAAACTGACTTTTTGATCGCTTTATGCACTTTTTCCAACTAAATATACCGTTTAAAATAAATTTACAATTTTTTGTTTTTTTTTTTACGGCTTTCACTAAAGGGGGGTTAATTGGTTTGCTTTTATGAGGGGGTTTTTTACGACGTGGCGATACCAAAAAATTTTATTTTTTTTTTTTTTATTTTTTTTTTAAAAAAAAATGTGTATTTTTTGGGGATTTTTTTTAAATTATTTTTTAATATTTTTTTTACAATTTTTTTTAAAAAAGATTTTTTTAATTGTCCCTTTTTGGGTTTTTACTTTTTTTTACTTTTTTTTTCAGTTAAATGCTTGCAATGCTCGGAAAAAACAATGCATTGCAACTAAGTGGAAGCGCTGTGACAATGATCACAGCAGCTTCCCGACTAAATGACCCGGGGTTGTCTGACAACCCCCGGGGGATCAAGGCAGATATCGGCCCCGCAAAACATTGCAGGGTTCCGATCTAGGCAAAGGGACCCCGACCCCTGCCCCCCCCGAGCCTGCGTCGCGCCGATCCAGCAGTCGGGGGTTAACACCAAAAGGGGGGGGGGGGCTCCGTCCGGCTGCATTCGGAAGCCTGGCCCTGCAGCGCCGGTCCTGCAGATCGCGTGGGGGAAACGAAATTTTTGCTTCTCCTGCCGTTCCCCCCGCTGGTTTTGGCAGTCAGATTTTCTGACCAAGACAGCGCTGTAGGTGGGGGCCAACGGCAAAGGCCCCCCCAAACCCCTTGCCGTGCCGTCCCCTGTCTGTGACAGCTGTCCACTGATCTACCACTGCGTGTTTACACCAGTGGAATCAAAGCCAGACGGCAGAGTCCGTCCTGGTGCCGAACTGACACCTTGCCCCGACGGGGTCCCTCATGGACATTAAGGGGGGTTTAAAAAACTCAGCTGAAAAGTGTTCTGTGACATTTTTTCATGACCCGTTTTAAAGGGATCCGTTAACAAGACGTCGCCATCTTTGGGGAACTCAGGTAGTGGTGAGCATCAGACATCCGAGGTAAAAATTTAAATCGCTGGGGGCCCCAAAAGACGACAGGAATTGGACAACATAAAGAAAAAAAAAGAGACTAAAGAAAAGACAACGGATTTTTATTTGTGAAGAAAGAAGAAAAAGAAGAAGATAACAAGAAAGGGGGGGTTTGGAAGGTTTTTTTTCCATTTTTTTTTTTTTTTTACTCTTTTTAAAAGGAATTTACTGGGGTTTTCTAAAATATGAAGGATTTAAAATGTTAATTAATTTTAACTGCTAAAATTTAAAATCTTATCTAAATTTTTAAAAAATTTTTTTTGTTCATTAGTTTTAAAGTACCCTGACACAAAATAATCCTAGATTTTTTTAGTGTTTAACCCTGATGCTCAGTTTTACTCTTTTCGTAGTTTACTGAAAATTTTTTTTAATTTTTAGCGATTGGTAATTTAGATTTTTCATTATTTCAAAACTTCAATTTTTATTTTTTGCATATTGGATACCTTAGTGCAAAAAAAAGCAGTGCACTCAAAAAAACATATTTCCAGCTACACCCACAATCTAAACGCTTCTCTTATATATAATATAGCGGAGTGTTCTTTTTTGGGGGTTTTAAAAAACAATTATGAAATTGCTATAATCCTTTGATTGTATTGCTCAATTATACGCGACATTCTATGTTAGCAGCTGCACTATATATAGTGTGATTGCACTTCTTTGTGAAAAACTGCAATTGTTTATTTATGAAAAAGCTACCCCCGGGTTTAAATAACTGCACGGGATATAATATAACGCACTCCTTCAAAAAACAGCTGTCCTTCCATAAAAACAAAGTTTACTTATGTAACGGCCAGATGCCAGATATTTAAAGAACCTATTATCATATATTACAAACCCCCAAACGTGTGTGTATAAATCAACATTCTTTTAAAAAAAAAACAAACAAAAAAAAAAAAACAGATAGAAAGTTATAGCAATTTCTATATCCCCTTTTGATTCCTTGAAAACTAAAAAAAAAGGGGTTTCAGGGAATTCTATTTTAAATCCTCTACTAATAATACTAAAAAAAAAAGGGAGTTTTTTACAAAAAAAACCATCAATTATCCCTATTCTCTTACCTATGAAACTAGATCGCCCATTAAAAAAACGAATGGGAAACCTTTTTTGTCTGAAGGGCCCCAAAAATTACGAAAAAAACCAAAAGGGGAAAAAAGCTCAAAAAAATCTTCTCCCGAAAACAATTTCTTTGCAAAATTGTCCGGGGGTGTTGCGGCGGAGATCGTCGCGATTGCACCCCCCGACTTCAACACGAGTTTTTGGTGCTGGGGTTTTGGGGGACTGAGGGAGTTAATTTTTTCTCTCTCGGTGTGGATGGCCCCCTCGCCCACGCTTTTAAGTTTTTAATTACTTCCTTCATTACCTCTGGTCTGCTGGGAAGCGCCGGGGAAAGCATTCTTTAACCCCGCAGAGCGGACGTTTCTGGAAGACTTAAGCTAAGAGTGCCTTTTTGGGTTTTTTTTCCCCCCTCGCTTTTTGTTTATCTCTTAACCTTTTTGTTCCTCTGTAGGGGGAATTTTGAAAAAAAAACGGTTTTTTTTTCCCCGTCTGTCTCGTTTTTCTTAGATGTGTTTTTGCTGGACCTGCCCTTTCCCCCGTGGGTAATCGGGGGCCTTCTCAGGACTGTTTTCCGTGGTCGGGGTCTACAGGGGACGGGGTTTTCGCTGGGGCCGCCTTGTACCTTAACAGTACCCCAGGTAGAGGGCTAGTCGGGGCCCCAGTTCAGGTCAGCATAGACCCCTCCCCTCTACCGAGACGCGGCTTTTTCAAAATATAACCACAAACATAGGATATTTTGTCAGGTAAGCATCGGCAATATATTTAAGTTGATATTTCTATTATATGAAATATAGAATGTTGTCCATTAATATATGTTACTATCATAGAATATATCGTTATACGTCGGACATTTTCACCGGCCCCAAAAGTTCTCCCCCACCAGGGGTCCATTTCCCATTTTGCTCAGCATTTACAGAGTTTGCCCCTGGAGCTGACGGGCGTTAAGTCCAAGTTTTGCCCCCGGGAGCAAACCAGATTGAACCAAAGGAGCCTCCCACGGTTCATGGTGGTCGGACAAATTTTTTTACCTTCCGGGGGGGATGTAAATTTATTTTTGGGAACCCCGGGCTTGGGGGGGAAGACAAGGGGGAAAAGCACTGCTCTACAGGGGCCCCCCCAACCGGGCTTCCTTTTCCCCGGACTCCCCGGCTCCCAGTCAGTAGATCGATTTTTTTAACCCGGGTCGGTATATAACCCGGGGCGGGGTCCTTGCGAAAAAAAGAAGTAAAACAGCAGGAACGTCCGGGAGGAATTTTCTTCTGGGTTCCGTAATGGGGGCCCAATACTCGTGAATGACCCAGCTCTTGGGGGCCGTTTGTAAGGTTTTTCGACAAATTAAAGATGTGTTCTCAGTAATTCTCCCCCCCCCCATGGAGGCCCCTATGGCCCTTTTTATTCGCCCCTTGATAGACGGCTTCGGGGGGGGGGCGAGGGAACTCCGCCCCCCCTGAGGACTCCACCTTCACTATAACCCTTTATTGAGGGCCCCGGGTTTTTTATAGGGCCAAAAACAGTTGGAGGGGGAAAGTTTCGAGGGAGGGGTCGGGGTGCGCCGCAAAAAAAGGGGAAAGGTTCTTCTGCGGGGGAAAGGGCATTTTGTGGGGGGGGGCCATCCCTACTTTGCGGCAAGGGTCCCGAAAAAAGTTTATCCCAGGTTGGTGTGGACGCAATTGGAGTATTTTTTTGTCCCCAATCCTCTCAGTTTTTGTACCGCGGAAAGTGGGGGTAGGTACGAGAACGAAGGTTTCTGTTTTCTGGGGAGGGGGGGGGGCCGCGCAATCTGGTGGACCTCGGTTTGCCCAGGTGCAAAGGGTTGCAAGAGTGTAGGGCCCAAAACCCACCCATTTCCTATTGCCCCCCAGGCCTCTGGGGAAAAAGGGAGCTTTGTGCAAGCCGTGCAAACTAGACCCTTGAGGGGGGAAACATAAAGAATTTTGTCTTTTTATGTTTGGGGGGGCCTTCCCCTCCTATTTTGGGGATTCCTTGGGGTTTAAATAAAAAAAAACCCAGTTATTAATTGGAATCCGAGAGATAACCCGGGGGTGAATTTTGCAATTAACTGCATAAAAAAGGTCATGGGGGGGTCGTCCTAGAACCTTTCCCCTTTTTTGGGGACTTTGAGGGTGTTTTTTCAGGGAAGGGTGTCAAAATTTCCTCCCACGCGCATTGACTGTGAAAAAAAATTGTTCCTGATGCTAATTTCCAAAACTGGGGTTTTTAACCTTTCGGGGCCGAGAGGCAACTATGAAGGTTTTTTTTGGGGAAATCTGGAAAAAGGGAAATTGACCTTCTCTTCCCCAGTCCCCCGGGGGGGTTTTTCTTTGTGAAGAAAAAAGGGGGAGGCCTACGCCCTTCTGATTTCCGTTTAAAACGGTTTTTCCCGGGCCGAGTCCTACCGCTCCACTTATTCTGATCCTTTAAAACAGATTGGGGCCCCAAAAAGGTTTTTCTAATTTGGGTCTGGGGGGGGTATAATCTGATTGGATAAAGGAGGGGGAGATGGAAGACGGCGTTAACACCCGGGGGGACATTAGAGAACCTTGTCAGTTTTTTGGTCTGACACTCCCCCCGGGGGGGTTTAAATTTTTTTTTTTACATCTTTCGTACCTAGGGACAGTTTTTTGTCATTTTTCTAATGACATCTTAATTACTCGCCGATCTTGTGTCTCATCGGGAGCATTGAGACGGTGTTGCGATCTTGCAGACAATAAACTGACGCCAAATGGGGAAGTGTTTTCCCCCGTACAAAAACTTCATTTTTAATTCCGGCCCTTTCCCGGGTTTTTTCCGTTTACCCTGGGAAATAAAGGGGTGGTTTTAATGGATCGGCCAGGGGGCAAAGCACTGCACGTTTCCGGGGTTTTTCTAATCCCCGGGGAAATTTTTCGAATTTCTCATCCTTGTCAAACCTCTCACTGAAAAGACAAAAAAAGGGCGGATTTTTATGGTCTGCAAAGCTTGTCAACATTTTCCTCCTTAAAAAAAATTTTTTCTTCACACCCATACCATCCAACCATGCATCACAACCGTTCATTGTGGAGGAACGCAACTGACTAGGGGGGGTTTTCGGAAAATTTTTCAAGGTCCGTCCCCGGTAAAGGGACCCCTTTCGCTTTCCTCTAAAAAATTGCGTCCCCAAAGGAATTTATGTCGGAATAGGAACTCTTGGCCATTAAGTTGGCTTTAAAGGTGGCGTCACTTTTTGGAGGGGCATCACCCGTCACCTCTTTATGATCACAAAAACCCTCTGTATTTAGGTCTGCAAAACTCAATTCCAGACAACAGGGGTCTTTTTTTTTCCAGGTTTTTTTGTCGCACTATCCCCGGGGGGTCAAAAAATGAAAGGGCTGAGCTTACTCGATTTCCCGGGGGGCCGGGAAGACGGATGACCCGGTTTTCCTTTTTTTCGGAGGGTTTGGGTGTCGGCTGAAGCTGGGGCTTGAGGAGGGGGTATTGGAGGGGGGGGATCCCCCTTTGGGGGACCTCCAGGGAGACTTTTTTTTTCCAGATCATTAAGAAAAAAAGTTAGGGGGCACATCAAATTCGCTTTGGCGGGCACCGGGGGGAAAGCAACTGTAAATCTCGTTTCCCCGGGTTTTTTGGGGGCCCAACTTAAAAAAAGGGGTGTAACTTTTGTCGCCCCTTTGGGGGAGTGTGCGTCTAATCCCCACATACCCGCCGTCGGGGCCCTTTTCCGTTGAAAATCCCGGAGCGTCCCCGGTCCCATCGTCTAGGGCTTTATTCGGACCTCCCTCCGCTTCAGGGGAAAAATTCAACATTGTAGTTGCGGTTTTGCAAAAAGGCACATTTAATTTTTCTTTCCCGCTCTTCCTAAAATAAAAAAATTGGGAAGTGTTCATTGGGGGGGTTTTTAGACTTACGGGGTTCCTTCCATGTGTGTCGGATCGGGGGCTCAGTTTTTTTCCAAATTCTGGAAGCATTTTTTTCTCGTCGGGGGGGGCATTTTTATTTTCTTTTGGGTTTCATCCGCAACAATGGTCAACAGAGCATCTGAATCAGAGCTTAGAGACTTCCCGGGGGTTTTGCTCGAAACCAAGGGACGGGGCTTCTTTTTTGCCTCGCGATTCGCTTTTAACAAAGGGGGAGGAGTCCATGGTAACCCCTTTTTTGGGCATTGGTTTTTTACCCCCATTTTTTTTTTTTAAAGGGGGGGGGGTTTTCGGGTTCCCCGGGGGGGAACGATTTTCGCGCACTGCTTCAGTGTGGAGAGGAGTGTTAAAAAATCTGAGCACTATGGGAACCGAACAACGTTTTAGGGGAATTTTCCAAAAGTGTGAACGATCGGGGATGGTTGTTACCAAAAAAATTTAAAAATTAAGGTTTCCCCCGGGGAAATCGTCCCAGATTTATGGGGGCCCTACAGGATCATTAAATTTAAACCGTGGTTTCCGTCTTTACCCCCCTCGTTTAAACCACATTGTTTCCACAAACGTTGTTTAAAAGGGGGATTTTCACCATTTACCCTCACCTCTACCTCCCCCCCGTGGGGTCAAGGGGAATTTTTTAGTTTCAGGTATCGAAGACATTGACTCACGTCTGAACCCGGGGCCCTTCAGTACCTTGTCATTTGGGGGGGGAGGTCCTGGAAGGATGGGGGTTTTTGCATCGGATATTAAAGCAACCGATTGGTTCGGGCCTTCCACATACTCACCCAAAGACCAGGCCCCCAGGGTCCGAGGCCCCCCCCCCCCCGTAAAGGGGGGGGCTGTCACGGGGTGTCGCGGCGGAGATCGTCGCGATTCCACCCTACTTGCACAGCTGGTTCTGGTGCTGGGTGTTTTTCGGCACTGAGGGAGTTAATTCTTTCTCTTCGGGGGGTGGCTGCCAGCCTCGCCCAGCTGCGTTTTATGTTTTTTAATTGTTTCCCCTTAATCCTCGGGGTTCGGGGGAATTTTTCCGTGAAGCTTTATTCAGACCGCAGAGCGGATGTTTTGAAACTTAAGCTAAAGTGCCTTTGTTTTTTTCCTCTCCTCGCTTTTTTTTTATCCCCTTTTAACCTTTTTGTTCCCCTGTATGGAATTTTTTTTGAAGGCAGTGTTTTTTTACCCCTGTCTGTCTCGTTTTTTTTTTGCTGTTGTAAGCTGTGACCGCCCACCCCCCGTGGGGGGAATAGGGTCCTTTGGGGCAAATTTAAAAGGGGGCGGGGATTCAGGGGACGGGTTACGCTGGCGGCTGGACCTCTGTACCTTAACAGCCCCCAGTAGAGGGACTATCGGGGCCCCCGTTCGGGGGCGCATAGACCCCGGTCCACCTCTTCCGAGACGGGTGAATACACGTAGACCCACAATAAAGGAAAAATGTCGGGGAAGACATTGCTGGAGTACTTTACATGTGATATTTTTTATTATTTTTAAATAAGAATTTTTCACATTAGATTTTTACATCAAAAAATATCTGTTATACGTGTGACAATTAATTCTTCTCATCCAAAAGACAGCAGAAAAAAATTAGAGATGGTTTTACCAATCTCAAAAAGGGGGCTACCTGTAACATTCGGGGAGTTTTCTCTCAAGGTACCCCAAAAAACCCTTACCAAAAAAAGGTCCAACGGCCCCCAGTTTTTCAGATCTCCCCCTTTTTATTTTTTTAAATTTTGAGGTTTTCTCACTTCTGATACGGGTTTTTTTAAAGGGGGGACTTCAAATTTTTTTTCAAGCCCTAAAAGGTTAATTACTGTGTTTAAAAACAGAAAAAAATTTTTCAAAAGTGGGGGGAAAATTTTCCAACAGATTTGAAGAAAAATGAATAAAAAAACTCAAAGTGGAGACAAAGTACCCCATTCAAAAAAAAATTGGAAAAAAAAGGAGAGATCAGTTTTAAAAATCCAATTGGAGATTTGGGGGACCGGGGTCCCCAAAATAATATCAAACTTAAGGGTACCGAGACCGTCAAAAGGGTGACCTGATAAAAATTTTGTAAAATCTCTGTTCAAAAAGTGACCCCCCCCCCTTTCCGACATTCAACTACAATGAAGAATACATATTCCCCCCTCCAAAGGGGAATTCCTCAGGATAAACCTAGGAGTCATTATGAGTTTTTGTTTTTCGAAACAAAGTAAAATTTAAAATTTATTAGGGAAAAAGGTACTTTCCAATCCCTACGAAAGGATTAAAGTATTTGCATTTTTTCCCGCTCCACTATGGGGCCCGAAAGCATTTCGGGGTTACCATAAAATTGGAGACTTGGGATACCAAGAGGGGGTTTTCCTACAATTGATGTATGGAAAGGAGGAAAAAAAAAATTTCTCCTAATCTGAAAAGGGAAAAGACTTTCTCTCTTTCACCCAAAAAAAATTAAAAAAAAGGGGGAAATTTACACAAAAATTAATTGGCCCCCGGGGGTTCTGCCAAATTTTTCTTTTTCCCCCAATTTTTTTGGGGAAAATTAGTTTTTTCCCGGGGGCCCCCTATTTTTTGGGGCATTTATTAAATAGTGTTTTTGTTGATTCCTTTTGTTCTATCTATTTGACTTTTTAAAATTAGCAAACTTTCTTCCAGACTTTAACACATTTTGGTTTTGATCTGTTCCGTGAGGAGTTGAACCTTTTTTTCCTATAATAAGAGGCTTGAATAGCCCTTTTAAACCAAATCAAGTGAAAGAGGTTAAAATTAAATAAGGGGGACATGTTTTTAAAGAGGGCAAATTCCACGAAAGTCATCTCCTTCAACACAAAAAATTTCCCATTCCCCCTTTCAGTCTTTGGGTTTTTAAGAAAAGGGGGGTTTTACAATAAAAATACAAGCTTGAGTTTTAATTTATTAATGGGAGCTGATCAAAGGACATTTTCACTTTTAGTTGGGAAAAAAAAAAGAAGGCTTTTTTTAATAGCAAACATTTATGCTCCCCTAAACAAACAAATCTCCTTTTTAAAAAATAATTAAAAAAGACAACATAAACAAGGTGAATAATAAAATTGAATGGAAAAGTGTATCTTCGTACCGTGTTTTTCCAGAATAGAAAAATTTTAGACTTAATCCTCAGTGGTTATACCTTAATGGTATGAAAAGAGGGGAAAAAATTCAAGCTTTCGAGACTACAGGGCTCTTTATCGGCTAACTAATACAACATTAAGAATCACATAAAAAATTTTATTTTATCTAAACTTCATTTATGTTAATCCCTCTGCCATAATGACAGTTCTGTTCTTTCCTTTTTCCTACCATTGCTTTTTTTTTGTGTATTTTGTGATAAATATGGATTTTTCAGATGTTGTATTAGTCTATGCCGAGAAGAACCGAGTAGTCCAAAAGCTTTCAATTGTTACCATTTTTTCAGTTTGCCTTAAAAGGGATCAACCACTGAGGACTCTAAGTCAAATTTTTTCAAAAATAAATTTGGTTTTTTTTAACCCCCTCGCCATCGACGTACATTCCCCATGTGACCCGGACCTAATTCCCTGGGCAATAGTACGTCATGCCCTTTAATGCGACACGCGATTAAAGTCACGGGATCCATTAAAAACCGACCCATTTTACCCTAGGAAGATGATCGGCATCCCGGGCTGCGCCCCCCTTCCGGCCTCCCACGCTGTGATTGGCTGTTCAAACTGAACAGCCAAAACGCACCCCTTTCCCTGTTTCACCAATCAGAGGGGGTGAAACAGTGAATCCCAGGGGGGGTGAGTACCGATTACTCGATCCTGGGGCCGGGTCTAGCACTATCAGACCCCCCGGATTGGCGCGATCCCGATCATACGTCGCGCCAACCCCGGGCACAGAAGGGTATTACCGCGCGTGCCCCCCGGGGTTCCTGCGGGATCGGGCTATAAAAGCACGATCCAGGGGAACTAGGAGGGGCCTAGGGGGGCCTCAGGTGATTGCGCGATCGTGTTTCGTCGATCGCGCCAATCCAAGGCACACCGCGGCGGGGGAGCGCTGTGCCTTGCTGCTGACATCCGGGGGGGTGCTGTAATAGCCCGATCCTGGCTGGATCGTGCTGAAAACACCGCCGGGCGTGGGGCCAACGGCCCCCCGTAGGGCCGCAGGGCTGATTGGGGATGATGACATCGTCGATCGCGAATTTCACGGGACGCAGCGGTCTGATCGCTGTTGACCGCCTTGCCCTGCAGGTACCTGGCTGCTCCCTGGCTGTGCCCCCCGGGGTTGGAGCGTGAGCTCCGACCGGGGCAGTTGCCGGGGTAACCAGGAGAGTCGATTGGGGGAAATCTGTTTGAGGATCCCCCAACAGGGGTCAAGAAGCAAATTTGACGCTCTGTCCCCTGTTCACCGGGCTCTGCCGGGGAAATTGACCGTTCTGCAGGGCTCACACTTGCTGAGGATTCCGCAGACTATACAACAGATCCTCCTGTGGGGCCCTTGTGGCTGAAGACAGAAAAAAAAGACAGAAAAAAGAAGACAGAATAAAGAAAAAAGAAGATAGAAAAAAAAAGAGACTACAACCGTAATGTTGACCCCCCTTTTCCCCCTCCCCATCCCCCTTCCCCCCCCCTTTTTTAAAAAAAAAAAAACCCCCCCACCCCCCCTTTTTGCCGCCTCCGTGCGCACACCCACCGCCGAGCGTTGATTGGTGACCATTTCCCCGATTTTTAACACCGTGTCTCAGCCCCCTTTTTTTCGCCACCTCCGTGCGCACACCCGCACCGGGGGAATTTTTTTAAGTACGCGTTCCCCTTTCAGAGTCGCGTCCGGGGTTTCCTTTTTTCACCCCCCCTTTCGCCGCCTCCCCGCGCACACCCACCGCCAGCGTTTTATTGGGACGCTTTCCCGATCAACACCGTGTCTCAGCCCCCCTTTTTGGGCCCCTCCGTGCGCACACCCTGCAGCCGGCGAACTTTATAAAAGACGCCTTCACTTTCAAGCTCGCGCCGGGGTGTTTTCCTTTTTTTTTTTTTCACCCGCCTTTGCCCGCCTCCGTTTCCACTTAGCAGCCGCCGAATTTTGTAAGTGACCATTCATTTTCAACTCTGCCGGCTGTTTCCTTTTTTTTTTTCACCCCCCCCCTGCCCACTCCTTTTGCGCCCCTCCACCCCGAATTTTTAAAGTGACACGTTCACTTCAGAGCTCGCACCGTTTTTTTTTCCTTTTTTTTTTTTTTTTTTTTTTCCTTTTTTTTCACCCCCTTTGCGCCCCTCCTTTTTTCCACATTACACCGCCAAATTTTTTACAAGTGCACAGTTACTTATCAGAGCTGCCCGGGGTTTTTTCCTTTTTTTTTTTTTTTTAAACCCCCTCCCGCCCACCCCCTTTGCCCACATCTACAGCCGCCGAACTTTGACAAGTGCACATTTTACTTATCAGAGCTCGCCCCGGCTTTTTCCCTTTTCTTTTTTTTTTTTCCTTTTTTTTTTTCCCCGTTTTTTTCGCCGCCCCGTTTCCACATTTAGCACCGCCGAACTTTGACAAGTGACCGTTCACTTATAGAGCCGCACGGCTGTTTTCCTTTTTTTTTTTTTTTTTTTCCTTTTCTTTTTCACCCGCCTTTGCCCGCCTCCGTTTAAAAATTTGCAAAACCGCCAATTTGATAAGGGGTAGTTCACTTATCAATCTCGTGCCGGCTGTTTTCCTTTTTTTTTTTTTCCCCCCTCCCGCGCCCTCCTTTGCCCAAATCAGCACCGCCGAATTTGACAAGTACACGAAAATTATCGGGGTCGCCCGGCTGTTTTTTTTTTTTTTTTTTTTTCCTTTTTTTCACCCGCCTTTGCGCCGCCCCGTTTCCACATTAGCAGCCGCCGAATTTAATAAGTGACGATTTTACTTTTCAGATCCGTGCCGGCTGTTTTTCCCTTTTTTTTTTTTTTCCCCCCTCCTTGCCCCATCTAGCACCACCCCAACTTTGATAAGTGACCATTCACTTATCAGAGCTAGGGCCGCTTTTTTCACTTTTTTTTCACAGGCATTTTTTTCTCCCCATTTTTTTTTTTTTTTAGATTTTTTTTTTCAGCATAGTTTACACCAAGCACTCCCCCCCCCCCACACATACACAGTTATCAATAAATACCCCAACACCACATTACAAAAAAATGCCCACCCCCCTTCGTCCAACACGCTTTTCCCCAGGGAGGAGGCATACGCTTTTTGCCCCGACACTGATCGAGGGAGGCCCCCACTTTTTTTTTTTTTTCAGATTCCTCCCCCTCCTTTCCCCCTTTCCCCCCCTCATCTTCCTCCCGGGTCTGCGAACCCCAAAACCACCCCCCGGGGACGAAGAGAGGCATCTGCCCCATTCCAGAAGACGAAGATGAAGCCGAACCGAACCAGGCCCCCGCGGCCCGGTGGACCTCGCCCCCCGAAAATTACGACCACTGATTCCTATTTTGGGCAGAATCAGGAATAGGTTTGACCCAGGCCCCTCAAAAAAATAGATTTTTTAAAAAGTTTTTTCTTGAGGATTTTTTAACCCAAGGGGGAGCAAACAAATTTGTACGCTGTCAATTTTTGGAGCAAAACCCCTTCATCATATCTAACTGGTCTCCGTGACGCAGTTGAATTGATGCAGTTTTGGGCCGGTTTTTACAGGGGGTCTTGAAGAAGCCAGAATTTTGGCAAATTGGGGTGTTGATATTTTATATAACGCTCCTTTTCCAATGGTCAGGGCCCGGACCGTTTTGAGGCCACCAAAATTTTTGATTTTAACGATAATCACGTGTCCCCCCGAGAACCCCAATTTTTTACCGTCTTTTCAAAGTTCGGGCCGGTCATCAAAATTTTTAACAAAAATTTTCTAAAATTAGGCCAAAAAAGGGGCTTTGGCGGGATAGTCCTTGGTTCATTTTAAGGGGGGCCCGGGGTTTCCTCAGACCTCCCCCAAAAGGGGGGGGAAGACGAATCAAACCTACAAATTTGAGAGTCCCCCGGGGGGAACTCACCTTTTTTAATTTAGAAGGAAGGACACCAGGATTAAACCCCCCCCGAGTGTCCCCTGTCCGGGAGTGGGGGAAAATTTGTGGGGTTTTTTTGGGGGCACCCCTGGGGGAAAAAGGGTTTTCACCCTACACCGAAACTTTTTTTCCCACACCCACTCAAAATCCCTTTTGCGCGGGGAACCCAGCCTGGGGTACCGTCCCAAAAACAAAGGGGCCTCCCAAGACCTCTTGGGCAGATCTCAGAAAGGGTGGGGGCAAGCCAATGAAGGGCCACCTTTGGTGGTAAAATACAAGGACAAGAGGGGTCCTTCCTTGACCACCAACACGGGGGGGGGACGCCCTCAGCCCGACGGGGTTCTACACGGCCGCAAACCGGATGTGACTTGGGTACAACAAATACATGGGGGTGTTTCCTCTGATAAAAATCCTCCAACCAAAATGTTTTTTGAAAGGCCAAAGGTGTGGTAAAAGAACGTCCGGACACGCCAAATGGAAATGCTCAAGTTTTTTCCGCTGTCACGATTCACGCCAACCAATACGCTACCTTCAGTTCCGGGTATGATCAAGGCCCTATGTTTGGCCTCAGAAGGAGGGCCCCTACTTCCGAACGAAGGGGCTCGATTGTACCAGGCCAGCATTTCCCGGGGGGGCCGCAAACTGAAAAAAAAGGGGAATCCAAAAAAGGGTCCGAGTGTGTTAAAAAAGGGGAAACGCAAGGACCCATTTTCAGTGCGACAACCGCCCCAAAAACCTGCCTGTTTAAAAGGTTTTTTCTTCTTTTTCCACACCTCCATGCATACTAATTTACTTTCAGGAAAGATTAGTTCCAAGGGGGCACATTAGAGAAGCTTTTGGGGGCTAATTTCTAAATTTGTCACTTGTGGTTTTTTTTTTTTTTTAGGCCAAAGGGGCTCTGCAAAGGAACAGATGCCCGCAGACCATTCCATCAAAGTTGCATTCCAAAAGTACTACTTCCCTTCCGGTCCCCCCCGTGTGCCAAAAGTTTTTCCAATGTGGGGTTACCACGTTCTCAGGGGAAATGGACAACAAAATTTTTTGGGCCCCAATTTTTTCCGTTCCCCTTGGGGAAAAAAAAAATTGGGCAAAAAAAAAAAAATTTTTTGGAAAAAAAAAAAAATTTTTTTTTTTACCAGGGGTTTAAACTTTTTGAAACACTGGGGGGCAAAAAACTCACCAACCCTAGATAAGTTCCTTAGGGGGCTAGTTTTTAAATGGGGTCATTGGGGGGGTTTCCACTGTTTGGCACATCGGGGTTGCTAACGGACATGCGCCGCAGACCATTTTTCCTCAAAGTCTGCATTTTCCCAAAAGTCACTACTTCCCCCTGACCCTCCCCGCCCCAAACAGTGGTTTTTCCCCCAAATATTGGGGGGTCGGAAAACAGGACAAATTTTGGAAAAACCCCAATTTTGGGGGCCCAAAATTTTCCGTTACCCTTGGGAAAATAAAAAATTGGGACTAAAAAAATCACTTTTGTGGAAAAAAAAAATAAAATTTTTTTTTTCACCCCCGGGGGTTATAAACTTTTAGTGAAAAAAATTGGGGGGGTTAAAGTACTCCCCCCCACAAAACCAGTTTGTTTTTCCCTTGGGGGGGGGTTTTTTCCAAAAGGGGGCACTTGTGGGGGTTTTTCCACGTTAGGCACATCAGGGGCCTGCTAACGGAAACCCCGGGGGCCCCCCAAAAACCCTTTTCCTCAAAGTCTGCATTCCAAAACGTCACTACTTCCCTTTTTCCACCCCCCCGTGCACCCAAACAGGGTTTTCCCCCCCAAAATGGGGGGTCAAATACTCAGGAAAATTGGACAAAAAATTTTGGAGTCCAATTTTTTCCCGTTACCCCCCTTGGGAAAAAAAAAATTGGGGGGTAAAAAAAAAACTTTTGTGGGAAAAAAAAAAATTTTTTTTTTTTCGCCAGGGGAAATTTTAAAAATTTAAAAGAAACAAAATTGGGGGGGTTAAAGTCTCACCACACACCTAGATAAGTTCCTTAGGGGGGGTAGTTTCCCCAAAAGGGGGCCCCCTGTGGGGGTTTCCCCCCGTTTAGGCACATCAGGGGGGCCCCCAAAAACCACATGGCGTTCTTCCCAATTCCAGCCAAAATTTTGGGGTTTTAAAATCAAACGGCGCCCTTTTTCCCTTTTACCCTGGGGCCTGCGCCCAAACCCCTGGATTTTTCCCCCCCCATATGGGGTAACAGCGTACTCAGGACAAATTGGGGAACAACTTTTTTTTTTTTTTTTTTGGCCAAAATTTCCCCCCTTTCCCTTGGAAAAAAAAAAAAAATTGGGGCTAAAACGTCATGCTTGTGGAAAAAAAAAATTTTTTTTTTTTACGGCTCTACATTACAAACTTGCGTGAAGCACTTGGGGGTTCAAAAGGCTACCACACACCCAGATAAGTTCCTTAGGGGTTCTATTTTTCCAAAATGGGGTCACATTTGGGGGGTTTCCACTGTTTTAGGCACATCAAGGGGCCTCCAAACGCGACATTTTCGTTCGTTCCCAATTCCACCAATTTTTTTGGAAAAGTCAAACGGCGCCCTTCCCTTTTTGAGCCCGCCGTTCGCCCAAACAGTGTTTCCCCCCCACAATGGGGTATCAGCGTACTCAGGACAAATTGGACAACAATTTTTTTGGTCCAATTTCCCTCTACCCCTTGGGAAAATAAAAAATTGGGGGACTAAAACGCATGCTTGTGGAAAAAAAAAGATTTTTTTTCTTCACGCCTACATTAACAAACTTGCGGAAGCACTGGGGGTTCAAAGAGCTCACCAAATTTTAGGTAAGTTCCTTAGGGGCTAGTTTCCAAAAGGGGTCACATGGGGGTTTTTTTCCCCTGTTTAGGCACATCAGGGGCCCCCAAACGCGCATGGCGTTCCCTTCCCAATTCCACCAATTTTGGTTTGGAAAATCAAACGGCCCCCCTTCCCTTTCGACCCTGCCGCCCCCCCAAAACAGTGGTTCCCCCCACAAAATGGGGTATCACGTACTCAGGACAAATTGGGGCAAAAAACTTTTTTGGTCCAATTTCTCCTCTACCCTTGGGAAAATAAAAAATTGGGGACTAAAACCATGCATAAAAATTTTTTTATTTTTGGAAAAAAATATGTTTTTTTATTTTTTTTCTTTCAGGGGGGGGGGGGGGGGCGCTCTCATTTACAAACTTGCGGGGGAAGCCCTTGGGGGGTTCAAGTGGTACCAAAAAAATCTTGGGGGGGAAGTTTCCTATTAGGGGTTTTAGTTTCCAAAAGGGGGGGGGGGGACATTGGGGGTTTCCACTGTTTAGGCACATCAGGGCCCTCCAAAACGACCCGGGTTCGTTCCCAAATTCCAGCCAATTTTGGTTTGGAAAGCAAACCGCGCCCTTCCCTTTCGACCCTGCCGTGCGCCCAAACAGTGGGGCCCCCCCACAAGGGGGGATCAGCGTACTCAGGACAAGTTGGACAACAACTTTTTTTTGGGCCCAATTTCTCCTCTTACCCTTGGAAAAAAAAAAATTGGGGACTAAAAACACAAGCTTGTGGAAAAAATATGATTTTTTTTTTTTTTCACGGCTCTACATTACAAAACTTGCGGAAGCTTTGGGGGTTCAAAAGTGCTCACCACAAACCAGAAAAGTTTCCTTAGGGGTCCCCAGTTTCCAAAATGGGGTCACATGTGGGGGGTTTCCCCTGTTTTGGCACATCAGGGGCCCTCCAAACGCGACATGGCGTTCGTTCCCAATTCCACCCAATTTTGGTTTGGAAAAGTCAAACGGCGCTCCTTCCCTTTCGAGCCCTGCCGTGCGCCCAAACAGTGGTTCCCCCCCACATATGGGGTATCAGCGTACTCAGGACAAGTTGACAACAACTTTTGTGGTCCAATTTCTCCTCTTACCCTTGGGAAAATAAAAAATTGGGGACTAAAACATCATGCTTGTGGAAAAAAAATGATTTTTTTTCTTCACGGCTCCTAATTACAAACTTGCGTGAAGCACTTGGGGGTTCAAAGTGCTCACCACACATCTAGGTAAGTTCCTTAGGGGGTCTAGTTTCCAAAATGGGGTCACATGTGGGGGTTTCCACTGTTTAGGCACATCAGGGGCCCTCCAAACGCGACATGGCGTTCGTTCCCAATTCCAGCCAATTTTGGTTTGGAAAAGTCAAACGGCGCTCCTTCCCTTTCGAGCCCTTCCGTGCACCCAAACAGTGGTTCCCCCCACATATGGGGTATCAGCGTACTCAGGACAAGTTGGACAACAACTTTTGTGGTCCAATTTCTCCTCTTACCCTTGGGAAAATAAAAAATTGGGGACTAAAACATCATGCTTGTTGAAAAAAATGATTTTATTTTTTCACGACTCTACATTATAAACTTGCGTGAAGCACTTGGGGGTTCAAAGTGCTCACCACACATCTAGATAAGTTCCTTAGGGGGTCTAGTTTCCAAAATGGGGTCACATGTGGGGGGTTTCCACTGTTTAGGCATATCAGAGCCTCTCCAAACGCGACATGGCGTCCGTTCTCAATTCCAGCCAATTTTGGTTTGGAAAAGTCAAACTGCGCTCCTTCCATTCCGAGCCCTGCCGTGCGCCCAAACAGTGGTTTTCCCTCACATATGGGGTATCGGCCTACTCAGGAGAAATTGCACAACAACTTTATCGGTCCATTTTCTCCTTTTTCCCTTGTGAATATAAAAAAAATGTTTGTAAAAGATCATTTTTGTGACTAAAAAGTAAAATGTTCATTTTTTCCTTCCACGTTGCTTCAGCTCCTGTGAAGCACCTGAAGGGTTAATAAACTTTTTGAATGTGGTTTTGAGTACCTTGAGGGGTGTAGTTTTTACAATGGTGTCACTTTTGGGTATTTTCTGCCATATAGACCCCTCAAAGTGACTTCAAATATGAGGTGGTCCCTAAAAAAAATGGCTTTGTACATTTTGATGTAAAAATGAGAAATCGCTGGTCAACTTTTAACCCTTATAACTTCGTAACAAAAAAAAAAATTTTTTCCAAAATTGTGCTGATGTAAAGTAGACATGTGGGAAATGTTATTTGTTAACTATTTTCTGTGACATATTTCTCTGTTTTAAGGAATAAAATTTCAAAGTTTGAAAATTGCTAAATTTTCCAAATTTTCACCATATTTGCGTTTTTTTCATAAATAAACGCAAGTTATATGGAAGAAATTTTACCACTAACATAAATTACAATATGTCACGAGAAAAAAATCTCAGAATCGCGAAGATCCGTTGAAGCGTTCCAGAGTTATAACCTCATAAAGAGACAGTGGTCAGAATTGTAAAAATTGGCCCGGTCATTAACGTGCAAACCACCCTTGGGGTGAAGGGGTTAATACTGTCCCAGACAAAACAATAGACTCCTCTTTTCAAAATCGCATTTCATCCCCATCTTTTAGAACTTGGTTAAGTCAGAATGAATTATTTGATGTATTTCGCTGTTTGAATTCCTCTTCCAGGGAATTTACCCATTATTCAAAAACTCACCAATCTTCGTCAAGAATTGATTTAGTTTTAACGAATATCTTCTCTCTGCCCAGATTTAAAAAAGTTAATATTTTAAACAGATCCTTTTCAGATCACTCCCCGCTTATTACTAAATTTCTAATAGGCCCTCCAACAAATAACACCTTTCTATGGAAAGCTAATGTATCAATTTTGAAAAACCCCAAATATAAAGCGCTCATCGAAGATACTATAAATAATTATTTTAAAGAAAATGCAATAAATGACATAGATCCGTTTATTCTCTGGCAGGCTCACAAGGCGGTAGTTAGGGGTAAGCTCATGCAGTTATCTGCAATACATAAGAAAGAGTATAGGAGTAAAATTTTTCAAATTCAGGAAGATATCCGGATTAAAGAAGAACAACAATCAGTCTTTCATACCCCTTCTCCAGCTCTTCTTAAAGAATTGTTGATATTAAGACAAAAACTTAGCGATCATATAATGTCTGAATACGACTCAGCTCTAAAAGCTTCTAAATTCGCTTCTTATTCGTCTAAAAATAAATCTTCTAAATATATGATGAAAAAACTTAAATCCGAGCGTATTTATAGGAAAATAACTCAAATTAAATCTCCCTCAGGTGACATCAAGACTCATCCCCAAGATATCGCCAATGTTTTCTCAAAATTTTTTGAGAAATTATATAATTTACATTTAGATCCATCTTCTCCGATACCCAATTTAAATACCATAGATTCATTTTTAAAAGACTTAAAACTTCCCCAAGTTGGTAAACTAGATTTAGAAATTCTTAACAAACCATTTAGTATTAATGAAATAACTACCACAATTAAAAAAATATTTAGACTTGAGAGTCCTCAGTGGTTGATACCTTTTAATGGCTAACTGAAAAGATGGTAACAAATTGCATATTACAAGACTCGTTAAAGGGTTGATTGTGACTTGTAGGATCGCTACTTCCAATAGGTGGCGCTATAGAGTACAAGTCCTCTTTGTTTGACTTTAACGAGTCTTGTAATATGACTTAGGATAAAAGCCAAATCAGAATCTCCATTTGCAGACACGGTGTTTCGGACTGTCTATGAACTAGTCATATTTATGTTCATCCCTCTGCCATAATGACAGTTCTGCTTCACGTCACTTGTCTTACCTATTGCATTATTCCTGTGTCCTTTTGTGTATATAAATATGTGATTCTTCAGCTTTTGTTTTAGTCTTTGCCTGATGAAGAGACCTGCGTAGTCTCGAAAGCTTGCAATTTGTTACCATCTTTTCAGTTAGCCATTGAAAGGTATCAACCACTGAGGACTCTCAAGTCTAAATATTTTTCTATCTACTGGCTAACACGGTACGAAGATACACATCTTTCCTATACCACAATTAATAAACTTAAATCAGCAAAATCCCCAGGGCCAGATGGTTTCATTAATGAATATTTTCAACTATACTCCAATCTTTTAACTTTACATTTACATTCCCTTTTCACTCATGTATCAGCCCTGGACCATTTTCCCAAATCCGTGTTAGAGGCAACCATTGTCATCATCCCAAAAGGTAAGAATGATCTAGACCAAGTCCAAAATTATAGACCTATTTCCTTATTAAATGGAGACATCAAAATATTTTCTAAAATTCTAGCAGAACGTCTTAAACATATTTTACCAAAATTAATTAAAAATGACCAGATTGGATTCATAAAAGATAGGCAAGCATCAGATGGTACACGTAAATTATTAAATATCCTAAATCTAATTAAAACCTCAAATGTCCCTTCTATGATTATTTCTGTCGATGCCGAGAAAGCTTTTGATAGGCTGAATTGGTTATTTCTTAAACAAACTTTGTTCAGCTTTGGATTTGATGAAAAATGTATTAAAAATATTTTTACCCTTTATGAAGAACCAAATGCAAGAGTTTATACAAATAGTCACTTAACTGAACCTTTCGATATTAAAAACGGTACCCGTCAAGGATGTCCTTTATCCCCATTATTATTTGCTCTTGCTATGGAACCCCTTGCTGAAACTATCCGGACTTCTTCCCTAATTTCGGGTATAGAAACTAAATTGGCCTCTCATAAACTTAATTTATTTGCAGATGACCTTCTTATTTCAATCACAAATCCGGTTCAATCGGTCACAACTCTAATGCCTATACTGTATGAATTCTCCAATGTATCTTTTTTTAAAATTAATTTTCTCAAGTCCAAAATTTTGCATTTTAATATGCCCTATTCAGATATTAAACAAATTTTATCGAAATCTAAATTCAAATTAGAAGAAAAAAGTCTGACCTACCTAGGGATAAATTTTTTTAATAAAATGTCACTGATTGTACCATTTAATATCAAAGTTTTATGCGATACCATTACCAAAGATCTAGCTCACTTTGGAGTCCTTGGCCTTACTCTTATGGGCAAGATTTTGGCAATTAAAACTTTTATATTACCAAAGATTTTATATATCTTTCGGTCCTTACCTTTAAAAATTCCCTTAAATTTAATAAACAAAATCCAAAGCCTAATAAATTCATTTATATGGCAAAATAAAAAACCTAGAATTGCAAAGAATACTACATATCGACAGAAACGTAATGGAGGATTGGCTCTTCCTAACATCTGGGCTTATCAACAAGCAACCTTACTTAAACTTAGTGTCTCATGGTTTAAAGAGGAAGATCGTCCGGCATGGATAGATCTTGAATTGACGCAAGCCAAATATTGTCCTCTACAAGACGTTTTCTTTAATTTTTTATTAAACCCTTCTTTATCCGAACATAAACATCCAATTTTTGATGCTACATTTGAGGCTTGGAAAACATTAACTAAGTTAAAAAAAAACGATACTAAGATGTCTACGCTTAAAGATCTTCCTCTTTC
Organism: Oophaga sylvatica; assembly: GCA_033576555.1. Classification (NCBI taxonomy): domain Eukaryota; kingdom Metazoa; phylum Chordata; class Amphibia; order Anura; family Dendrobatidae; genus Oophaga; species Oophaga sylvatica. The sequence continues at coordinate 96,681,312 of JARQOD010000003.1, forward strand.
CTCCATTACTACATTTTATAAAACTCCAATTCCGGATGCTTGGTTTTCTTGCAATATTAAAAAGATTGGAGATTTGTTTGAAGACTCTCATATTAAATCCTTTTCTACTTTAAGAGAAGTATATCATTTACCCTCTAAGGAATTTATGTCATTTTTATTAATAAAAGATTGTCTTTATAAACTATTGAAAAGCAGAGCTTTAAATATGGGTATTATCTTCTCATTCATAAACCACACTGCATCCAAAGACAGATGGTCCCTTAAATACTTATATAATCATTTTAATAAGGATATTATCTTTCATCCAAGCCCCTCTATGAGGAAGTGGGAGTTAGACCTTAAATCATCTATATCCCAAGAGCAATGGACATATGCACTAAAAATTTCTAGTAGAGCCTCGACTTCCATGTCCTTATATGAGGTATATATAAAACTAGTACTAAGATGGTACTATACCCCAACAAGGCTTTCCCATATAAATAAAAACAATTCCCCCTTATGTTGGAGGGAATGTCAATTAAATGGAAATTTATATCACATTTTTTGGTGCTGTCCTAAATTAAGATCTCTATGGTTGCATGTCAAATTTCATGTGAATTCTTTATCTAAAGATTTCATAGATGTAACTCCCCGTATGACACTTCTGTCTTTGGACTTAGAGAACATCAGCCCTACAATTAAATTTATAATAGTCCATATTTTCCTCATTGTAAAAAATGTTATTGCACAGTGGTGGAAGAAACCCCATGTACCCAATTTTTTAGATATCCTTGATACCCTTCGTTCGCACAGTCTTATGGAAGAGAGGATGGCCATCAATTCTAACTCACTGGATAGATACTATCTTAAGTGGGAAGTCTGGAACGAAAAATACAGATGAGAAAAGTTATTTATTTTAATGTTATGAAATTTTATGTTTAAAAAGTTTGGAAAAAGTATATAAAATGATTGTGCTTTAAGTGTCATTTTAACAGCACAAGAAAATTTTTTTTTATGATTGAAGTCTGGAAATTGTAACAAGAATGATAGTACTTTTTGTTTTTATATAATTTGTTATATTGTAAAATGGAGTTCTCTAATTTTTGTATTTCCCTTCCCTTTCCCCTTCCCGTCCCTCCCCCCTTTAAATTACTAAATTCTATAAAATTATTTGAAAAACTAATATTCCATATTAGTTTCTCAAAAGGTCAAAAGAGTAGAGAAATAACAAATCTTTTTTCCACCTCATACTTCCTGGATGTGTAAAATGACGATCCCCTATGGACCCTCGTCTTACAGAGTAAATGTCTGCGTTTCTATGGAAACGCATAAAACTGATATCGAGCTTCTCCAAACCTTGGAAAGTACAAGAGCGAACGGAATTCTTAAATATTACATGAAAAAATCGTTTAGAATTTCAGCCAATTCTCGGTCTCCACAATCCTCCTAGGGTGGGTTATCTGCTCTGCACTTCAAGTCTTATATTTTTATTTATTTTTTTTCAGCCAATAATAAGCTCTTCTCTGATATTGATCTATTTCATATGTGAGATGGATATTCCTCCCTTATAAATTATGCTTAGAGTAGGAGATCTTATCACTAAATGGCTTTCTCCATTTGAACGACATTATCGCTGGTGAGATGAAAACGCAAGGCGCAGATGGGATGTTGGCAAAAAGTGCATTCAGCGGGCTGCATATTGAGAAATTCACTTTATGGCAAACGACCGAACCAAGAAGAAAATGTAATATAAATAAAAAAATATATCTATAAATATACACACAAATCTATAATACAGTGATACATTCTATGACAGTATATCATCATTTGAGAAGAATAAAATAAGCTACTAATATTATTTTTGTGCTCAAATAATGGCTATATATTTGGCTTTCCATTTACCTCTTTTTGGATGATGAAGTTGAACCTTTGAGCAACCTGCCGATATCACTCAGAACAGTGCTGAAACACTTTCTAATATATTGAATTTGAAGAGTTTGACAAACCAATAATATTAAAGTAGTTGTGCCAAGTTTGGAATTTAACCTCTTTCCATGGCATAGGGAATAACTTCCTGATCGCTGGGTCTGACTGCTGGGACCACCAGATATCCCAAGAATGAGGCACTGACGAGATCAAAGGTCGAACATGTGCACTTCTGCTCCATTCGTTCTTAGGGCCTGTGCACACGTTGCGGATTCTAGCGGTTATGCCGCGGTTTATCGCAGCGGAAACGCCGCGAAACCGCGGCAAAACCGCTTACACAATACAACACATTATGGCCTATGGGATTCCACAATGCTGTGCACATGCTGCGGGTTTTTCCGCGGCGGAATCGCATCGCGGAAGAATCCTCAGCATGCTCATTCTTTTTTGCGGAACCACGGCGATTCCGCCGCCATAGGAATGCATTGAACCGATTACTTTCCGCATGTGGCTGTGCCCACCATGCGCAAAGTTAGCGGTTCATGTGCGGATGGTACCCAGGGTCTGGAGGAGAGGAGACTCTCCTCCAGGCCCTGGGTACCATATCCATGTAAAAACAATAATTAAAATAAAAAATAGTGATATTCTCACCTTCCGGCGGCCCCCGCAGCTTTCCCGCCTCTCAGCGATGCTCCCGGCCAATCCCGTTCCCAGTAATGCATTGCGAGAATCACCCAGATGACGTAGCGGTCTCGCGTGATGCTACGTCATCGGGGTGATTGTCGCAAAGGACGCCTGGGAACGGGATTGGCCGGGAGCGTCGCTGAGAGGCGGGAAAGCTGTGGGGGCCGCCGGAAGGTGAGAATATCATTATTTATTATTTTTTAAATTATTTTTAACATTAGATCTTTTTACTATTGATGTGACATAGGCGGCATCAATAGTAAAAAGTTGGTCACACTTGTCAAACACTTGTTTGACTCGTGTGACCAACCTGTCAGATCGCTTGTAAAACGCTAGCATTCTGCAAGCTAATTACGCTTGCAAAACGCTAGTTTTTAGTGGGAATACGCATACCTATAATATGCGTATTTCCCGTGGCAGGGAGGTGCGGAATTGCCGCGGAAATTTCCATGGCAACTCCGCAACGTGTGCACATAGCCTCATAGTGAGTGCCGAAAGCCACCCAAGTGCAGCGCTTACTGTATCTATATCTGGCAGACCCATTGAGAATGAACGAAGCGGAGGTTAGCATCCTCAACCTTCACTCCATGCAGAGAAGCCTCTTCCGAGCCCCATAACTAGGATCAGTGGATGTCCCAATGGTCAGACACCTAACAATTGGAAAGTTATCCCCTGTCCCATGGGTAGGGGATAACTTTGCAACTTCGTACATCCCCTTTAATGAACTATCTTATTGTTTAGAAAACAAGAAGGTGAAAAAAAGAAGGATGGCAGGGAAGGAAGGAACAAAGAGGAGATGGACGGTAAGAGAATAAATGGAGAGTGGAAAAGTAAGATTTGAAGGGGTGAGAATAGATGGTGAAAAGAAAAGAAGTGAAAATTAAGGTGAAAGGGGGGAAATGAGAGTGAGGGGTGGAGAGAGAAGGAAGGAAGAAGGACAAAAGAAAGAAGTGTAAGAGGAGAAGGGAGGGCAAATAGAGAACATTTTCTCCATTAAGCGATGGAATGAATGCAGACGTACACAGGAAAGAGTTTTGTATAAACCTTACAGATGAAAAGGCAGAAAGCTTGATGGTAGCAGTCTGTAGAAGGGCAACAAGCTTTGTGGTTATAAATATTCAATCTTGAACAATGGAAGGCAGATGACAAATACAAGAAAGAAAAATGAGCTTACTTTTGCAACACTTTATGTAACGTTGTAGCACTCCTCAGTATCTTTACTGTTACACGGGTATTCTACGTATGCTCTTCTCAATGCAGTAAAGCAATCCATTGACAATCCTCACCCTATCTCTTTTTGCAATGGCAGTAATTCCTCTTGAAGGCAGGTCTGTCTTACCTGGAAAAACTTCAGCAGCAAGTACAGGCTGGAAATTCCTACATGCTGTCTGTGCTCCTTTGTGCTCCTTTTGTTCCTCTTTATAGCCCTGTTGTGGCACACTGTACATAGTGAGTTTATTACTTATCACCACTTGCTAGCTAAGATGCAGACTCTCCCTGCTGGACTTCGCAATGTTGCTCCTTTTGCCAGGCTTATCCATTGCTGTTCAAAAACAAAAAACTTTTACGGACTGTTTTAGACTAAGTTCACACGTTGCTTTTTAGCTGCGTTTTACAGTACCAGCAAAGTCTATGAGATTTCAGAAATCTCATGCACCCGCCTTGGTTTATGTTCATAACTGATTAGGAAAACGACTGCTTGTCACTTCTTTCAGCATGTTTTTCAGTGTATTTGCAGCGTTTTTTGACCAATAAGAAAAACATAGAGATGCAGCAAAAAACGCAGGTGTCAGTATTTGCTGTGTTTTGGATGCAAAAACCTAAGGATGTTAAATTGGGCTTTTTTGGGGTCACTAAATCTCATCAACAAGCACAAGAGACACCAAAAATGTAGGAAAAACTCAGCAAAACCTGCTTTTTGTAGGCAGCTTGTTTACTGCCAAGAGTGCAGGTTATGCCTTTTTTGAAAAAAATGCAGCAAAATCACAAAGTGTGAACAATAGCCTTTCATTTCTAAGGGGCATGAGCACGCATTGCAATTCCATCCTCATATAATATCCAGAGGGGGTTATCAGTTCAGTGCATCCCTTGTCCCGAACCCGCCGATCACTATCAGTACCTTCCTGTTAGGCAATATCTAATGCACACCTCACTCACAGCTCCACACACTACATAGCCATTATATCCTGTACACTGCTATGTACACTGGTGTATAGATATAAATTGTACAGGGAATATATAATTTAAAGGGGTCATCTGGTTAAAACAAGATATCACCTATATACAGTATACAGTATGTATGTATGTATATATATGTAGTAGGCATTTACTACAGGCTGTGTGCAAGCTGTACATATGGATGAACTCTTTATGCATCAAATGGCCAAGTTCTCCAAAAAATATGACATAGTTGTCATGGAAGATTTCAACTATCCAGACACTTGCTGGGAATCTCTCTCAGGCAAAACTCACGGGTCAAGGAAATTCTTATCCTCTCTTGCTGACAACTTTTAACTTCCAAAAGGTAGGGGAGAAAACAAGGGGATCTGCTACCTTGGATCTAATCCTTATAAACAGGGAGGAAATGGTTGAGGGGGTAAGAGTGGCTAGGACCCTAGGAGGTAGCGACCATGCTATTATAGAATTTTGGATAACTAGAGGAGGAAGACCTGTGAAGACTCAGATGTCAAGGATAGAGTTCAGAAAGGCAGATTTTAAGGGACTCAGAAAGAAAATTGGAGGGATCCAATGGCTGGACATCATTGAGGTCAAAAATATCCAGGAAGGATGGGAAATCTTGAAAAATGAAATTCTCAAAGCACAATCATTAACAATTCCGAAAAGAGGGAAGAATAGGAAGCATTTAAGGAAACCAGGATGGATGAACACAGAACTTACACACAAGCTAAAAAGGAAGAAAGAAATGTTTATCAAATGGAAAGAGGGAGGCATATCTAAAGAAGAATGTAATGCCGTCTGCAGAACCTGCAGGGCACAAATCAGATTAGCTAAAGCTGACAATGAATTGAGGCTTGCAAGTGACATCAAAAGCAACAAAAAAGGATTTTGAGGATGTCAAAAGTAAAAGAAATAGCAAAAATGCTATAGGATTTTTACAGGATGAAAATGATGAAATGGTAAGATAGGATGTTGAGAAGACCGAACTTTTAAATTCCTATTCTCTCAGAAAGGAAATGTAACATCAACTGTTATTCACTGTTCTATTAAGGGAATAGAAGAATCCAGGATATCTATAAACAGAAAGATAGTGAGGAAACACTTAGCTAACCTAAATGAATGAATTCAAGTCTCCAGGTCCAGATGAATTACACCCTTGAAGTACTGAAGGAGATAGCAAAAGAAATTTTTGAACCACTTTCCATAATCTTTGAAAATTCTTGGAGAACAGGAAGTAGTATAGGAGGTATATCATTCGTCAAACTCAAATCTGACAGGTCGACACGCCCCCTATCATTTAATCCGTCTCCCTGTCAGATTGATCCAGGTCGTCACGCCCCCGGGCTGAACTTTGCTCAGGCTGTGAAATCTGGTCTGCTGGATTTGTGAATTTCAATCAAAGTGATTTATTCGTCTCTATTGATATTTTATGTAATAAGGATTTTATTGAAGTATCATCTTATAACACATTTGGAATTACGACGCTCATCTTATAGTTTTATTCAGTATATATATATTTTTAGCTTGGCAGTGTATCTACACTTATATCAGTACTGGGAAAGAGTTTTAGTGAAATACAGACTTTTGTTACAGATCGGTAATCTATTAGGAGCCTTGTATCTAAGGCTTGTGTTGTGTTAGAAGTTTAAATATTTATCTATCTAGTGGCGCTGTTGACAGAATGAGTGAAGGTCGCTGCTACGGATTGTGTTAGAAGTTTAAATATTTATCTATCTAGTGGCGCTGTTGACAGAATGAGTGAAGGTCGATGCCACGGTAACTCATTTGCCATCTTATAACACATTTGGAATTACGACGCTCATCTTATAGTTTTATTCAGTATATATATATTTTTAGCTTGGCAGTGTATCTACACTTATATCAGTACTGGGAAAGAGTTTTAGTGAAATACAGACTTTTGTTACAGATCGGTAATCTATTAGGAGCCTTGTATCTAAGGCTTGTGTTGTGTTAGAAGTTTAAATATTTATCTATCTAGTGGCGCTGTTGACAGAATGAGTGAAGGTCGCTGCTACGGATTGTGTTAGAAGTTTAAATATTTATCTAGCTAGTGGCGCTGTTGACAGAATGAGTGAAGGTCGATGCCACGGTAACTCATTTGCTAGAAACCGCATAATGCCCGGACAAGTCCCTTAAATGCTCATATTATGAAATGATCACGACATTCAGCACGCCTTAAGAGGGGGTGAGAAACAACTCGGGCAGTATTTTCTAGATGGTTATGCCTATGTTAACGGCCAGCACATAGCTTTTGAATTTCAAGGCTGTTTTTTCCACGGGTGCCCATCGTGCTATAATGAGAATGATACAAATAAAGTTACAAGCACCACCTACGGTCAATTATATCATGCCTTTTTAGCTAAAAAGCGCTACCTGCAGCTGCGCGGGTACACCATAAGAGTGATATGGGAGCACGAGTGGCGTGAAATGGCTAAAAACGATTCTAACCTCCAGGCATTTCTCCAGCAAATGGATTTCCCTGCTCCCTTAGACCCCGCGATGCGCTTTATGGGGGTCGAACTAACGCCATTAAGCTCTATCACCAGGTGGAAGCTGGTGAGACTTTACATTACTACGACTTCACAAGCCTGTACCCCTTTGTAAACAAAACTAAAACATACCCTGTAGGTCACCCGATATCATCTATGACAACTTTGGTTTCATTAAAAAATACTTTGGCTTAGCTAGAGTCAAGGTCTATCCCCCGAGAGATTTATTTTTTCCCGTTCTACCGGTAAAACTCGACAAAAAATTGATGTTCCCCCTTTGCTATACATGTGCTGTAAATTCACAATCCGGGGAATGCAGACATAGTGATGAAGAACGTTCCCTGACAGGTACCTGGTGCACCATAGAGCTCGAGCTGGCGATAGATAAAGGCTACCGGATCGCCCACATCTATGAAATATGGCATTTTCCAAACACCAGCGATGATCTGTTTGCAGCCTACATTAAATTACACCTTAGGGATAAGCAGGAGGCGTCAGGGTATCCTAGCTGGTGTAGTGATGATACCAAGAAAAAGCAGTACATTGACAGATTTCTTGAAAAAGAGGGTGTATGGTTGCGACCTGAAAATATAGCCGTCAACCCCGCTAAAAGACAGATCTCCAAACTTTTCTTAAATTCTTTATGGGGGAAGTTTGCTCAGCGGGCCAATCTACCAAGCACCAAGATTGTTAGGGATCCTGATGAGCTTTTTAGGTATCTCTTCCTGCCCTACTATGACATTTCTACGCTGGATTTTATCGATGACGAAACCGCTACCATTAACTGGAAATATGCGGAGGGGCACCACACAATCAATAAAAACACAAACATCTTTATAGCCTGCTTTACCACAGCGTATGCGCGGCTAGAGCTCTATTCTCTGCTGGACAGGCTGCAGGAGAGGTGCCTTTATCACGACACAGATTCGGTTATTTTTGTGCACAGGGAAGGTGAGTGGCAGCCGCCTCTAGGCGATTACCTGGGGGAATTGACGAGTGAGATACCCGAGGGCACATACATCACAGAGTTTGTTTCTGCAGGGCCCAAAACTTACGGGTACAAGCTCAACACAGGGAAGACTGTCTTAAAAGTGAAGGGAATAACGCTAAATGTTGGTAACACGCAATCTATCAATTTTACCAGTCTGAAAGATCTAGTTCTGGACTACCCCCGTAATTCAGACGCAGAAACTCAGAAGCGCATCGTCGTACAGCAGCAGGGCATTGTGAGAGATAAAAAATATTGGAATATTGAATCCCGTGTCCTACAAAAGACCCAGAAGTGTGTCTACACAAAGCGTCGACTACTAGACAAATTCACAACCCTGCCGTACGGCTATTAGCACAGTATTGTGATGGATACGCGGCTACAACACCTGCTCTCGTGCATTCTAGCGGGGCCGTCTAATTCTGGAAAGAGTTATTTTGTAAAACAATTGCTGTATAATATTGAAAGTAGTTTTTCTCACAAGCCGGATAATATTGTTTGGTTTTATTCATGCTGGCAGAAACTATATGATGAAATCTCTCTCTCTTTTCCCAACACCAGATTTGTGGAGGGTCTGCCGAATACATTCGTAGATGATGAATTATTACCACCGGGCAAGGTGAATTTGGCGATTGTTGATGATCTCATGGATAGTGCTAGCGAAAATTGTGAGATAGAAAAAGCGTTCACCAAGTATGTGCACCACAGAAATCTCAGTATTTTCTACCTGGTGCAAAACATATTTTGTCAGGGTAAGAAAAGCCGCACCATAAATTTAAACACAAAGTACATGGTCCTTTTTAACAACCCTCGAGATAAATTACAAATTTTAACACTAGCTCGTCAGATGTACCCCGGAAAAACACGTTTTTTCCTAGAAGCCTTTGAGGATGCTACGCGGGAGCCTTATGGGTATTTGCTGGTCGATTTGAGAGCTAATACACCGGAGGATCACCGCTTACGGACGGGATTGTTTCCACCGGCGTTACTAGCTGTCTATGTGCAGAAGAAAATCGCTTCTAAAAAGTGAATTTTATGCAGGCACGCACATTCCACGCTGTGTGCGTTGTGCTGTAAAGATGTCCGAGAGACTCCGGCGTAACTGGGCTCTCTTAAAAACACTGGTGAAGGCAACCCCATCCGTCCGGAAATCTATTTTGCGCAATGCGAGCGTGGATTTAATCACCGCTATAGGTGAGATTGCTTTAAACATCTTAAAAGGCAGAATCCCGTTGAAAGAGCGCCAAAAAGGCATACTGAAGAAGTGGCGTAAAGCTATAAGAACCTTGAGCGATAGAGCGCAGTCCATAAAGAAAAAGAAACGTGTACTGAATCAGACCGGTGGCTTTATCGGTCCTCTTTTAGGCTTTGCAATACCCATAATAACGAGTCTGCTCGCGGGCAAATAATGGAGCATGCTGAGAAAATGTATCTAGTCCCCAAACATGAGCTACATAAGCTAAGGACACCAATCCCCGAGAGCATACGCGAAACTGTTATTCGCCGCCTCGATGCTGAAATTAACTCCGTTTTACAGCGACGCGACATCCCCGACGATGTGAAAATTAAAATGTATAGCAACGTGCTGGAGCGCTACTTGGTACATACGAAACGCAGTTCGAAAGAATTATCAACTTTAAATCTCGTTAGCCCTCAGGGTCCTGAGCATCAACAGCCGCCAAATACTGACACCGATAAAAAAAATCACGAGATCGCTGAAATTGTAGGTCATATAAACCAAAGATATAAAAAGAATGCTGAATTTTTACTAAACAGACTACTCCAGAATAAGAGCGTGACAGACTGGAATGATAAAGCCGAATTTATTTTCAAAGGCTCTGTAATACCCGGGTCTAACTTAGTGGATTTAGTACGTAGTACAACGCAGAGTCACGCTCTGACCGTCAGGAATTTACCTAGGGGCTGGGAATCGTTTATGCGGGCTATGGCAGAGCTGAATATACCCTCTACTGTTGTGGGTAATCACACTACTAGACAACATTTAGACGAATTAAAAATGACCTCCAGCGCTGGTGTATCTACACCGTTGAGGTTAGACCCCGAACCCCGTACAATTCATTCCCGGCACTCGCCGTCATTAGGCACCACAAAGGGAACTCTGCTACCTAAAAAAATGTCTCTACCGATACTGCCAGCCATGTGGCTCACGATGTAGCCTATGTACTTGTTAATTATCTATTTTATCGTGTGTGTGTGTGTGTGATGCTATTTGTTAATTGTGCATGTGACACTTTTTATATCATTCTGTATGTACTTTTAATCTAATATTTGATTGGCCAACTATACACAACTGCTTTTTAATATAGCTCCTCATATGGATGTGCTAATTGACTTCATATGCACGCACAGTATGTATTGTGAGCCCTGCACTTGCATGCTAACATCATTATATTAGCATCTGTGATGGGGAAGTTACTTTCCATGATAATGTATTTTAGACCTTAATAAAATTTGTATTTTATACTGCAAAAGCGTCCTTTTTCAATTTATTTCAATCTCGCCATGACTTTCCCCTTCCGTGTCATTGCCTTTTTAAAAATCGCGTGTCTAATATTGTAACACGGCTATATACATAATATGCTCGTGATCATTTCATAATATGAGCATTTAAGGGACTTGTCCGGGCATTATGCGGTTTCTAGCAAATGAGTTACCGTGGCATCGACCTTCACTCATTCTGTCAACAGCGCCACTAGATAGATAAATATTTAAACTTCTAACACAATCCGTAGCAGCGACCTTCACTCATTCTGTCAACAGCGCCACTAGATAGATAAATATTTAAACTTCTAACACAACACAAGCCTTAGATACAAGGCTCCTAATAGATTACCGATCTGTAACAAAAGTCTGTATTTCACTAAAACTCTTTCCCAGTACTGATATAAGTGTAGATACACTGCCAAGCTAAAAATATATATATACTGAATAAAACTATAAGATGAGCGTCGTAATTCCAAATGTGTTATAAGATGGCAAATGAGTTACCGTGGCATCGACCTTCACTCATTCTGTCAACAGCGCCACTAGATAGATAAATATTTAAACTTCTAACACAATCCGTAGCAGCGACCTTCACTCATTCTGTCAACAGCGCCACTAGATAGATAAATATTTAAACTTCTAACACAACACAAGCCTTAGATACAAGGCTCCTAATAGATTACCGATCTGTAACAAAAGTCTGTATTTCACTAAAACTCTTTCCCAGTACTGATATAAGTGTAGATACACTGCCAAGCTAAAAATATATATATACTGAATAAAACTATAAGATGAGCGTCGTAATTCCAAATGTGTTATAAGATGATACTTCAATAAAATCCTTATTACATAAAATATCAATAGAGACGAATAAATCACTTTGATTGAAATTCACAAATCCAGCAGACCAGATTTCACAGCCTGAGCAAAGTTCAGCCCGGGGGCGTGACGACCTGGATCAATCTGACAGGGAGACGGATTAAATGATAGGGGGCGTGTCGACCTGTCAAATTGAGTTTGACGAATGATATACCTCCTATACTACTACAGGAGAAGTCCCAGAAGACTGGAGAAGAGCAAATGTTGTTCCTATCTTCAAAAAGGGGAAGAAGGTGGACCCAGGCAACTATAGGCTGGTGAGTCTGGCTTCTACACCAGGAAAGATCTTTGAACAAATTATTAAGCAACATGTATGATAGTACCTGGATAAGAATGAAGTGATTAAACAGAGTCAGAATGGGTTTTTAACTAATAAATCATGTCAGACTAACTTAATTTCCTTCTATGACAGAATCACTGACTGGGTGGATCAGGGAAATGCTGTAGATATATTATATCTTGACTTGAGCAAAGCATTTGACAAAATATCTCACACAATCCTTATTGAAAAAATTACTAATGATGGAATGGACAAGGCAACTGTTAGGTGGACTCTTAACTGGCTTAGTGATCGGACCCAAAGAGTGGTCATAAATGGCTGCACATCCAGTTGGAAGAATGTCTCAAGTGAGGTACCACAGGGCTCTGTCCTGGGCCCTGTATTGTTCTACATCTTTATCAATGATTTAGATTAAGAAATTGAGGGTGAAATGATTAAATTTGCTGATGACACAAAGCTAGGAGGGATAGTTAATACTAGAGAAGAGAGAGAGGATTCAAAAAGATATAAATAAACTGGAGCAGTGGGCAGCAACTAACAGAATGGTTTTTAAAAGGGAAAAATGCAAAGTACTACATATGGGCAATAAAAATGAAAAAGCATATACAGAATGGGAGGAATAGGGCTAAGCAACAGCACATGTGAAAAAGACTTGGGTATACTAATAGATCACAGACTGAACATGAGTCAACAGTGTGATGCAGCAGCAAAAAATGCAAATACAATTCTAGGATGTATTATCAGAAGCATACAGTCTAGATCATGTGAAGTCATTATTGCCCTCTACTCTTTGGTCAGACCTCATCTGGAATACTGTGTCCAGTTTTGGGCACCACATTTTAGAAAAGAAATTAACAAACTGGAGCAAGTTCAGAAAATAGCGACCAGAATGGTGACTGGTCTGCAAACCATGTCCTATGAGGAACGGTTACAGGATTTGGGAATGTTTAGCTTGCAAAAAAGAAGACTGAGAGGAGACTTAATAGTGGTCTACAAATATCTCAAGGGCTGTCACATTGTAGAAGGATCATCTATATTCTCATTTGCACAAGGAAAGACTAGATGCAATGGGATGAAACTGAATGGGAGGAGACACAGATTAGATATTAGAAAAAACTTTTTGACAGGGTGATTAATGAGTGGAACAGGCTGCTACGAGAGGTGGTGAGTTCTCCTTCCATGGAAGTCTTCAAACAGAGGCTAGAACTGATTTAGTGAACCCTGCTTTGAACAGGGGGTTGGACCAGATGACCCAGGAGGGCCCTTCCAACCCTACCATTCTATGATTCAACTAGAATAGATGATAACTTGCTGATCGGTGGGATAAGCACTGATTGGCTTATCAGGGGAATTTTATCCTTGATGGGGGAGTTTATTTCATAGTTACAAAATGACATAGGATGAATGCCCGATCACCTCTCCATTCATTCTCTATGAGGCTGTCAGAGAAAGCCAAGCGCAGGTCACATATTCACATTCACATTGCGTGCCTATTCGACACTTCATTCATAGGGAATAAATAAAGTGTAGGTTTCATATTTGCACTTCTGCTCCATTCTAACAGAGTTAAAGGTTTTGCTTAATATAAATGACACCTGGGTAACTGGTGTTATCTCCACCACAACAGGGACAATGATAAGGAAGAGCAATGGCAAAAAGCATATAAGTGTCCATGTGTGTTACCTGTGGTATAACAGCATGGTGGCCCACTTTTAATTTTCTTATTGCATGACTTGTTTGGAAAGAGGGCAGAAGAAGAGGAAAGAAGTAGGAGAGTTGGGTTAAAAAAGGAAAGAAAGAAGAGGGAAAGAGGGAAGAGGTAAGCGGGAAAGGAGGGTTGCTTAGTTGGAACAGAAGAGGGGAAGAAAGGAGGAAGAGAAAGTGGAGTTTGAAAAAAAAGTCGACTCGTAGCTAAATCAGAGTGTAATTTGAAGAAACTTTACACTTTACAGTAGCCATCCACTTCTACTAACTCCCTCGTATCTCCTCAGTACAATTCTAAAGTGTCTGTGAGAGCCTTGTCATCTCCATAACAGAAGTAAATATTTCGGCGGCTCGAAGACATTGGTTTAATAGCCGCTCATGTTCGTCAATTCACAGATAAATGATTCGGCCATTAATGGTTCAGTTACTGCTGCACAAACATCTGTGCCCCGGGGGAAGTGACATGATAGTCTTATAGGTTTACCTATAGCACTTAATACTATAGCATCGCTCAGCTGAAATCCCTACGGCCAGCACATATTTCTCTCCGCGCTCTCTCTGGTCGACTCTTTCTAGTTCTTTATTTTCCTGTTGAAAGTAGAGAAGCTCCTCGGGGCATCATCCTGCCATTCATTTATGTTCCACTGTCTACAGATAAAGGAGGAGAGAAACAATAAACCACAGTTGGAGAGTCAGTGCCTGTGAAGTGTCTGATGCCCCGAAGAAGCTGAGACATCCTGGTGTAGATCTCTATAACGCTGGCATTACTCTTTGGGAATTTTACAGCTGTAGAGAGACTATTTTTCCATCACAAGTTCTGTCTTTTCCTATGCGAAGCAAAGAGATTTCATAAGGCACAAGACAAGACAGGTATTGATAACTAGCTATGCCATCATTATAATATGGCTCAAGATCCCCATTCACATTGTCGGCCGAATGATGCTTTGACCGATTGTTCACCGACAGTCATCTCTGCCATATCTTTCAGGCTAAGTTCACACGTTGCGGAATTGCCGCGGAAATTTCCGCGGCAATCCCGCACTTCTCCCGCGGGAAATACGCATTTTTTTTGTATGCGTATTCCCGCCAGAAACTAGCGTTTTGCAAGCGTAATTAGCTTGCAGAATGCTAGCGTTTTCCTAGCGATCTGTAGCATCGCTTGGAAAACTGATTGACAGGTTGGTCACACGAGTCAAACATAGTGTTTGACACGTGTGACCAACTTTTTACTATTGATGCCGCCTATGCCGCATCAATAGTAAAAAGATCTAATGTAAAAATAATAAAAAAAATAATAAATAATGACATTCTCACCTTCCGGCGGCCCCCGCAGCCTTCCCGCCTTCAGCGACGCTCCCGGCAACTCCCGGTCCCAAGGATGCATTGCGACAAATCACACCGATGACGTAGCATCACGCGAGACCGCTACGCCATCTGGGTGATTCTCGCAAAGGACTCTTGGGACCGGGAGTTGCCGGGAGCGTCGCTGAAGGCGGGAAGGCTGCGGGGGCTGCCGGAAAGTGAGAATGTCATTATTTATTATTTTAATTATTGTTTTACCAGGGATATGGTACCCAGGGTCTGGAGGAGAGTCTCCTCTCCTCCAGACCCTGGGTACCACCGCACATGAACCGCTTACATTCCGCAAAATTAATGAACATGTTGCTATTTTTTCCGCAAAGCGTTTTTTTCGCGGAAAAAAACGCAACATGTGGCCAAAACATGCGGAATCAATTAACATGTATAGGATGCTTAATGCTTGCGTTTTTTTTCGCATTTTACCGCGGAAAATCGTGGAAAAAACGCGAAAAAAAACCGCAAATATTCCTGAACGTGTGCACTTAGCCTTATACACAGGAGCACTTGTTTCGCTGAGTGCTCCAGTGTTCTCTATTATGAGACCTATCTTTGGGAGAACAAAGTGTTCATCAGTCTGAAATCGGACATACCCGATCAACATCCCCCCCTGATAATCAGTTGGCCAGCATGCAGAGTGTTGGCTGAACCCCTAGAAATCGGTAGCTGCAGCCGACATTAGTGCGTGGGGGGGCTTTAGGCTTTTTTCACATCTATGAAAGGTATTTATGTATTTTTTTCCATTCGAGTAAAAGAAATATAAAAAAAACCCATCAGCCCTAGTTCCTCCTCTAAGCCGGATACCAACAGCATCCCAAGTACGCTATTGACTAAAAATGAGGTTCTGTTGCATTTTCATCATAACAACCAGCATTTTACCTAAAACTATAATGTAGTTGTTACATTAAAAATGACAGAATCAGTGATGGAGCCTCCTGCCCAGTTATGTAAATGGAGAAGAAAAAAGAGGAGCCTCAAGGTCCTGTCTGTTGCTAAAACCACTTTTATTTCTGTTAAAAGTTAGAAGCAGGATAAAATCAGTGGTAGGAGAACAATAGGACAATACAAATTGTTGCTGAGTAAACACGTTTTCTATCCTGTACTAGGATCTTCTTCAGGATCAAAACTTCCTCTCCAACTCCACCATACCCTAGATGTGAATTGCTTCTCTATTAAATGCTGACTGATCTTTGAGCAAAAGAAGGACATTTTATAGGCTATTCCTTTGCAGATGCTGGTTGATGAGTACAGTAATTTACCTGTTTAGCTCAACTGTTCCTCTGTCACTTTTTTATCCTTAATTGTGAGTTATTTACAGTGCTGACATATTGTGTCCGTGTATAGAGGGTGATAGAAGAATATTGCAAAAATTACAAAATATGTCATTTGAAACTTGCACCATATGTTTGAGTGCATAGAGAAATCCTGTCCCTTCATTGCTATCCTTACTTGCGCAGCTTACTAGGTCATGTACCCTGCTATCTCACTAGCCATGCGGTACTACCCATGGGAGCTCCCGTGTGTCTCTGATTTTTTCTCCAAAGTTTATCAGAGTCTTATAATATAGACCAGGTTTATGCAGGCTTTACTGTGTAGACTGGGATTTGTGGGTCATGCCACACAATTTATGGGAGGGTTTGTGAAGAGCAAACAGGTAGAAGAAATTGAATTAGGAGGGGACACAGGCATTCTGGAAGTTAACATTGAAGGGAAACCCACTATTTACTAATACAACAGGGCACTGCTAGGCAAAAGCTGGGCAGTGTTTAATAGGAACTTAGACCTGGCTCCTGCAGTCAATGACACATTACCTAAATTATACCAGTTTATTCAGTTTGTATCTTAACTTCTCAACCTGTGGTACATATTCCTACGGGGGCACGTGCCATATTTCTAGAAGATATTTGCATTGTCTCAGTGCTGTGCTTGTAACATGCATCAAAACGGGGAACAATGATGATGACCTTTATTCAGGTTCTCTGGTATCTTGGATGAATATTTGATTCAGCTTCTTATTAATTTATTATTGTTATTATTTATTTATATAGCACCATTGATTCAATGGTGCTGTAAAAATGTGTTTTTGGCAAATCGGACAGGTTTATGGACCTTCTTCAATCCTTCTGATTGCCTAGATTATCACATCACATGGACGTTATATAGTAGCACTAGTGTTGTTGGTGGCACAATTGTTATACAGACCTT
>JARQOD010000003.1:96698605-96757816 GCA_033576555.1 Oophaga sylvatica
TGGCTAGAAAATTTACTTTATCCCCCAAAACACATTTCAACATCATTGCAGCCCTGCCTTAAAAGGACCAGCTAACCTCTTTTCAGTGATTGCTCCATTAACACAGGTGTGGGTGTTGATGAGGACATGGCTGGAGATCAATCTGTCATGATTAAGTAAGAATGACACCACTGGACACTTTAAAAGGAGGCTGGTGCTTGGCATCATTGTTTCTCTTCTGTTAACCATGGTTATCTCTAAAGAAACACGTGCAGTCATCATTGCAATGCACAAAATTGGCCTAACAGGGAAGAGTATCGCAGCTAGAAAGATTGCACCTCAGTCAACAATCTATCGCATCATCAAGAACTTCAAGGAGAGAGGTTCTATTGTTGGCAAAAAGGCTTCAGGGCACCCAAGAAAGACCAGCAAGCGCCAGGACCGTCTCTTAACCCCTTCACCCCCAAGGGTGGTTTGCACGTTAATGACCGGGCCAATTTTTACAATTCTGACCACTGTCTCTTTATGAGGTTATAACTCTGGAACGCTTCAACGGATCTTCGCGATTCTGAGATTGTTTTCTCGTGACATATTGTACTTCACGTTAGAAGTAAAATTTCTTCGATATACCTTGCGTTTATTTTTGAAAAAAACGCAAATATGGCGAAAATTTTGAAAATGTTGCAATTTTCAAACTTTGAATTTTTTTTCCCTTAAAACAGAGAGATATGTCACACAAAATAGTTAATAAATAACATTTCCCACATGTCTACTTTACATCAGCACAATTTTGGAACCAAAATTTTTTTTTGTTAGGAAATTATAAGGGTTAAAAGTTGACCAGTGATTTCTCATTTTTACAACAAAATTTACAAAGCCATTTTTTTAGGGACCACCTCACATTTGAAGTCACTTTGAGGGGTCTATATGGCAGAAAATACCCAAAAGTGACACCATTCTAAAAACTGCACCCTCAAGGTACTCAAAACCACATTCAAGAAGTTTAATAACCCTTCAGGTACTTCACAGGAGCTGAAGCAATGTGGAAGGAAAAAATTAATATTTAACTTTTTAGCCACAAAAATGATCTTTTACAAACGTTTTTTTATTTTCACAAGGGTAAAAGGAGAAAATGGGCAGATAAAGTTGTTGTGCAATTTCTCCTGAGTACGCCAATACCCCATATGTGGGGGAAAACCACTGTTTGGGCACACGGCAGAGCTCGTAAGGGAAGGAGCGCCGTTTGACTTTTTCAAACTAAAATTGGCTGGAATTGAGATTAGACGCCATGTCGCGTTTGGAGAGCCCCTGATATGCCTAAACAGTGGAAACCCCCCACAAGTGACACCATTTTGGAAACTAGACCCCCTAAGGAACTTATCTAGATCTGTTGTGAGCACTTTGAACCCAAAATGTTTCACAAAAGTTTATAATGCCTGGGTGTGAAAAAAAAAAAAATTTCCAAAAATGATTTTTTAGTCCCAAGTTTTTGATTTTTCCCAAGGAAATTGGACCCCAAAAGTTGTTTTCCAATTTGTCCTGAGTACGCTGATACCCCATATGTGGGGGGGGGGAAACTGTTTGGGCGCACGGCAGGGCTTGGAAAGGAAGCAGTAACGTTTTGGAATGCAAACATTGATGGGGGTCATGTTCCATTTGTAGTGCCCCAGATGAGCCTAAACAGTGGAAACCCCCCACAAGTGACCCCATTTTGGAAGCTAGACCCCCTAAGGAACTTATCTAGATCTTTGGTGAGCACTTTGAACCCCCAAGTGCTTCACACAAGTTTATAATGCCCGAGCATGAAAATAAAAAATCCTATTTTTTTCCCACAAAAATTATCTCTTAGTCACTAATTTTTTATTTTCCCAAGGGTAACAGGAGAAATTGGACCACAAAATTTGTTGTCCAATTTGTCCTGAGTACGCTGATACCCCATATGTGGGGGGGAACCACTGTTTGGGCGCATGGCAGAGCTCGGAATGGAAGGACCACCATTTGACTTTTTCCAACCAAAATTGGCTGGAATTGAGATTGGACTTATTTAGATCTTTGGTGAGCAATTTGAACCCCCAAGTGCTTCACACAAGTTTATAACGTAGAGCCGTAAAATTAAAAAATCATATTTTTTTCCACAAAATTGATTTTTTCCCCCCAATTTTTATTTTCCCAAGGGTAACAAGACTCCAAAAGTTATTGTGCAATTTGTCCTGAGTGCGCTGATACCCCATATGTGGGAGTAAACCACTGTTTGGGTGCATGGCAGAGTTTGGAAGGGAAGGAGCGCTGTTTGACTTTTCAACGCAGAATTGGCTGGATGCCGTGTCGTGTTTGGAGAGCTCCTGATATGCCTAAACAGTGGAAACCCCCACAAATGACACCATTTTGGAAACTAGACCCTCAAGGAACTTATCTAGATGTGTGGTGAGCACTTTGAACCCCAAAGTGCTTCACAGAAGTTTATAACGTACAGCCGTAAAATAAAAAATCCTTTTTTTTTTTTTACAAAAATGATTTTTTCGCCCTCAATATTTTATTTTCACAAGGGTAACAGGAGAAATTGGACCCAAAAGTTGTTGTCCAATTTGTCCTGAGTACGCTGATACCCAATATGTGGGAGTAAACTACTGTATGGGCGCACGTCGGGGCTCGGAAGGGAAGTAGTGACGTTTTGGATTGCAGACTTTGATGGAATGGTCTGGGGAGCATGTCACATTTGGAGAGCCCCTGATGCGTCTAAACAGTGGAAACCCCCCACAAGTGACCCCATTTTGGCAAATAGACCCCACAAGGAACTTATCTAGATGTGTGGTGAGTACTTTGAACCTCGAAGTGCTTCACAGAAGTTTATAACGTACAGCCGTAAAAATAAAAAATCCTTTTTTTTTTTACAAAAATGATTTTTTCGCCCCAATATTTTATTTTCACAAGGGTAACAGGAGAAATTGGACCCCAAAAGTTGTTGTCCAATTTGTCCTGAGTACGCTGATACCCAATATGTGGGAGTAAACTACTGTATGGGCGCACGTCAGGGCTCGGAAGGGAAGTAGTGACGTTTTGGATTGCAGACTTTGATGGAATGGTCTGGGGGGTCATGTCGCATTTGGAGAGCCCCTGATGCGCCTAAACAGTGGAAACCCCCCACAAGTGACCCCATTTTGGAAAATAGACCCCACAAGGAACTTATCTAGAAGTGTGGTGAGCGCTATGAAGCCCCAAGTGCTTCACAGAAGTTTTATAACATACAGCCGTAAAAACAAAAAAATCATTTTTTTTTTACAAAAATGACTTTGTTGCCCCCAGTTTTTTATTTTCCCAAGGGTAACAGTAGAAATAGGACAAATTGCACAATAACTCTTGTGGTCCAGAGTACGCTGATACCCCATATGCGGGAGTAAACTACTGTTTGGGCGCATGGCAGAGCTCAGAAGTGAAGGAGCACCGTTTGACTTTTTCAACGCAGAATTGGCTGGAATTGAGATCAGACGCCATGTCACATTTGGAGAGCCCCTGATGTGCCTAAACAGCGGAAACCCCCCAATTCTAACTCCAACCCTAACCCCAACACACCCCTAACCCTAGTCCCAACCCTAACCACAAACCTAACCCTAACACACCCCTAACCGTAATCCCAACCCTAATCCTAATCCTAACGTTAGCGCCAACCCTAACCCTAACTTTAGCCGCAACCCTAACCCTAACGGGAAAATGGAAATAAATAAATTTTTTTAATTTTATTATTTTTCCCTAACTAAGGGGGTGATAAAGGGGGGTTTGATTTACTATTTATAGCGGGTTTTTATGATTGGCAGCTGTCACGCTAAAAGACGCTTTTTATTGCAAAAAATAGTTTTTTGCATCACCACATTTTGAGAGCTATAATTTTTGCATATTTTGGCCCACAGAGTCATGTGAGGTCTTATTTTTTGCGGGACGAGGTGACGTTTTTATTGGTACCATTTTTGAGCACGTGACATTTTTTGATCGCTTTTTATTTCGATTTTTGGGAGGTTAGAATGAACAAAAATCAGCAATTCATGAATTTCTTTTGGGGGAGGCGTTTGTACCGTTCCGCGTTTGGTAAAATTGATAAAGCAGTTTTATTCTTCGGGTCAGTACGATTACGGCGATACCTTATTTATATAATTTTTTTATGTTTTGGTGCTTTTATAGCATGAAAACAATTTTATATAAAAAATTATTATTTTTGCATCGCTTTATTCTGCGAGCTATAACTTTTTTATTTTTTTGCTGATGATGCTGTATGATGGCTCGTTTTTTGCGGGACAAGATGACGTTTTCAGCGGTACCATGGTTATTTATCTCGGTCTTTTTGATCGCGTGTTATTCCACTTTTTGTTCAGCGGTATGATGATAAAGCATTGATTTTTTGCTTCGTTTTCTTTTCTTTTTTATTAAGGGGTTCATTAAAGGGGTTAACTAGTGGGACAGTTTTATAGGGGGGGTCGTTATGGACGTGGCGATACCAAATATGTGTACTTTTATTGTTTTGTTTTTTTTATTTACAGGAAAGAATGAATTTATTGGGGAATATTTTTTTTTTTTTTTATGATTTTTTTTTACCACTTTTTATTTTTATTTTTTTTACTTTTATACTTTGTCCCAGGGTGGGACATCATTGTATTTTAGCAGATCGCTGGTGTGACAGTGTGCACAGCACTCTGTCACACCAGCGATCGCTCTGGCACTGCTGCAGGCTTCCCCAGCGCCTGCTCTCAGCAGGCACTGAGGAAGCCGCCTCCCTGCAGGACCCCGGTGCCATCTTGGATCCGGGGACCTGGAGGGAGGACGGACCCTCGGAACAGCGCGACACATCGCGCTGCTCTGAGGGTCTCAGGGGAGCGCGCAGGGAGCCCCCTGCCTGCGCGATCCTCCCCTGTGCCCCGGGTACACCGCGATCATGTTTGATTGCGGTGTGCCAGGGGTTAATGTGCCGGGAGCGGTCCCTGACCGCTCCTGACACACAGTCACGGGTGTCAGCTGTGATAATCAGCTGACACCCGGCGGCGATCAGCAGTGCAGAGCTCGCTCAGGAATGTCAGCAGGCAGGTGTGAGTGCATCTGCACTCACTGTGAGGCGGAGACTCTTGGAGCAAGGCCTGGTCTCAAAGAGGGCAGCAAAGAAGCCACTTCTCTCCAGAAAAAACATCATGGACAGACTGATATTCTGCAAAAGGTACAGGCAGTGGACTGCTGAGGACTGGGGTAAAGTTATTTTCTCTGATGAATCCCCTTTTCGATTGTTTGGGACATCAGGAAAACGCCTCATTCGGAGAAGACAAGGTGAGCGCTACCACCAGTCTTGTCTCATGCCAACTGTTAAGCATCCTGAAACCATTCATGTGTGGGGTTGCTTCTCAGCCAAGGGAATCAGCTCTCTCACAGTCTTAAGAAAATTAGCAACAACACCAACCATCGCATATACGTATGTCTACCTTATACATAAAAAGTAGCTATTGGAAATACTAATAGATCATTACATACATATGGATGTAGGACACATGGTAGGGAGACTGCAATTGCAAAGCAAAAGAAAATAAAGGAACAGTCCAATAAACCCAATAAAACATAAATTTTATTAAATCAATATTAACATAATTAACAGAACAGGTGCAAGATGCATGGGAGATCTGACAGACATAGTGTTGTCAGCAAAGAAACGCCTCAAAGGGATCACGGTCCATCAACCCACCACAAAATCATAGCTGCTATCAGTCAGGATTTGGTCCAGAAGTTGATTGAGAACATGCCAGGGAGAATTGCAGAGGTCCTGAAGAAGAAGGGTCAACACTGCAAATATTGACTTGCTGCATTAACTCATTCTAACTGTCAATATAAGCTTTTGTAACTCATATGTTTGCAATTATTATATTTCTGTCTGTGATAAAAACATCTGTCAAACACACATAAAAACCAGAGGGCAGCAGATCATGTGAAAATATAATATTTGTGTCATTCTCAAAACTTTTGGCCATGACTGTACAGCTAATCACTATCAGCACAAGCACAGAATAAGTTTTTTTTCCTGCCGAACGCTCTCCCTACTGAGAACCAGCGCCAGCAACCTCTCCCTATGCTAAGATCGGCAGAAGTAAAATGGCGGTCGGCGGTCAGGGCTTTTATAGGCACTGTGACGCCACACAAAGCAAGCCAATCACTGCAAGGCCCTTCTCTAAGATGGTGCTGGCCGCTGCCCATGTCATCTCATTGCCCACAGTGTACATCCTTGATCATTGACTGAGAAAAGGTGCCTGCAAGCATTATGGGAAAACTGACTTTGGTGCTCGGGTGGCCGAACGCATGGCCGAGCGAAACCCGACTTTGGCGAAAGTCGGTGTTTTTTTAATCTGACTGACCTGTTTCGCTCATCCCTACTCATGAGCGTTGGTTGCTTTTCACCATTTCAGCCAGATCTATTGCTAACAAGTTTGTAAAATCAAACCCTGACATTTTCTTATCTTTGGAGTGGAATTGCTTGTAGTGAAGATCTCACTGTGTCATTATTGGCACTGCTTTGGTAATAAAAATAGAAAGGGGCACAGAAAGTTTTGCTCTCGTAGTGTATACATATGAAACAAGCAGAAATCCTCTTGATCAGTAGGTTTCGGATTCTTCTAGTAAAGCATACTCACATATCTCAGTTCTACCTTCCATCTTTACTGCTGAAATGTAAAAAATAATAGTATCTCTTTTAAGGACCGTTGAGGCGAAATTCAATTTTATTACCATCATAACTGCACAAAAACTGTAAATCTGGAAGACGAATCTGGGAAGCAGCGAGCCTCTCATGCAGCCTCTGGCGTACCCCAGATATGAATTGCTTTTTTATTAAATGCTGACTGATCCCCGGGGGCGATAGAAGGAAGTTTTACAGGCTATTCCCTTGCAGATGCCGGTCAATGGCTAATCTACCAATTCAGCTCTATAGCTGTCACTTATATATCATTAATTGTGAGCTATTTACATAGTGCTGACATATTCAGTAGCTGTGTATCAAGAGCGATAGAAGAATATTGCAAAAAGTCCAAAATATGGCATTCAAACCTTGCACCATATTTGTGAATGCATCAAAAATTCTGGCCTTTGTAGACCCTTTTCACACATTCCTGAACTTTATGATGATACTTATGCTACTTATGATACATATTCACATCTAATCCATCTCCAATGAAAATAATTGAGTTTTTTTGCATATTTGCTGACATGCCCTATAGAAAAATTTTGGATTAGCAGTGCACCAGTATTAATGGAACACGCTCAAATCACAGTTAACAGTGGAGTACCGTAGTGGTCAGTATTTAGCCCTCTTCTTTTTAACATATTTATTAATTAGCTTGTAGAGGAATAAAAGTAAAATTTCAGTATTTGTAGAAACTAAACTCTGCAAGGTAATCAACAAAGATGAGTAAAATTTAATATTACAGAAAGAATTTAGTAAGCTAGAAGCTCATGCTGAGAAATGGCAATTGAATTAATTGTAGATAAATATAACGTCATTGCCACGGTCGCAGGTGGCGCACGTGGTTCGTGGACCCACTGTGCCATAGACCGGACATATGCAGCTATCTGCATAGCCTATGTGACTATGATGCTACCCTTGGAGGGCAGGCTTGTGTGGCTGGTAGCTACCAGGTGCTATTCCAGGGCGGCGTCCGACAGGGTCTAAGCCATTAATTATATTCCTAGACAGGGTAGGATGGCCACTTGATACAGGTTCAGGTTGGGCAGATAGGACGGCCACTTGGGAGAGGTTTAGACTCACAGGTCTCAGTTAACAGTTCTGGTGCTGCCGATGGGGTACAGATATCATAGATGCGGTTTCAGGATACGGATTCTGCTGGAACGGACACAAGAAACAAGATCAACCTATGCTGGACTAACAGAACACAGCAGTTGCACAAACCAATACTACTAAGACTAAACTATAGGGGTTGCAAGGGCACCTAGGTTGGGCATCTATATTGGGGAGGGTGCTCAAGTAGTTCAGACATGAGTTGACTGCGTCTGAGTAGGGCTCATGCTCCACTTGACACCACCATCACCGGTTTCTCTACATTTGTGTAGAGGTTATACTCCCACGAGGGCAGCATCTCCCACTGCACCTGCATCCTACACAGCGGCTTGGTCCCCGATTTTCTCCTTATCTCTATATTCAGTATCTTGATCCTGATTCAAAGCCACACAGATAAATTACCTTGATAAAGGCCAAATGGGCCGAAACGTTGGTGATTTCTTGTGACTGACTGTGGAATAAATAATTTTTTCTCAATATTCAAAGATTTATAGCCTCAAGTTACTCATTATTGATATGTCCTTTTTCCTGACGGCTGTGGCTAGCTCTTCCCATTGTTTTATACTATAGAATACCACACTGTGTGTTCTGCCCATTCTGAGTACTATGCAGCATGTTTTTTTATTGTGTGCTAGTTTTGTTTGTTATAGCACCATCTAGTGGTGGCTGAGTTTATAGCCTGTGCCTTTAACAAGCAGATTGTGGGATTGAAGCAAGGTATTCTGGGAAGAAGAAACTCCATTTTCTTCCATGTACTTCAGGGAATAAACGTGTTCATGTGCTCTCCTGTAACCTCTCCAACTTGAGTTTGCTATCCTGGTAAAGCATATCTGGTAAGATCAATATCTTCTCTAGCAGTGCAGTGTTTAGGAGGCTAATAACTGTATAGCAGCCAGTGCATAGGGGATGTTATTAGAATCCTGTGTTTTCTCATGTTATAGTTGCATCATACTGTATACTTTCTGTTAATTATAAAGTGTCAGCTGTGTGATTATTGCCCAATACTTATCTATGTCATTTGTATTTTTTATAGTTTTACCACCACATGTTCTATACTGTTCACCAATAAACAAGTTAGACTACAGAGGACAGTCTGCTTATTTGGAAGATAGAATGATGGTTTAGCTGTATGCTAGATTGCACACCGTGTCAACGTGTATGAAGGCAGAACAGTAAAACAGATGCTAGACGCCTGCGATAGTGAATACGACTTAAGGAGCTGCTTGTACCCACACCGCACTGCCTGCGGATACTGCAGCGGCCACCATACAGTCACAAGTACCGAGAGTACAGCCCGCCATCAAGCGCTTCATCATTCCCGCCACGCGGAAGCCGCCGCGCATAGACTGTTTCCCGCTAATATACTCAGCAGTACGCAGCTAAGCGCACAATGTCTCAAAACAGCACATCCTCACTCAAAACAAGGTCACGAGCAAGCTCCAGCAGGTCATATTAGCAGAACTCGCTGCTGTTGCCCGTTCCGAAGCTGAGGCAGCCAGAGCAAGATCCTCCTTCGCCGAAAGAGAGATGTGCCTAAAGCTGAGACAGGCGGAGCAAGATGCAGAAACCGCACGTCTGCAGGCAGAGAGAGAGGCCGAAACCGCACGCCTGCAAGCCGAAACTGCACGTTTGCAAGCAGAGCTAGAAAGACTTGCGGCAGACAAAGAGACAGCAGCTGCAATTGCTAAAGCAGAGTATTTAGAAGCTATGAAGGATCCTCATTGTGAGAGACGCAGCAACATTCACGGACCAGATTTAGGATAGCAAGATCCAACGCAGCGTGTTGCAGAGTACGTCCGTCAACATTCCGACAGCCCTAATGCACCACATCGACCAGCCTTCGCCGACTACCAACGATCGAACCCCGAACTTCGTTACCACAAACAAGGAGTCGTCCAGTGCAGAGATGTCAACCACAGCGGCTGTTCCACTGAGAGGAAGGTACAGCTCCTATCCCGCCTTAAAGAGACACCTTCTGCACCGAGAAGGTACTGCACAGACTATACGAAGTCAGAAGCGTCTCACAGGTATGGTGATACACCACACACTAGACATGACTATAACACACCAGCTCGTGCCAGCACTGACCAAGCCACCATAGACTTTGCAAAGTTCCTCGCCCGCCAAGAACAGGTTACAAAAGGACTTGTAAAGTTCACTGATAAACCTGAGAACTATAGGTCATGGCGAGCCTCGTTCTGGAACGCCATTCATGGTCTGGACCTTTCTAGTAGTGAGGAGTTAGATCTCCTAGTAAAGTGGCTCGGAAGTGAGTCGGTCGAGCATGCCAAAAGACTAAGAGACATCAATATAAAGCATCCACACATAGGTCTACGCAAAATGTGGGACAGACTTGATGAATGCTATGGGACAGTAGAAGTCATAGAGAATGCTTTATACAAAAGAATTGATGAATTTCCTAAGATAGGACCTAAAGGTTATCAAAAGCTTAGAGAATTGAGTGATTTATTGATAGAGTTACAGGTTGCCCAGGAAGAAGGAGACGTGCCCGGATTGGCATACTTAGACACCGCTAGGGGTGTCAATCCGGTAATACAAAAACTTCCTTACAACCTACAAGAAAAGTGGGTTACATATGGTTCACGGTATAAACAAAATCATAATGTACCGTTCCCTACTTTCACTGTATTCGTAGAATTTCTCACCCACCAAGCTAAGATGAGAAATGACCCTAGTTTTGACTTCACTCTGTCATGTTCCACTGCCCCCAGTGTCAAACCCAGTAGGACACCCGTGGCAGTCCACAAAACTAACATTGTTTCCACAGGCCCTCCTCACAATGCGAGTAAATCCACTCCAGACGAGAACAAGCCTCAGGATGTCAGTAAACAGTGTCCTCTACACAAGAAACCACATCCTCTACTAAAGTGCAGAGCCTTCAGTAAGAAGTCTTTGGAGGATCGCAAAGGTTTGCTCAAAGAGAACAACATCTGCTTCAAATGTTGTGCCACAACCTCTCACTTCACCAGGAACTGTGAAGCTAGCGTGAAATGTGCAGAATGCAGCAGCACGGGTCACAATACAGCCTTGCACCCTGGACCACCTCCACGAGTGTTGTCACAAGCAGAGGAGCACGATGGGAAGGAGAAGAACACTGATGAAGATACCCCTGTGGTCAGCTCTCAATGTATGGAGATCTGTAAGGGACTCACAGGAGGAAGGTCCTGTTCAAAAATCTGCCTTGTCCGAGTCTATCCTGCAGGCTGCAAGGACAAAGCCCTCAAGATATATGCAATCCTGGATGACCAAAGTAACAGGTCTTTAGCCAGGTCCATCTTCTTTGACAACTTCAGCATTGTAGGCCCTGGTTCTCCCTACTCCCTGAGGACGTGTTCAGGTACCGTTGAGACGGCGGGGAGAAAAGCGGCCGGATACAAGGTGGAGTCCATAGATGGTCAAACCTGCCTATCGCTACCAACCATACTGGAGTGCAACCAGATTCCCGACAACAGGTCAGAGATACCATCACCGGAGGTGGCGACACATCACCCCCATCTGAAGCGTATAGCCCACCTGATACCTGAGTTGGATCCAGAAGCCCCAATAGCCCTACTCCTGGGAAGAGATATACTACGAGTCCACAAGACTAGAGAATATATAAACGGCTCCAAAAATGCTCCGTATGCTCAGAGGCTCGACCTTGGATGGGTCATCATAGGAGACGTCTGTCTAGGAGGAGCACACAAGCCGGCCTCAGTCAACAGTATGCTCACCAGCACACTAGAAAATGGACGTCCGTCTCTCTTCCGGCCATGTCACAATAGTCTGCTGGTAAAGGAATTGCCATACAGCACTCCTCTACCTTGCCCTTTCTCACAACGAAGACCACACCTGTGAAGGTGAACAAGACCACATGGGATGTACAGTCTTCCACAGGACAAAGGAAGACGACAAGGTAGCGATGTCCATAGAAGACAGGATGTTCCTGGACATCGTGGATAGACAAATAGTCAAAGACAAATCGAACAGTTGGGTCGCACCCTTACCATTTCAACCTCAGAGAAGGCACCTACCCAACAACAGGGATCTGGTCTACAGCTGGTTCATCTCCCTCAGACACAAGCTTAAGAAGTCACCTGAGACGAAGGAACACTTCTTCACCTTCATGGGAAGGATATTCCAGAACAACCTCGCAGAGATTGCACCTGCACTTCGGCCTTCAGAGGAGTGTTGGTACCTGCCCATCTTCAGAGTATACCACCCCAAGAAGCCAGGTCAAATAAGAGTGGTATTCGACTCAAGTGCCAAATGTGAAGACGTCTCATTAAATGATGTCCTACTGTCGGACCCAGACCTCAACAACAGACTTCTGGAAGTACTACTCTCTTTCTGCAGAGATACTGTGGCATTTATGGCTGACATACAACAGATGTTCCACTGTTTTCTCGTCAAAGAGGAACACAGAAACTACTTGAGGTTCTTCTGGTACCGTGACAACGACCCTGTCAGGATCCCGTCTGGGTTGGAGCCGATGTTACTGCAAACACTAGGGGAAGCAGAGGCAGGTGACGTAGTCAGAGGATAACCGGGTCGGTACACTGGAAAGGCGTTATTAGAAGCACTGGATCAGGCGGAGAGCGTAGTCAGAAGGGCAGGCCGAGGTCAGTTCACAGGAGAGCGGTATTGGTAGCAATGGATCAGGCGGAGAGCGTAGTCAGAAGGGCAGGCCGAGGTCAGTTCACAGGAGAGCGGTATTGGTATTGGGAGCAGCAGGAACAGCAGGAAACGCTTGACTAGAGGCTAGAAGCACAATAATCTCGCAATGACACACCCACAGGGCCAGGTTTATATAGGGTGTGTAATTGGCAATCAGAGGCCAATCAAGAGAACACTGGGTGGAGCCGATCAGGAAGAACAGTCAATGGTATCTGGGTTCAGCAAGGAACCTTGCAGCCAGCAGAATAGCTCAGATGGTAGAGCTGCTGGTCAGTGGACAAGAGGTACTGGGTTCGATTCCTGACAGTACTCCCCTCCTTCCAGGATGGCCTCTGGACATCTCAGGAGCTGGCTTATCTGGGTACCTCTGATGAAAGGCTCTTGTAAGTCTAGGAGCATGGACGTTGTCCTTTGGCTCCCATGAATTTTCTTCTGGTCCATAACCCTTCCACTGCACCAGATACTGCAGTTTACCTCTGAATTTTCGGGAGTCCAGAATCTTATCCACAATGTATTCTTCTACACCACGGATCCTTTCTGGTGGAGGAGGTGGCTGAATTCTTCCTGGAAACGGGTTTTCACAAAAGGGTTTGAGCAAGGATATGTGAAATACTGGATGAATCTTTAGATTGTTGGGGAGTTTTAAACGAAAAGCAACCTGGTTAATTTTTGCAGAAATTTGAAAAGTCCCAATGAATTTTTGACCCAATTTGGAGAATGGTACATGTGTCTTTAGATTTTTAGTGGACAGCCAAACTTTGTCTCCAACCTGAAGAGCAGGGGGCACTCTCCGATGTTTATCTGCTGCTTCCTTATATTCTTCCTGGGTCTTGAGTAACATCTCTGATAGTTCCTTCTGGGATTCCTGTAATTTTGCAAGCCTGTCATTAACAGCAGGAATGGGAGTGTTCACTGGCAGATTAGGGATAAATACTGGATGTAATCCATAGTTAACAAAAAATGGGGTTTGAGATGTAGCACTATGTATGGAGTTGTTGTAGGTAAACTCTGCTGTTGGTAAATAGTCCACCCAGTCATCCTGAAGATAGGAAATGAAGCAACGGAGGTATTGCTCCAAAGTCTGGTTCGTTCTCTCCGTCTGGCCATTGGACTGAGGATGGAAAGCGGTAGAAAGATTCACCGTGACTCCCAAGGCTGTACAGAAACTCTTCCAAAATTTTGACGTAAACTGAACGCCTCTGTCAGACACCACGCTGTCAGGAATTCCATGTAACCTGAATACCTCTTTGATCATCAGTTCTGCAGTTTTTTCAGCAGTAGGAATTCCTTCAGTTGGGATAAAGTGGGCCATTTTTGTGAGTCGGTCCACTATGACAAGGATGACGGTCATCTGTTTGGAAGGGGGTAGTTCCACAATAAAATCCATGGAAATAGATCCCCAAGGCCTGGATGGAACTGGGAGTGGTTGCAGGAGTCCTAGAGGAGACGATCGTGGGGTCTTGTTTCGTGCGCATGTTAAACAGGTTGAAACATATTTCCTCACGTCCTTCCTACAATTAGGCCACCAAAAGAAACGAAGTAGTAAGTCTTGTGTTTTTGCAACTCCCGGATGTCCTGCCAGTTTAGAATCATGGACACTTTTGAGGACTTCAAGGCGAGAAGATTCAGGTACATATATTTTGTGTTTCTGCATCCAAAACCCCTCTTTGAATGAAAGATCGACGTCTTCCGAATGATGGTTAAGGAAAGAGTCTTCTTGGTATCCATCTTTAATTCTATTACATAGTCTTTTAGAGTGCAATATTCCCAAAAAATTTTTAAGGCCTAGGATTGTATCGTCATTACTAGACCTCTCCTGAGGTTCCGAACACATCCTGGACAGGGCATCAGCCTTGCCATTTCTTGAACCAGGCCGGTAAGAAATTATAAAATTTAATCTTGAGAAAAATAAGGCCCATCGTGCTTGTCTTGCAGACAATCTTTTTGCTGTACGGAGGAATTCAAGATTCTTTTGGTCCGTGAGGACAGTCACAGGGTGATTGGCACCTTCCAGAAGATGTCTCCACTCGGAGAAGGCAACTTTAATGGCTAACAGTTCTTTATTACCGATGTCGTAGTTTTTTTCTGCAGATGACATGGTGTGGGAAAGAAACGCACATGGGTGAAGTTGCATCTTGTCCCCAACTCGCTGAGACAGAATGGCTCCCACTGCAGAGTCTGAGGCGTCCACTTCGACAGTAAATGGCAATTCAGGATTTGGGTGTACTAACAATGGAGCAGACGTAAAAAGAGTTTTCAACTTGTCAAAAGCCTCCTGTGCCTCCGGAGACCAGAAAAATGCTTTGGTCTTTTTTGTTAGTGTAGTAATTGGTAGTATGATCCGTGAAAAGTTCTTTATAAATTTTCGGTAAAAATTTGCAAATCCTATGAAACGCTGGACGTCTTTTAAATTTCTTGGAACAGGCCAGTCCACTACAGCATTGATTTTGCTGGGATCCATGCTCAGACCTTCTGGGGAGATGATATATCCCAGAAATTGGATACTGATTTGTTCAAACTCACATTTTTCAAGTTTAATGTAAAGATGGTTCTCCTGTAGTCGTTCCAAGACTAACTGGACGTGCCTGCGATGCTCTTCCAAGGTGTCTGAAAATATAAGAATGTCATCGAGATAAGCCACAACAAATTGATCCAAGAAATCTCGAAATACATCATTAATAAAATGTTGAAAGGTGGCTGGGGCATTGCTAAGGCCAAAGGGCATAACCAGAGATTCAAAATGTCCATATCTCGTTCTGAAGGCGGTCTTCCACTCATCTCCTGGGCGATTCCATATGAGGTTGTAAGCCCCTCTAAGATCCAGCTTCGTAAAGATTTTCGCAGAACGGAGTCTCTCGAATAGTTCAGGAATCAAGGGTAGCGGGTAGCGATTCTTGACGGTGATATTATTAATCTCTCTGTAGTCAATACATGGCCGCAGAGTGGAGTCTTTCTTTTCAACAAAGAACAGGGGTGCCCCAGCTGGAGATGTGGAAGGTCGAATAAAGCCTTTCTCTAAATTTTCATCCAGGAACTCTCTTAATACCTTCAATTCAGGTTCGGAAAGATTGTAAATCCGCCCAAATGGAATGGTTGTTCCTGGCAGCAATTCAATAGGACAGTCGTAAGGACGGTGAGGAGGTAATTGATCTGCTTTCTTCTTACTGCAGACATCAGAGAACTGCTGATATTGAGGTGGTAGTTTCTCTTCCTTCTCATGCAAAATCTCAGAGATTTGGACTTGTTGGAGAACAGGGGGTTCCTTATGACAATTATTCTTGCAGTAGTCAGATGGAAAGGTGATGGTCCTTGATGCCCAGTTGATGGAAGGGTTATGGACTGAAAACCAGGGGATCCCTAGGATAACCGGAAATTTCGGAGATGAAATAAGGTGAAAACTGACAGCTTCATGATGATCCGGTTCGATACAAATCTCAAGTTTGATTGTCTCATGCGTGACAGGTCCAGAAGACAAGGGTGATCCATCCACAGTTTCCATTTCAATTGGTGTGGATTTGGTCCTACTGGAAATATTGTTATCACGTGTAAATTTTAAGTCCATAAAATTTCCTCCTGCTCCCGAATCCAACAGGGCAGAGCATTGTATTTTTTGGGTGCCCATTACAACCTGAATGGGGATTACAAAATGAGATGATGTAGTATATATTTTGTCTGTTTCTGGTGTTACTGATGAGATAGTCTGCATGATGGAATCCGACTGCTGAGAAAGGTCCATATTGCTGGCAGACCTGTTGTTGGTAAAGGCTATAGTCCTTTTGTTAGGACAGTTGATGGCATAGTGTCCAGGGTCCCCACAATAGAGGCAGAGATGTTCTGCACGTCGCCTCTCCTTCTCCTGTGCAGAGAGTGGTCTTCGGATGACGTCGATCTGCATCGGTTCAGACACGCCTTGCGTCTTTTCTTGGTGGTCTGATGCTGAAAATGAGAATCCAGGGCTATTCCCAAGTGCTCGCAGTCTCTCCTTTCTCCTTTCAGTAAGTCTCTAGTCTATCCGGGTACACAGTTGAATAAAGTCCTCCAACTGGTCAGGGGTCTCAACCCTGGCAAGCTCGTCTTTCACTGGTTCTGATAACCCTCGTCGAAATTGACTTCTCTGGGCCGCTGAATTCCAGGTGGTGTCGGCCACCCAGCGACGGAACTCCGATGTATATTCCGCAACAGAGCGACGTCCTTGGCGCAAATTATGTAATTTGGTTTCTGCTGTGGCACAGCGGTTTGGGTCATCAAAAACTTGATTCATAGCTGCGGTGAAAGCCTCCAGGTCATTAAGGAGGTCATAGTCCTTTTCTACATAAGGTGAAGCCCAAGCAAGAGCTTCATCCATCAGGAGATTTATCATGAAAAAAACTTTCTTCCTCTCACTGGTAAAGGGAGCAGGTTGCATCTGGAAGTATATGCGGCATTGATTGAGGAATCCTCGGTACTGCTGGCGATCCCCACTGTAATTTGCAGGCAGCGGAAGCCGCGCGTTTGATTCGGACCCTGAATTGCGCACGTCCAGAAGTTGTTTTTGTAGCTCAATTACTTCCTGTTGTAGACCCGTGAACTCAGTTTGTAACTTGGAATATTTTCCTTGATAGTTAGTACAAAAATTTTGAAGTTCCGTAACTTGCTGCCTCAGGGTGTTTACAGCGGACTCCATTTTGGCGCGAGATTATTCTGTCAGGATCCCATCTGGGTTGGAGCCGATGTTACTGCAAACACTAGGGGAAGCAGAGGCAGGTGACGTAGTCAGAGGATAACCGGGTCGGTACACTGGAAAGGCGTTATTAGAAGCACTGGATCAGGCGGAGAGCATAGTCAGAAGGGCAGGCCGAGGTCAGTTCACAGGAGAGCGGTATTGGTAGCAATGGATCAGGCGGAGAACGTAGTCAGAAGGGCAGGCCGAGGTCAGTTCACAGGAGAGCGGTATTGGTATTGGGAGCAGCAGGAACAGCAGGAAACGCTTGACTAGAGGCTAGAAGCACAATAATCTCGCAATGACACACCCACAGGGCCAGGTTTATATAGGGTGTGTAATTGGCAATCAGAGGCCAATCAAGAGAACACTGGGTGGAGCCGATCAGGAAGAACAGTCAATGGTATCTGGGTTCAGCAAGGAACCTTGCAGCCAGCAGAATAGCTCAGATGGTAGAGCTGCTGACCGGTGGACAAGAGGTACTGGGTTCGATTCCTGACAGACCCAGACAAAGACATCACAGAGTATCGGATGAGGGTACACATCTTCGGGAACAGCCCTTCCCCAGCAGTCGCTATCTGCGGCTTCCATAATTCTGCCAAAGAAGGCGAAGAAAAGTATGGGTCAGACATCAGATCCTTCATAGAAAAGGACTTCTACGTAGACGACTGTTTGAAGTCCACACCAACAAATGAGGCTGCAATCAGTCTACTAAAAAGGGCTCAAGAAATGCTCGCTCAGTCTAGCTTAAGGTTACACAAGATTTCCTCCAACAGTCGAGAGTTGATGGAAGCATTTCCCTCTCAAGACTATTCCAGCGATCTAAAGGACTTAGACCTAAGCATCGACACTCTTCCCATGCAGCGGAGTCTTGGATTGCTTTGGGATCTGAAGACGGATGCCTTCACCTTTCAGATCAGTGAAGACGAGAAACCCTTCAGGCGCAGAGGAGTTCTTTCTTTCGTGAATAGTTTATACGACCTCCTGGGATTCGTAGCTCCAGTTACTGTCCAAGGGAAAATGATGCTAAGAGACTTCACCCAAGACACATCTGATTGGGATGATCCACTGCCAGCAGAAAAGGCAGACCTGTGGGCAGAGTGGAAGAGGTCTCTCGAGGCCTTGACCGACCTTCGTGTGAAACGACCGTATGCTCCTGTGCCATCCACAGAAGTCAAGAAGCAAAGACTTTGTATCTTCTGCGACACATCAGTCAAAGCAATCGCAGCAGTAGCATACCTCAAAACCATAGATGTCAATGAACAGAGCCACATCGGGTTTGTGATGAGCCGGACTAAACTGGCACCACTCCGCGAACACACGGTACTAAGACTGGAACTCTGCGCTGCTGTCCTCGCATTTGAGTTGGCCAAGCTTATCTCAGGTGTGATGAATCTGGAGACCAAAGAAGCAGAGTTCTACACTGATAGCAAGGTGGTACTGGGATACATCTGCAATGAAACACGACGCTTTTATGTCTACGTCAGCAACCGGATACTGAGGATAAGAAGATCTACCTGCCCTAGTCAGTGGCACTATATACCTACTCACCTCAATCCTGCGAACCATGCGACTAGATCCGTTGCTTCAAGTCATCTTAAGGACACTACCTGGTTCACAGGCCCTTCTTCCTTGTACGGTTCGATGCCCCATATCGACAGGCCTGAAACGTTTGAACTGGTGGATCCAGATGCCGATGAGGAGCTCCGTCCTCGAGTGTCTGCTCTGCATACAGGGATTTCAAGTCATTACCTGGAATCTCATCGGTTCAGCAGGTTCTCAACCTGGAAGTCACTTGTTCGAGCCATTGCTTGTGTACTTCATGTGGCCCAATCCTACAAGTCAGCATTACCTGGAAGCCAGAGATCTTGTAAAGGTTGGCATCACTGCAAGCATGCTTTTACCGCCCTTAACCTGGAAAGAGCCAAGGTTACGATACTTTGTGTTGTACAAAAGGAAACCTACACCAGAGGAATAGAGAACCTCAACAAAGGACAACCCGTTCCTGGAGACAACGTGCTGAAGAAGCTCACTCCGATTAGGCCACTCACAGCACTTTCCAGTGATTCCAGGGACCTGACAGTCCTTATTCCTGCAATGCTACTCACACAGAAAACCTGTGTCCCGAGAGCTCCACTGGGAGAATTCAGCAACAAAGACCTCTACAGACGTCAATGGAGACAAATTCAAAGTCTCTCCAATACTTTCTGGGACAGATGGAAAAAACAATATCTCTCTACCTTACAGCCTAGGAAGAAGTGGCAGATCGACAAGCCGAACATCAAACCAGGTGATATTGTGCTCATGAAGGACAGCCAGTCACACCGAAATGAGTGGCCACTAGGCCTCATCACCAAGGTATTCCCAAGCAAGGATGAGAAGGTGCGCAAAGTCGAGGTCAAAGTGTGGAAGGCTGGGGAGAGTAAACTATTCCTCAGACCAGTTGCGGAACTAGTTTTACTGCTTTCGCCAAAAGAGCCTGTATGTGGCATCAGTTGATGCCAAGCGGGGAGTGTTCTGCCCATTATGAGTACTGGGCAGCATGTTTCTTATTGTATGCTAGTTTTGTTTGTTATAGCACCATCTAGTGGTGGCTGAATTCATAGCCTGTGCCTTTAACAAGCAGATAGAGTATTGCATTGTGAGATTGAAGCAAGGTATTCTGGGAAGAAGAAACTCCATTTTCTTCCATGTACTTCAGGGAATACACGTGTTCATGTGCTCTCCTGTAACCTCTCCAACTTGAGTTTGCTATCCTGGTAAAGCATATCTGGTAAGATCAATATCTTCTCTAGCAGTGCAGTGTTTAGGAGGCTATTAACTGTATAGCAGCCAGTGCATAAGAGATGTTATTAGAATCCTGTGTTTTCTCATGTTATAGTTGCATCATACTGTATACTTTCTGTTAATTATAAAGTGTCAGCTGTGTGATTATTGCCCAATACTTATCTACGTCATTTGTATTTTTATAGTTTTACCACGCGCATGTTCTATAAAGTTCACAAATAAACAAGTTAGACTACAGAGGACAGTCTGCTTATTTGGAAGATAGAATAATGGTTTAGCTGTATGCTAGATTGCACACCATGTCAACGTGTATGAAGGCAGAACACTGTGTTAGTGAGGAACTCTGGTAGTGACGGCCAAGAGGTTTATATATATATATATTGCCAATCTGGACTGGTAATGTATATCCCCCTCACCGGGAGTGACTTAATAACTCGTACCTTTAAGGGAAGCCTTTCCAGCAACTATTTGCCCTTAGTGCAGTTCCCTGACTGACCTGGGGCAAGTGGTGGCGCCAGAGAGACGATCCTTGCTGGGTCCTTCTCTCCCCTCCCCCATGGTGAGCAAAGTCGACACCCCTTCACCTGTGCAATCCGTCACACCTTCTAAGATTATAATACATGGCACTATATTATTCCATAAGGGATCTATACATTTCCAGTGTACAATATTCAAGCCCGATTAAGGTTTCATTCTTGGAGGAACTTTCCCTTTTTAAGAACCTCAGTCTAGGAGGGATCAGACCTCTAATTTTTTAGACTGAATTGTGAAGGTTTACGCTCTGCTAACTCCGGAGGGATTATTGTTCCATCTAAATTGACTGCATTATAATAATTCAGCCGCAAATCTAAAATATGTGATCAAATCTTTCAATATTAAAAATGCCAACAATGCAGTTCAGGGGATTTATTCTGCTGTGCATTATTTCTGGCTCTTCTGAAGAAGATAGCAGAATTGTGACGAAGTCTGAAAGACAGATGTTTTATTAAAACAAAAATATGATTTTAAGTGAACAGCACAGTGATCATCCCAACCCTCACAATGTTGCAAATTATCTAATATAGACTTACCTTGTAATGTCTTCACATCCTGTTCCATCCAGATGTGTCCGGATCTCAGAATTCCAAGTGTCGGAAGTTCACCGACCGCCATATTGGGACACCCAAGTGATGGGTGTCTCAATATGGAAACTGCTGGTGGTACCAGCCTCTTGCGCGGTACCACCAGCAGAACACTGTCGCCCCCCCCACACACACACACACTGTATTGTATACGCCGTACGCAACACACACACACAAACACACACTGTATATGCTGTACGCACCACACACCCACACTGTATACGCCATACGCAGTACACACACACACACACACACACTGTATACGCTGTATGCACCACAAACACACACACACACACTCTATACGCTGTACGCACCACACACACACACTGTATACGCCGCACACACCACACACACACACTGTATACGCCGTACACACCACACACACACACACACTGTATATGCCGCATGCATGACACACACACTGCATATGCACCACACACACACTGTATACGCCGTACACATCGCACACACACTGTATACGCCGTACGCACCACACACACTGTATACGCCATACGCACCACATACACACACTGTATACTTCGTATGCACCACACACACTGTATACGCCATACAAAACACACACTGTATACGCCGTATGCACCACACACACACTGTATATGCCGTACGCACCACACACACACACTATATACGCCGTACTTCTTTGTCAGTAGATATGAATGCACAAATGGTTAATGGTGCCGAGTGTTACATATGACTAGACATTTGAGGTAGTGAATGGAGTGGTTAGTGTAAGAATTCGAGGATATAAATGCCTGTTTTCTGTCACTTTGGTCAGTCACAAAGAGCAAGTGAAACAGGTAGGAACCTTGTTTATGGGACAACCCATGTCTAGTAGGTGTGATGCAGGGACATTTGTTGTACGATGGCCTGCCATAAGTTATGGTGGGGAGATTACCTCTGTGACTATGAAAGAGTGGGCGACCATATGAGTGGAGGAAGATGTCACTTAGTAATAGAGGAGTGTGTAAGGTGTAGACATCCTTTAGAAAATGGATGAGTGATATTTTCTTCTGCAGAAAAAGTGAAGAGTCCTAAAATTGTTAAACCCAGACCATCACCTGAGGGAGTGAAATAGAAGCAGTGCACCTGTGAGGCAGGGAAGAGGTCTTGAGGCTATAAAATGTTAAAAACAAGACATGACTGATTCCTGAGAGCCACCACAAGAAGGAATGAAGATGGTGATAACACTGTGGGAAGAGCCACAATAATTGAAACCCTACTGTGTGAGCAGCACAGTGGCTGAGTGATCAGCACTATTAGCGCACAGTCAGATGGCTGTATAAATCAGACCACAACGCACAGACTGACTGACAGCTCTCCCCAATCCAACCATGACAGCTTAATGTATTTCTATGTAACTGTCATGTTTGGGTTGGGACAGCGGCAGCCAGTCAGAGCGCAAGAACGCAGGATGTCGCCACGGACAGGAGACAGATCAAGAGTTAAAGTATTTATTAAACAAGGAATGTACTCCACACAGGGAGTGAGGGATTGTAGGGTGACGGTAAGGAATGGGGCAGAACTGAGAAAGTGGCAAGGTAGGTCAGGACGAACGAAAGTTCAGTAATAAAGAGGTGAAACATCAGTCTGTAGTCTTCTTAGGTGCAGCTCCTCAGGGTTCAATGGTGGCACCGACAACAGCGGCGAGGTCTGTAACAGGAGGGATCCAACGGTGCCACTGGCAACAGCGGCACAGGATGCCTCGGCGAAGTCCCTGGAAGGCAGGAAGATTTCCCGTGCTCAAACGTATCTATGCCGTATCACGGCACTGATTCTAGTGTGGTGAACTGCCGGAAAAGGACTTTGCTCTGCGGTGTACACAAGTCCTTAGTAGTCAGGCTCTGGCCTAGCTGTCTGTCTCTCTCATTGCAGCCTTTGCGTTCAACTGGGGTCACCTCCTAGCGTGGAGTGTAGCGGGGAGCTGACAGTCGGTCGGCCAAAAAAAAGGTGGACCTGAATGCAGAGGTCTGTCAAGTATGCGGTCACTCTTGGGCAGAGCGTGTGCGGTACTCACTATCACGTTGTGTACGGCACCCGGTTTAGCTCTGCTTTGCTAGCCTGGATCTGTACTGCTCTGCTCTACTTTTCAGGCAATGGGGGCTCCCTCTATATGGCCCGTCGCCAAGTCAGTGCTCACTGGTGGGGGAAGCAGAGCATGCCGCACCCCGCTCTGCACGCTGCTCTTTGCGCTGCCCTCTGCACTGCTCTGTGCCGGTGCCAGACTGATCTTTTTGGCGCGCTTCTCCCTTTTATCCCCCCACTGCTGCGCGCGCTTTCCCTGCTCACCTGGGTAAGCAGGAAGCTCCATCTCTCTCCTCCTTCCCTCCTGCAGCAGCTGAAGGTCCGCCTCTCTCAGGCTTCACCCCAGAAACAGAGGATGCAGCCTTTTAGTTCTGAACCTGGCATGCAGGTACCCGTGGTCCGGTCTACCTCCTTACATTCCCCCTCTCTTATAGCTCGCCATTACACGGGCAAGGATTCGTCGTACTCCAAGATGCTCCTTTGAAGGCCGACAGATGCCCACAATTTTCGCAACCACTCCTGCCTCTCTGGCTCCATCTTCTTCCAGTAAGGCTCGTAAGGGTCACTCTGAGCTTTGGGTGGAGGGGTAGGGAACGGGAGTTCATCCAGGTCCCATGGAGCAGCAATCTCCGAGGCCTGTTCCTCTTCATCTTCGACAGCTCTGGGAGAGAAGTCTTCAGACAAACTTTGCTTTGTGACCTTGGGTTTTCCAACTACATCTATTTCCTTCTTCTTTTTCTTCTTCTTAGGTTTTCTGCCAGCAGATGTTTGAGCAGACAGTTCGCCCTTTTCTTTATCATCAGCGGGAACCTTAGGGACTTCTTGCTCCGGCTCCTCAGTTTGGAGACTTAGTACTAGCAATTCTTCTCCATAGTTCCCCCTCTCTTTGACAGAGAGGAATCGGATGAATTAAGACCATGCAGGCCAGGCCCTTCATCATCCATGCAGGGCTCTGCAAGCGCCACTTCCCATTGCTTTTCAGCCACACTCTCTGTCTCACACAGCTGCTTCATCTCTTCCATCCCATCAGGATCTCGTGAGCTGACGGCTGGCAAACTTTACACCTCAGGGGACGATATTAGTGGCTGTTCTTTCTTATCAACGAAAACCGAAGAAGTGGGCGTCTCGGGAACACTTGTCACCTTCTCTCCATTGTCGGGAGCTTCGGATCCAGGTTGGAGTTCCACCAGACTTGCCTCCACGCGCCAGGACAGCGCAGACATCTTACCATGGACAGTCAACACATTCTCCATCTCTTCTCGGCGTCGCAGCACTGTCTTGCTCTGGGTGGGGCTCTTCTCCTCCCGCCATACCATCCCCTCCAGGGGCAACATTCCCTCCAATCAGCAGGTCCTTCGGAGGGATGAGCGGATCTTTGCCAACGTTTTTCTCGGGTATGGCAACTTCTGGACAGGTGACCCACTCTTCCACACACCTAGCACTCACGCCTGCGTCTGTCTGGTGGGCGCTTTGGTCTGGAACATCGACCTCGGCGAGAAGCATATCTCACTTGTTTGCTCTTCACTCCAGGATACGGGGTTACTCTGGAGCCGCCACTGAAGCTTCTTTCATGCTCCGCACCTCTCCTCTATCTTCCTTCACCTGTTTCCGTGCATTACCTCAGGGTATAATGCTGGCCCCCAAGACAGCAGCAAGGGCTTCTTTCAGGCTTTCGACTTCTTCCCAAATTCTTTTGATTCCCAGCCGTATATCGCGGGACCATGTTGGCTCTACTTCATTCGGGTTGGCTACGCCACAGCTTCGGACCATCCCTGTCAGGGCTGCAATCCCCTGCTCCTGCTCACCTATGCATGCCTCTGCCCCTATTTCAGAGAAATTCATGCTTGGTTTTACAAGCAAGCTCTCCCTCAGAGCCTGCTTCAGCAGCACGTCACGTAGGCCTGTCACTAGCTGGTCTCACAGCACTACGTCAATGGACCCTAAGCCTACGCCATCTTTGCGAGCAATGGCAGTATGAAGTTCCTGCAGCGCATTATTAAACTGAGTCACAGTCTCCCCCTCTCTCTGAATACACCTGAACAGACGAATATGTAATCTCCTACGTCCGTCTCCTCAAGTATTGACAACACTTTTCCCAGGGTGTCCCTCGTCTGGAGGGGTCGCAACATGACAGAGTCCCTGGCCTCCCCATCCAAAGCCATCATTGCTACTTCTGCTTCCAGGGCAGGGGTCATGGGCTGCATCCTCAACATCCCCGTTATGCGCTCAGTCCAACTCCACAGTATTATTATTTAACAGGGCTCCCAGGGAAATGCTTGATCTAGGGCCTCCTCCAACTGCTTGACCTGTCGCCTCCGCGCCATTGTGCGACATCCTGCCGACAACGCCAAGTGTAGAAATTGCAGGAACGCAGGATGTCGCCACGGACAGGAGACAGATCAAGAGTTAAAGTATTTATTAAACAAGGAATGTACTCCATGCAGGGAGTGAGGGATTGTAGGGTGATGGTAAGGAATGGGGCAGATCTGAGAGAGTGGCAGGGTAGGTCAGGGAAGAACGAAAGTTCAGTAATAAAGAGGTAAAACTTATCAGTCTGTAGTCTTCTTAGGTGCAGCTCCTTGGGGTTCCAATGGTGGCTCCGACAACAGTGGCACATGATGTCTCGGCGAGGTCTGTAACAGGCGGGGATCCAACGGTGGCACCGGCAACAGCGGTGCGGGATGCCTCGGTGAAGTCTCTGGGAGGCAGCAAGATTTCCCATGCTCAAACATATCAAACACGGCACTTAGTCTTGTGTGGGGAACTGCCGGAATGGGACTTCGCTCCGCGGTGTACACAAGTCCTTAGTAGTCAGGCTCTGGCCGAGCCGTCTGTCTTTTTCTGTGTCGCACACTCAGTGCAGCCTATGCCTTCAACTGGGGTCACCTCCTAGAGTGGAGGGTAGCGGGGACCTGACAGTCCGTCGTCCACAAACGGTGGACCTGAATGCAGGGGTCTGTCCAGTATGCGGTCACTCTTAGGCAGAGCGTGTGCGGTACTCACTATCACGCCAGGTACGGCACCCGGTTTAGCTCTGCTCTGCTGGCCCGGCTCTGCATGGCTCTGCTCTGCAGGCAATGGGGGCTCCCTCTTTATGGCCTGTCGCCAAGTCAGTGCTCACTGGTGGGGGAAGCAGAGAGCGCCGCTTCCCGCTCTGCGCTGCCCTCTGCACTGCTCTGTTCCGGCGCCAGACTGACCTTTTTGGCGCGCTTCTCCCTTTTATACCCCTGCTGCTGCGCGCGCTTTCCCGGCTCTCCTGGATGAGCAGGAAGCTCCGTCTCTCTCCTTTTTCCCTCCTGCAGCAGGGGAAGGTCCACCTCGCTCATGCTTCCCCCTGGAAACAGAGCATGTTGCCTTTTTAGTTCCAGACCCGGCATGCAGGTACCCGCGGTTCGGTCTACCTCCTT
Organism: Oophaga sylvatica; assembly: GCA_033576555.1. NCBI lineage: Eukaryota > Metazoa > Chordata > Amphibia > Anura > Dendrobatidae > Oophaga > Oophaga sylvatica. Next base: position 96,725,132 of record JARQOD010000003.1, read on the forward strand.
AAAAGAGCGCTGTGGTCTGATCTCCTTTTGATTTACACAACCGTCTAACTACGCCATTACTTTGCAGTCCCAGTTGTCCTAGATTCAAATCCCTTCTACACTACACAGAATTTGTATGTTCTCCCCATGTTTGCCTGGGTTTGGGTACTCCAGTATCCACCCATACTCCAAAGACATATTAATAGATAATTTAAATTTTGCGTCCCTATGGTATAGTGATTATGATGTGTGTTAAGGGTGGTAGAATATTATGATGTTACATAAGTAAGTAAAATAGTTAAGGAGGGATGAGAAGAGAGGCCACCATGGAGAGGGTGCTTGTGACTCAGAGACAAAGAGAGCAATGACCATAAATTGTGCTGAGAGATAGGATGAAAGAGATTGTGCAAACCAGTGAACTTGTTACTGGAAATATGTTCTGTAATGTTCTTCTTCCTCCATTGAAAGTTAAAAAAAGTTGATCTGTTTTCTGTTGTTCCTTTGTATGGCACCCTTCATAAGTGATCCAGCATGTGTTACAAAGGGGTGCAATCTTCTACCCAGGACATACAAACTGTAGTTTGATACAAAGAAAACCTCCTACATCTTCCAGAATGCAGCATACTATGGGAATTCAGCTAAGCTTTTAGCTAGGTGTCCATCACCACAGTGCTGACAGGTTTCAGGAGGTAGAAAGCTGAATGTAGCTCTGGATGTGAGAAGAGTATACATTCATAACTTGATAGTTTTACATTGCAAAGCAATGCATGCTTGTAAAGAGTCAAGAGCAAGGGCATAACTATAATAGGTGCAGGGGATGCAATCGCACATGGGCCCTGGAGCCTAGGGAGGCCCAAAAGGTCCCTTTGGCCATTATGAAAAGACTATTACTGTTAAAGACCCATGATAGCTGGGGGCTCTATGAGGCCCACAAGCTTCAAATTAAAAGGGTGAGATTTTGGCCTACTTTGGAGTCATGCAGTCTTGGCATTATGGAGCCAGCTTCAGTGGCATCATGTCATCATCATCATCACCCTTTATCGGTTCAAGGTCTGTGAAAAGCATACATTGCTGATTGGAATAGTGCCTGATAAATCCACACCGATAGATTTCGCTGAGATACTTTTGCAAATTTGTATTACTCTCCGAATTGAGGTTTCTGTGTCTTGCTCCTTAATTTCCCATGATTGGAGTATTGGCCTTGTGTAGTACCAGGGACCCCAGCGCTGTCACTTGACTAATGTTGCCAAATTGCACGGATGAACCTGCATGGGTAGCAATTACCATGGTCTGCAGAAACGCATAATTTACATAATCAAAGGGCTTTTATTACTGACTAGATTGCACATTGATGTACTGTAAATCCCACCGGTTTTGATTATCAATGCATATCGGGGTCTTGAAGCTTCTACCAATCAAACCACATTATTCTCTGATTTTTTCCCACTCTTTGAATGGCCGGTTCATCAGCTGGGAGCTGACATTTATTACATTATATTGTCTTTCTGAACACATTCTCCAGACAGAAGAATTCTTCTTGCTACTCATGCACTCAGTCAAAAAACAGAAGCAAAACCAATCCCAGTGTGCACGTGGCGTCTTATGGACACCGGCTTACCCACATGCTTGTTTTACGCTGGTGGTGTTTTCCCTGAAGCATATTTTTTTACATAGTCTTGGACGTCCCTTGCAACATCTTTATTTTTTTACATTCTAAATTTAAAATAATTGGCGACTTCCAAGCAGGATCCTCCAGAAGAATGGACCGGTTACTTTAATCTACTTTTGAAACCTGATGCGGTTAAAAAAAGTGACAAATAACAGAACACACAATATTCTCAGAAATTAGTTTTGACATTGCTTTACATTATGTTCATTTTTTTGATGTTTTTTCATGTCTTTTTTTTTTAGACTAATTCCAGGCAGAATCCATCCAAAAAAGTGCAAAAGCCAAAAAGTCAAAAGGAATTTAGTGTTTTTTTTAATTATTAGAAGAACATGACAGTGCCACATCAGTCTGTGTGTTGTGTTGGTGTTGTGGTCCACTTCCATGAAAGTGTATGGGGCTGAGCTGCAGTACCAAGCTCAACTATGGAAATTTCTGGAAGAAAGTAGCAATGCTTTTATTAATCCTATGCAACACTAGTAAATGGTGTGAGTCAGTGACAGGTATTATATGGGAGGGTCGCTAACTCGCTATGTATCTCCCAGGATGCGTATAGAAGCGTATTAAGGCCACTGGAGTGCATTGCAGTCACAGGCATAGCTGTGATTGCCATGCAAAATTAAAGTAAGTTTGGTCTTGGGCAAGCCATTTGCCCAAGGCAGATTTAAGAAAACCTGCCATGGGCTTTTATTTTTGCAGCGAACTACAGGATGGTAGTGGGGCCGTTTGCTCCCTTCAGGCAGGATCTTACAAGTGGCCCATGGCCACAGATTTCATTTAAAATCCCTGCAACATCTGGCTTGGTGTGCAGTTAACACAGAGCCAAGGGAAGCGAATGCCTGGCACCCCTCAGCATGACACGGTGGTGCAGTCGCCCATGGCAAACGGTCTCGGATACGGACTATTGTGACGACCCGGCTGCAATCTGGAGGATACCGTTGTTTTCCCTTTGTAAGTTTATTGTGGACATTAAAGACACTTTGCTTTGAACTTTCTTGTGGTCACTGCCTATATGTCGCACTGCACCAACCCCGCTGCACTACAATGGGCATTCTAATCTCATACAATTATAGCATATCTATAGGATATACCATTTAGGTATAGTAGATGCAAGTCCCACCAATGCTTTTATCTCGAGAATGGGGCCCTGTCGTGCATAGCTGTTAGTGGAGAAGTAGTCAGAATTTACATCCTAATGAAAAGAAATTCCAACCATCTCTCCACTGACAGCAGTCTCCATTGCGGACCCATTCTTGAGATAGATGCAGGTCCTATTGGTGGAACCTGCATCTGCTATTTATTTATGTCATATTGTTCATAAATCCTTCCTACACGTATAGATGTGTGTGGGAGTGTGTATATATGTACAAATATATCAAATCAAACCAAAAACATAATCTCCAAGGAGTTTGGGTTTTCTTCAAATACTCTGCCTTCCTTCCACATTCCATAGATATACTGATAGGAAATATAGTTTGTAATCCCTGGGATAGCGATGATGATTTGTCTGTAGAGCACTATCAAATCAATGGCGCCATATAAGCAAGTAAAATAAAAAAAAATGTTTTCTGGGCCACATGAACCAGAAAATACTCTAGTATACCTAAGGTCCGATACCATAAGAGGTTTTGAAGGTCCAATCCCAATTGGAGACGATGGCATAGCCATAAGGCTTGCCACCATGGTCTATAAAATAAATGTATTCTGTACAGATGAAACACATACAAGTGCTTCTCACAAAATTAGAGTTTCATCAAAAAGTTAATTTATTTCAGTTCTTCAATACAAAAAGTGAAATTCATATATTATATAGAGCAGTGTTCCCCAACTCCAGCCCTCATGCCCCACCAACAGGTCATGTTTTCAGGATTTCCTTTGCATTGCACAGGTGATGCAATTATCACCTGGGCAATACTAAGGAAATCCTGAAAACATTACCTGTTGGTGGGGCATGAGGGCTGGAGTTGGGGAACCCTGATACAGAGTCATTACAAACAGAGTGATCTATTTCACGTGTTTATTTCTGTTAATATTGATGAATATGACAACATAGAAAGGAGTGTGCACAGGGAGGAGTCAAGGTGTTACCTATATTATAGTACTGCTGTCCTGTTAAACTACAGAGGGATATTTGCAAGAACATGCCCCAGGTATGACTGCAATCTCTACACCCATTAAGGTAATGAAAGAAGATGGACCGGGCTAGGGCAGCTTCTTATTTGCTTGGACCGGAACCATGAACCATCGGTGCTGTCACCATTGTTGCTGGGGAAGGACTTTCGGACTGGAGCAGACCTTTGCACCTGACTGCAGGGGGCGGGGTGGAGATAAAAGGGGCTGACCGTGCGAAAAAGGGGCTTCTGGTGGGAAGACAGGGAGCACGCAAGGAGAAGGTTGACTCCGTCTAGACTGTCCCACACCAACCAGCAGGCCTACTCTGCGGCCTATCCTCTCCTACGCACACAACCTGTGTATGAATAGAGCCGCGCACATTGCAGACTTCTGTACCCAAGAGCCCTGACTGGTCAGCAACTCTCACAGTAACTGACAATCCTGACAATACTGACCTCGCGCAACATGCTGATTCAGTAGGCCCTAGTGTGGCCTTCACTCCTGGACTTTGTGCACACTTGCTGCACCATCTTCTACTTCCCGTACAACACCGTGTCCCAAGACCGGGAGATTGCATCTGGAAATGCCAGAAAACGCCGTTTTGGTACAGACACAGTGCTTCAATTTAATCCAGGACTGCTTCAGAGACGTCTCGCACCACCTGCGTCGACATATGGGATCTTTCAACCTCTTCCGTCCGGGAGCCGAAGACTGATAAGTTGATTCATTTTTACTGATTGTTATTAACCTTGCATCTCTACTGTTTACATCTCCTGCATTTGTATTACTATATTTCTGCAAACTCCCTGAGTGGAGTATTTACTGACAAGTATCTTCTGCATAAAGTACCTGTTAACTCTTGCTCTGCCTACTTTTCGTCACTGCATCCTGAGTTCCTGCTATTGCCTTACAGTAACACCATTTCATGCTACACTAAAGCTGGAAGATCAGTGCAACATAAAAAACAATTAGATAAATCTTTACAAACCAGGGTGAATAAGACAGCAAAAATCTAGTTAGAAGGTAAACAAAGCCCAGAAATGACCAGGTCATGAAGGTTTGACCTTTTAAAGTGTATACATAGCGTACCTCCTAAAGTATACCAACTGTGGAGGCTGAAGGAAGCTAGCAGAAGGCGAAGTCTAGCTTAGTAACAACACACAATGACAATTAAATGTCATTGCCCCTTCATCTTATGATATGGTGTCCTAAAAAAATCTGTACTGAGGCACCATCTAATACCCTTTACAGTAAGTGCCTACATTATCACCTACTACTGGGTGTGTTCGAAACAACTGCAATCATCATAGGTAGGTCCCGGGAGCCCACAAGTCTTTGGAATTCTTCATGTCTCTTCATTGCATAGTGCCATTTTTAATATTGAAGGATTGTGATAGTTAGAGCGCCCCACCAGGGCCGTGGGGCACTCAGTAGCGGGCCAGGCAGTTCTTAAAGAGGAAGTCACGGCAGCAGTGACCCGGTCCGTGGCCCTGGGTGTCCAATAAAATTGTCAAAGATGATGGTGGGGGTAGTTTGTAGGGGAACTAGTTCGTGACTCCACCCGTGGTGTTTGGCTATATACTGCGGTTCAGGTCCACTGGGGCGGATGGTGATGCAGCAGAGATGTTACTAATCCCCACGGGTAGAGTGGGGCCCCAGGGCAGATATGGCAGTCTGTTCAGGTGATGGTGAACGTTGAGGTGCAGAGAATAAGCATGGGACACAGAAAAGTGCAGTTTTCTTTACCTTTTACTTCTTGGTAAATGAAGATGCAATCCAGGGTACTAGTTACAGATGGTAGCAGGAGGCCGGCTCGCCTGGAAGCATTCAGTGGATCCACCCTGCCAGGTGGGGTTCGAGGCCTTCCTGCTGCGTTCTCTTTTCTGGTCCTTGTTGCCTGTAGCTAAGCTGTGACCCTTTCCTGCATATTGGCTTTAACCTGTATGGCAAACAGCGTGAGCCTATCACAAGCACTGTCTATTCACTGGCAGCCCTGGGCTCCTGGTCTGCTGAGGTGCCTCCAGGTGTTCGGTGTGGTCAGGGAGCTTGCAGTCCCCTACCCTCCAGATTCGGCTGTCGGGGTGTACAGCACCGCACAGCCCAGGACTCTGGTGTCCTTTTTATCAGCGCTCCGCTCTGGGATCAGCTCTGACACAGCTGCAATTCCCAGAGCCCTTGTCTCCGCTCCTCTCTCTTCCCTCTCCTCAGACTAACTGAGCCTTTCCAGAACAATCTCCTTACCTCAGCACTAATTCCTTCCACCAACTGTCACTCCCTTAAGCTCCGCCCCTTTTGGTCTGGAGTTAGAACAAGTGTTGGATGCTGTGTATTACCTCGCATGGGGACCTCTTCCTGCTTCCAGGCGTGACATCACCACCCTGTAGAGTGGGGCAATGTCACCATGGCAACCGGACTCTGGGGTGCCACAATAGCTTAAAGCAGTGTTTCTCAACTCCAGTCCTCAGGACCCACCAACAGGTCATGTTTTCAGGATTTCCTTAGTATTGCAAAGGTGATGGAATTAATGCTAGAGCAGGTGATGAAATTATCACCTGTGCAATACTAAGGAAATCCTGAAAACATGACCTGTTGGTGGGTCCTGAGGACTGGAGTTGAGAAACACTGGCTTAAAGAGAATCTGTCACCATGTTTTTGCTACCCCATATGAGAACAGTAGGATGTATGGGACAAAGACCCTGTTTCCAGAAATGTAAAACTTACTGGGCTGATTGCTGCAGTTTTAAAAAAATCAGTATTTTATCTGCTGCAGATCTTGCAGCTCTCTAAATGCTGAGCCCTGTATAACCCCGCCCCACCACTGATTGGCAGATCTTTGTGTACACTGTGCATAGGCAGAAAGCTGAAACTATGTTATGAGGGCAAAGTTATACAGAACTCGTAAATATTTAGGACTAAATGGTAGCAGGTTTACTAGTCCTCTAGTGATAATCTCCTGCTGATAAAACTGTGATATTTTTATTGAAACTATGGCAAGCAACATTGCTGGAATCAGAGTCTCTGTCTCTACATTTTGCTGCTCTCAAATTAGGTGGCAAAAACCTTGTGACAGATTCCTTTTCTTTGCTTACAGTTGCAGGGGAGTTTGTGATCCTAACAGGGGTCTGAATACTTTTGCAGCTTCTTCTAATTAATATTGCAACTGGGCTAAAAGTCATCATGACTAATTAGGAAGACCAGACTCATTACTTATAACATAAGATAATGTTATTGAGAAAGTGTCTTGTAAGACAGATTAACCTGTGATATGCTGTTAAATGTGCAATGATTCTGATTTTACATGGGCCGTCGTCCAAAACTCACTCACACTTGTCTGATTCAGCTCATCCATCAACCGCTTCTTTCAGACGATATTAAGCATGTCATCGCTGGCAGCAGTGAGCCATGTTTGCTCAATTTACTTCTGCTTTATCGCTATTTAGTAAAGATGCCTCAGGTCACTGAGCAATCAGGCTAGATGTTCTGCATACAGAAGTGAATATGATTCTGCGGAGGATCGAGTCTGACACATACAGTACCGCATCCATATGATGTGCCGTCAGTTTCTGATAGGTGTGGCGCTGGCTGAATACTAAATGGCGTCTGTAGGATTAAAGAGGCAGCAGCCATGCAATCTTTCAGACAAACTAAGGGGTTGTTCAGTTAAAACAATTAATTACCTATCCATAGGTAATAACTGACCCCTTGGACTCACGTCGATTTCCAGAATGGTATACTATTATCCCTGGGGTGGAACATATATCTCCATTACAAAATGGAGCAGCAGGTCAGAGTACAGTACAAAGTACAGCTCCATACATTCTCTATGGAGCTGACGGAAAAAGCCAAACTCATCCCTGCCCCAATCATGCACACTGCTGCTCCATCCTAAAGGAGATAATAGTGCCTTGCCCTGCTGATCGATGCAGGTCCCAAAGGTCGGACCCGCATCAGTCATCAAGTTATCACCTATCCAGTAGATATGATAACTTGTTTTCACCAAACAACCCCTTAAATGGGCCCATTTTAAAGAAAATGGCATCTATTGATAGGATACATCATCAGTCCAGTACATGGCTCTGTGGATGATATAACATTCACCCTACGAGAAGTAAGAAACATATCCCAATGAAGTGATTATCTATGTTATGCCAATATAGGAAGCAAAACAAACTGAACAAGTGCAATTCATATACGGTATATAAACAAATGGTGCTTCATTAGTCACTTATAGACAAGTATACATGATATATATGTGCAACAATGGAAGAATGGCAGACCATTTGGAAATATAGACAAGAACCAAGAAGGAAAAACTGAGTATAGGTCACGCACAACACATTAGGCAGGGGGTAAAAGTAAAACACCTTTATTGAGATATGTGGTGAATTGGTGGCACAACTACGGAGGTGACCACACATACGCTAATAAATACATCAAGTTGCAACACATTAAAAAGTACACGAAAAACAGCATATGAATACAGAGATAGCAAATAATTATCAGTAAGGAGAATCACTGAAAAAGTAAAAATTGATTAATTCAAATGATATATATTAAGGTTGATTCAATGCCCTAAAAATGGTACTGTAGGTCACTATACCATGATATATACCAGTGGTGGTTAAAAGCTGCATGCTGTGATTCAATATAATGTGCACACCAGGGAAGCATGGGGAAGTATTATAAGCAGGATGCACATAGTCCATAAGTATCACTGTGTATGCAGAGAGAGCACAAGAAATAGAGATTCAAAAATAAAGAGTGCTGCTGCATGCATCTCTCATGGGTCTATAGATAAAGGGTGCAATCCAAAGCTAGAAAATCATATACAGGTATAAAGTATTCATGTCACCCGATGGAGTACTGTGCAGGTGCGGACACGTACCCCAACGCGCGTTTCAGACAGCGTCCTTCATCAGGGATAGTGGCTAATAAGAACCAAGGGGTCTATATAATAGGGGAACCGGTATAATGATTCAGATCGACATGCATCAATGGACGGCGTCCTCTTCTGGATGCGGTATATTGACAATATCTTCATGATCTGGCAGGATTCTGTTGAATCATTGCATCAATTCATGATCAACCTTAATGACAATAATATGAACATCCATTTGACATATCACTTTGACAGAAATACCATTGACTTCCTTGATGTCAAGATTACTAGAGACAACCAGGATTGTCTGCAGACTAATTTATTTTGAAAACCAACATATGTTAATGCCCTCTTACATGCCTCCTCCCATTCTCCTGCCATGATCCGCGCTATTCAAACAGGCCAATTTTTGAGACTACGCAGAATTTGCTCTTTTTCAGTGATTCTTCTTACTGATAATTATTTGTTATCTCTGCATTCATATGCTGTTTGTACTGTACTTTTTAATGTGATTCAAGTTAATATATTTATTTGCTTATATGTGTGGTCACCTCCGTAGTTGTGCCATCAATTCACCACGTATCTCAATAAAGGTGTTTTACTTTTATTCCCTGCCTAATGTGTTGTGAGTGACCTATACTCGGTTTTTCCTTCTTGGTTCTTGTAATGCAAATATACTCAAGATTCAAGTGAGAGTCATCAAAGCAAAGTCCACTTTGGTGGGCCGGTCACATCCATGTAATATGTTACGGATTCCTTGAGGTTCTACATTTCTGCTACGTTGTGCGGGTTTGGTTTTCCCTGGTGAGAGCAGCAGCTAATTGTTGAAGTAGAGCAGTCGAACCATACCATTCTCTGGCATTGCCCAGCTTATAAAAGTAAGTCCAGAGATAATGGTCAGGGACATGCAGTATGTAAGTTAATCCTGGCTTGCTATTTCAATAGAGACACATTACCTCTCGGAAGAAGAGTTTTAATTGTTTTCTAAAGTAACGGAGGAAGCTTTTGTCATAATGACATTCTTAAATAAACCATTCAGCTGACTTGGGTTGTGTCCAGTGCTGGTGCTTTCTGCAGGTCGGAAATTGTTAATGCGCCTTTTATTGTATGTTGAGGTCTATTTACATTCCAGTGGATGCATTATGGCCACTGGGTAGTGGGACCTGCTTCCTACTCAACTCATCATTGCTGGGAGGTCGTCCAAGATCATTCCATTGATAACAAAAAGCATTATTAATTTATCAGTTGGCAGCCATTCAAAGGACTAGAAATAGCATGGTCATCAGAAAGACTTGAAGAACAGTCCGATAATGAGGCCATTACTATAATTATTAATGCACATTCAGATATTCATTGCAGAGCATCAGCAACTACACGGCATAAACAGGACTGGCCAACAAGAAATTATATTCACTACAGAACAGGTTTCTCATTTTACAGACCTTGGAGATGCATGGTGTCTCCCTGAATCATCATAGGGTTATTGGAAATTGATAGTAGTTGTTAACCCATTGTCTGGGGCTAAGGGCATTACACAAAATCCTGCTCCAGTCATTTGTCATATGGACATTAAGAATAGTATACATCTGGACATCAGGAATTGAACAGAGAAGCCATTGGATATATGGATTTTTTTTTAACTCTTTCTAGTTGGAAGATGGCTGGTACCTCTTTGAAGAGCTAACTGATCCAGGCACACGAAAGGGTAATAGAGATAAATGGGCCTGCTAGCCAACCTGGAGCAGAGGTGTTTTTTCTGCGAATGGCGATCAACCAGGAGTTATTATATTGGTTTGAGAAAATCCAGAACGAAATAGTGGAAAAGCAGGTTGTGCCCAGTCATATCGTCGGGCAGTGTTCGAGATGGCCCTCAAACACATGCTGGGTGGTCACCTAGGGATTAAAAACATGCAAGAGTGGATTTTGCAGTGGTACTTTTGGCCCAAGGTTTATGCCAAGGTTCAGAAATTTTGTGAGTCGTGCCCAGAGAGTCAGCTGACCACACCCACCGCAAGTTTCCATAGTTCATTGGTTCCTATTGGTGGGACACACATTTACTAACAATGTGTTGCATATTCTGTGAATCATAGAATCATAGAATGGTAGAGTTGGAAGGGACCTCCTGGGCCATCTGGTCCAACCCCCTGCTCAAAGCAGGATTCTCTAAATCATCCCAGACAGATGTCTGTCCAGCCTCTGTTTGAAGACTTCCATTGAAGGAGAACTTACCACCTCTCGTGGCAGCCTGTTCCACTCCTTGATCACCCTGTCAAAAAGTTTTTTCTAATATCTAATGTCATAAACATATAAGATGAGAATACCTCTTAGGCATTCATAAAGATATCTGGATTCTAGACTCTGCTGGTGTGTAACCAAAGTCATCAATCAGTTGTTGGTGGCAGTATAAGTAAATGGAGCTAAGGTGGTGGCAAAAAAGAAGACAGCAGTGTTTAACATAGCTGATGAGGTCAGTGTTCAACTTAAATCCAGAAATATAGCTGATGTAGTTGGAATACGTAGCCACAAAAAAGCCAAGGAACAGTTAGAGATATGGAAAGTACAAGGCGAAAGATAGAATCCAGGAAAAGGCCAAAAACAAGACAGAAGAGCACACCAAGGTGGAGTTTGGAATCCTGGAGCTGAGCTGTCGCAAAAGTTCCCCGGGATACTTCCAGCTCCAGGATTGATGGGATCTCCTTGACCTTTCCTGCCAACACTGCTAGTGGAATCCTATCGGGTTTACACGCTTTTACTATGAGGGTGACCCTTACAGCAGGTATTCCTGACTCAGGATCTTTGGGTTCTGCGTCAGGCCAAACTTTACTCTCCCACAAGGACCAGAACAATGACAAGTCTCTTCCCAACACAGTACCATGTAGAAGGGCCTTTACTACTCCCACCACATGTTTAACCTCCTTGCACGGAGTGGAAAAGGTAACCTCCACCCGTTGGATACTGTGTATACAAACGAACCTGGCTTTTCCTCTAGTGGGTTCTAACCTGGAGATCAGTGACCACAGACAAGGGTCACTTGGCATCCTAAGTTCTAGAGAGCCTCCGCCGGATGTCCATTGACGCACATCCAGCACAGATGGGGTTCACCAACTGGACCAACGACGATTGCGGTGTAGACAGTATGAGCATACATTGTCAACAGGTGAGTAAACTTGCAGTCCATGGGTTCAGCAGTCTGGGCAGTTGGCAGCCCTTGCCACTGCCACCATCTGATAGCTGTGGCACCTCTAATCTACGAGACCGGGTTAGGGGTAACTGGTCTCCTGCCACCCTCACTCCAGAGTACCCCCACAGTATAGGTTCGGTTGTGACTGACCCCAGCAGAGGGTCGGGTTCCTTTTCCAAGATCCTGGGCTTGCAGTGCCAAGAGTGATACTTGCAATGGGGTAGAGTCCCGTACAAAGTTCTGTGTGGCCACATAACAGTAACCACCCTATCTAGTTTGCTGGAGTCTCCTTGTCCCACCCAGTTCTGTATGTGTACTGGCAGATTTCGCACCAACTGGTTGACTACTACCCTCTCTACCATCAGGGCTGGGTTCAAGGTCTCAGGCTATAGCCTTTTTTACTCATATGCCTGAGGCTTAGCGGGTCGGGTCTCCACAAAAGACCCCCGGTACACTAGTTGTGCCCGTACATAAGTATTATTAACTTATTAAGTTGGGCAAGGATCTATCCTTTGAGTTTCCCATAGTTCTGGGCATCCTCCTGGTCGGGGTCAAAGTAAGCCTTTTTAGCATCTCCCATCAGGAACGAGGTCAGTACTTTAGCCCACTGGGAAATTGGTAAGCTTTCCCTCTCCACTGTGCTTTCAAACACAGTGAGGAAAGCTTCCACCTCAGGGCTCATCTTCCTCAGTGCTGATTTGGCGGAGGTGGGGGCGTCTTTCGCAGGGTCGCAATCTGTTGCAGAATCAGGTTGTTAGTCTGCTGCTGGAACAGCTCCTGCTGTTGCCGTGGCTGCTGCTGGCGCTACTCCTACTGTTGCTGCTGAAACTTCAGCTGCTGCTGTTGGGTGAGGACCAACTGCCTTAGTAGGTCCTTCATGTTGTCTGCAGGCCTGAGCTGTAGCGTCACAGGCTTGACCACCGATATGCAGTTTTCTTTGGGGTAAGCCTTAGTTCCCACTACCCATGTTCTCCACCACTTGTAAGGCAGCGGCTTTCTCAGAAACTCCAAAATAAACGTCTTTATTTTCAAACTTACAAAATAAATCCAGAACTTTTATCCTCCGGTTCACAGCCGGATTGTCTATATCAGTCCATTGCCATGGACGACTTTACCACTCTATAATCCATAGATGTGGTAAAGTCTTGGTTCACGTCTCTGATCTGTGTTTCATCTCACACTGACAGGCATAAACTGAACCTTCTTGCTCTGCTACTTGCAAACCAATAACTGACACACCCAAACCTTAACTGAAAGTTTAAATGGGAATCATGGACATGGGCCACTCTCAACACCCGGAGTGGAGGGAGAAATCCATCCTACTACCGTCTAGATCTCTCCATAGTCAAAAGCAGGCAGTAGTTTATGTACAATTGCGGTGTGAGGTCTCAGAGGGCGGTAGCAGTGGTTGAGCTGCTGCTCTGTCGCGCTGGCATTTTACAGGAAAATCTTGTCCTAGACCTAGTGTCCTGTCACAAGTGTTGTTCACCCTAACTTGTGTGTAATGACTGCTGGTCACACTCACTTGCAGGCCGCAGGCCTCAGCCATCTCCACGTCTTTGATTACAGAAGCCGCCGCACACAGATCAGGAGACACCCAGTTCATTTTAACACACAGAAGTTTACTCAGCAGTAGGGTTGAGCATTCCGATACTGCAAATATCGGGTATCGGCCGATATTGGCTGTATCGGAATTCCGTTTCCGAGTTCCGATATTTTCGTCTTATCGGATACCGGAATCGGGATTGTCACTGTCACTGTCAGTGTCCGTCGGTCGGGTCTGTCAGGAGTCAGCGGCACTTACCTGGCAGAAGATCTCCGGCGGTCACATCCCGGACTGCTTCATTGCCGCAATCTTCTTTCCCCGGCGGTCACATGCAGTTTCTCGCGATAACTGCAGTGACTGCTGGGTAATCGCGGCCGTAAAGCAGTCAGTCCGATGACGTCACCGCCGGGGAAGCAGGTAATCAGCTGTGCTGCGTCGCGATGACAGGCTCTGCCTGTCATTGCGATGTAGCAGAGTTGGATCGTCGTGGGACTATCGTTATGGACTGCGTCGGACAGGTGGTATACTGTTGGTTTGTTTTTTTTCTTTTTTTACAGGAGATCGATGGCGTCGCAGGAATGAGAGAGTAATAAATAAATGAAAACTGTGTTGTCTCTTTTATTTCATTAAAAGACTTTTTTCTTGCTTTGTCTTTTTTTTATACATTTAATAACTTTGGGATTAATAATGGATCGGTGTCTTATTGACGCCTCTCCATTATTAACCGGGCTTATTGTCACCGTGCAGTCAACGGAGACATTAACCCCTTATTACCCCGCTTGCCACCGCTACAGGGCAAGTGGGAAGAGCCGGGTAAAGTGCCACAATTGGCACATCTTTTGATGCGCCAAATGTGGGGCTGCTGTAGCCTGGTATTATCAGGCTGTTGAGGGCCAAAATCCATGGGCCTTGACAGTCTTTTAATACCAGGCCGCAGCAGTCTGCATTTTACTTGGCTGGTTAACAAAAATAGGGGGGATCCCCACGCCGTTTTTTTTTCGAGGGGATCCCCTATTTTTGTTAACCAGCCAAGCTAAGCAGACTGCTGTGGCCTGGTATTATCAGGCTGGCAAGGTCCATGGATATTGGATCCTTACCAGCCTGAAAAACCAGGCCTCAGCGGTCTGCTTCATCTGGCTGGTTAACAAAAATAGGGGGGACCCCACGCCAATTTTTTTCGAGGGGATCCCCTATTTTTGTTAATCAGCCAAGATATGCAGACTGCTGTGGCCTGGTATTATCAGGCTGGCAAGGTCCATGGATCTTGGCTCCTTAACAGCCTGAAAATCCAGGCCTCAGCGGTCTGCTTCATCTGGCTGGTTAACAAAAATAGGGGGGACCCCACGGCAATTTTTTTCGAGGGGATCCCCTATTTTTGTTAATCAGCCAAGATATGCAGACTGCTGTGGCCTGGTATTATCAGGCTGGCAAGGTCCATGGATCTTGGCTCCTTAACAGCCTGAAAATCCAGGCCTCAGCGGTCTGCTTCATCTGGCTGGTTAACAAAAATAGGGGGGACCCCACGCCAATTTTTTTCGAGGGGATCCCCTATTTTTGTTAATCAGCCAAGATATGCAGACTGCTGTGGCCTAGTATTATCAGGCTGGCAAGGTCCATGGATCTTGGCTCCTTAACAGCCTGAAAATCCAGGCCTCAGCGGTCTGCTTCATCTGGCTGGTTAACAAAAATAGGGGGACCCCACGCCATTTTTTTTTCGAAGGGAACCCCTATTTTTGTTAATCAGTTCCCTCTGACGTCACTGATTGTGTCCCTGGCTGACCTGAAGTGAAAGTGGAAAGCAATCAATTAAGCTTTCCACTTAAGGGCCCTTCTCACATAGCGATATCGCTACCGAGATCGCTGCTGAGTCACTAGTTTTGTGACGCAGCAGCGAGCTCACCAGCGATATCGCTGTGTGTGACATTCAGCGACGATCAGCCCCCCTGCCGGGTATCGCTGATCGTCGCTGAAATGTCAGGACCTTTTTTTGATCGCTAGTTTCCCGCTGACAGGCACACATCGCTGCGTGTGACAGGCGGGAGACCAGCGATCCGCTGGTAACCAAGGTACACAGCGGGTTTCCAGGCGCGGGGCTGTGCCTAGAAACCCGCTGTGTACCTTGGATACCAGCGCCCTGATGCAGGGAGCTGGTATCCAAGGTACACAGCGGGTTTCCAAGCGCTGCGCGGTGCCTGGAAACCCGCTGTGTACCTTGGTTACCAGCGGATCGCTGGTCTCCCGCCTGTCACACGCAGCGATGCGTGCCTGTCAGAGGGAAACCAGCGATCAAAAAAAGGTCCTGACATTTCTGCGACGATCAGCGATACCCGGCAGGGGGGCTGATCGTCGCTGAATGTCACACACAGCGATATCGCTGGTGAGCTCGCTGCTGCGTCACAAAACTAGTGACTCAGCAGCGATCTCGGTAGCGATATCGCTATGTGAGACGGGCCCTTAAGCGATGTTACCCGCAGTGTCGCTGTCCCAGATCGCTGCCTGAGCTGCCTGTTTGGCAGCTCAGCAGCGATCATGTAGCGATACACCAGCGATCCTGACAAGTGCATATTGTTGTTGGGATCGCTGGTGTATCGTTATGTGACACCCAGCCTTTACTCTCCTGTCAGGCAGGAGAGGAACTCATTCATTTAGGGTTTACTGTGAGGCTGCAGCATTAGCTGCGGTCCCTGCAGTAAACATTAACCCTTTCTGAAGGATTACACCGTGGGACCTGACTGTGCATGGGATAGGTAAGAATAATTTTGCTTTTTTATTTTATTTTTATTACAGGAAATGGTTTTTGCAGTAAAATAAAAGATGGTCAAAAACATGTGTCTTTATTTCATTAAAATGATTTTTAATTAAAGTGTGTGTGTTTTATTTTTATTTCATGCAATAGGATTAATAATTGATAGTTGTCTAATTGACAGCTTTCAATTATTAACCTGGCTTAAGGTCACCTTTCAATAGCAAGGTGGCTTTAACCCCATATTAACCCATTCGCCACCGCTACAGGGCAATGGGAATAGACGGGCAAAGTGCAAGAAAGGGCGAATCTAATTATAGATTGTCTTTCCTGGGGTGTCTGGGGGCAGATGTTAGTAGCCGGGGGGGGGGCAAAAATAATGGTCCCTCTCTGGGCTATTATTATCTGCCCCCACTCACTGGCTTTGTCTGTCTGGTTGCGAAAATAGGGCGGGAGCCCACGCATTTTTTTTTTCAGCAATTTTACCACTCATATATATATATACATGTCATTGAATTTGTGACACATATATATATATATTTATATTTGTAGTTCATACACTTCTACATAGTATAATAGCCGCTAATTCAATTGCCGGCTTTTGTGAAAATGCAGAACCCGACATGAAATGACACTTGGTGTACATAGGGTTAACCATGTCTTTTCATGTCCTTTGCTATCTAATTTGCACAAACAATTAAATCAGACTATGTGTGCAAAATTTCACACCTGTAGGGGTTAATTAAAGGTGTAAATTCGTAGCAAAAAGTCCGTTTTTTTTACAACGAATTTACACCTTTAATTAACCCCTACAGGTGTGAAATTTTGCACACATAGTCTGATTTAATTGTTTGTGCAAATTAGATAGCAAAGGACATGAAAAGACATGGTTAACCCTATGTACACCAAGTGTCATTTCATGTCGGGTGCTTCTGTCTTTTCACTGAAGCCGGCTTTACCCGGCAATTGAATGAGAGGATATTTTACTATGTAGAAGTGTATAAACTATACATATATGTATATATATATGTCACAATGACATGTATATATATATATATATGTATTCTATGTGTGTATATTTAGTGTTTACAAGGAAAGAATGGGGTTTTTTTAGTTGCGATATTTTGTTCCCATAGACTTACATGGGACTTCCGGTATCGTATCGCTTATCGCCGATATTTTAGTGATATCGGCGATACCATTCCGATTCCGATACTTTAGGATATCGGAAAGTATCGCTCAACTCTACTCAGCAGTTAAAGTTTATCAGATTGTAACATGAAGTGTCGGGCAAAGTACCTTAAATTTTTTGTTTTTGTAATACAGTACATTTTCGCTTTTCTTACCATTTTACCGAGACTATCCATATGTTCACTGTTCCTGTAAGCGAAGGGATTTCCTGTTCAGTTCTGCAGGACACCTGAGATCTGTTACCTTTCCCACATGCGTTTTCCACATCCATCTTCCTCTGTACTGGAGGGGTTGAGGTGCTCTCCATAGCACCTGTCTCAAGCCTTGAGCTCCGGACATTGTAGGAATGTCTGCAGGGAAATTTGTAAGGTCTCATACAGCTTTTATTATATGCCCACTGCATCTTAAACTTGACCTTGTCACACTAGCTAACTAACTCTAACTTCATCCAGAAGGCACAATCCTGTCCCTATTATTAAGCCCTCCCACTGTGGGCTAGTCCTAACACAACTATATCTGTCCCTGCAGCCTGTTGTTAGGCAGATCTTACAAACACTATGCATCTTATAACAGTATGTACTAGGCATAGTACACTTACAATGCCTATCACATTCTCTTACCCTAATGTAGTCTTATGCTGCACACTACCAGCACTATGCATTTCCTTTACAATATGCATATTACTATATCACAGTCTATATCACAATATACACTTAAAACTGCAGGACATAGTTTACACTTCACATGACACAATATATGTATAATATATGTATAAAAATGTATGACACTATTAACATGACACTATTGTCTTCAGGAGCAGGAACACGACATTACAGTCCACACCCCTACAGTGGCAAAATGAGACATTCCGATTAATGGGATCCATTTCATGTGACATTACGTGTAAATAGATCTCGGCCTCGGTGACATTTCCGGCCATTACGCTGTTCCTGGAGGTTGATTAATCCAGGGATAGTCTATGTATTTTCTATAACACAGTTTCTTCTCCAGATCTGCAGAGTGTTCATCTTTTGAGAACAGGCTCAGCAAGAAACCTCTCACAGACGCGATTATGTATTCTGCTTAGATGTGAAATCGCTCACATTATCAGGTTTAGTGGTCTAATAAAGAGGACAGTGGCAGGAAGACGTTCCCGGGACGATTGAAGAATGACAGTATTCATTGACTGCACGTTATTACACCAAACATGAATCACATCGGCTGAGATGTCCTGGGCATTTAATGGGAAAAAAATCATGTTTGTCCTCAAGCATTAGACTAAATACATCTTATTGTCACATACACCTCCCTGCAAATGGCCACAATCCATTGATTGTTAATGCCGCCACCCGTATCTCAGCATAATGTCTTCTAAAGATCCCAATGCTTAATGGAGAAGAATGGAATTACTCAGCTATGCATTATTATTTCTTCTTTTATTCTCCTTATTCAGGATGCCCTGGGAATCGTTTTATAGATTTGGTTTCTGAGTTATAATATTTTAGCTCTTTTAGTTTCCCAACAAGCTGATCGGCAACATTCATACAGACAATGATTGTAAAATTATTTAAATGCAGTATTTCTAGGACATGGCCAGTCTCACATTACTGGTCCTCCGTAGAAAACTATCTAAATTTTTTTTTCCAGTTTCAGAAAACCCCTATCCTCTGGCTGCAGTTTATTAAAAAAAAAAAACAAAACAACAGTGATTTACTCACCATCCCTGAGCCAGCACTGAATCTCCACCACTTCTCCTGAGGTCTGTTATTGTCTGCAGCGCTGCCGTAAAATCGCCAGCACTGCAGCCATTCAATGAGCTTAGTGACTATTAGTAACTCGGTCAGAGCTGCTGAGTTCACTGATTGACTGCAGCGCTGTCAAAATGGCATCAGCACTGCATACAATAACAGACACCAGGAGCAGCAATAGAGACTAAGCATTGGACTTTGGAAGAGTGAGAAAAGCTCAGATTGTTTTTATAAAAAAAACTGCGGTGAAGGGGTAGAGGATTCCCAAAAATGGAAAACCTCTTAAGGCCTCTTTCACACTTCCATGTGTCCGGCACGTGTGGTGACACTTTTCACACGAACCGAAGACACTTACACACATAAACCCATCCAAGTGAATGGGTCTTGGCACGTCAGTGTGTTTCCACGGACCATGTGTTCGTGGGCATAATACGCTGACATGTCCATTTTTCAACAGCAGCATGAGCCACAGAACGTCCCGCACACATGCACACGGATGACACACAAGGATGTCATCAGTGTGACACGTACTGGCACCTGAAAAAAAAGGTGAAACAATTAGCCCTGTTCCATGACGCCAGGTGCTGAAGACCTCTCGCATCATTCTTCCCTGCTCTGCCAGCGATCAGCGCGAGCAGGGAGAGTGATGAGAGTAATATTCAACTGATAACAGCGATAGTACAGTCATGGCCAAAAGTTTTGAGAATGACACAAATATTATATTTTCACATGATCTGCTGCCCTCTGGTTTTTATGTGGTTTTTTGACAGATGTTTTTATCACAGACAGAAATATAATTGCAAACATATGAGTAATAAAAGCTTATATTATAGACAGTTAGAATGAGTTAATGCAGCAAGTCAATATTCGCAGTGTTGACCCTTCTTCTTCAGGACCTCTGCAATTCTCCCTGGCATGCTCTCAATCAACTTCTGGACCAAATCCTGACTGATAGCAGTCCATTCTTGCACAATCAATGCTTTCATTTTGTCAGAATTTTTAGGTTTTTGTTTGTCCACCCGTCTCTTGATGATTGACCACAAGTTCTCAATGGGATTAAGATCTGGGGAGTTTCCAGGCCATGGACCCAAAATCTCTATGTTTTATTCCCTGAGCCATTTAGTTATCACCTTTGCTTTATGGCAAGGTGCTCCATCATGCTGGAAAAGGCATTGTTGATCGCCAAACTGCTCTTGGAGGGTTGGGAGAAGTTGCTCTTGGAGGACATTCTGGTACCATTCTTTATTCATGGCTGTGTTTTTAGGCAAGACTGTGAGAGAGCCGATTCCCTTGGCTGAGAAGCAACCCCACACATGAATGGTTTCAGGCGGCTTAACAGTTGGCATGAGACAAGACTGGTGGTAGCGCTCACCTTGTCTTCTCCGAATGAGGCGTTTTCCTGATGTCCCAAACAATCGAAAAGGGGATTCATCAGAGAAAATAACTTTACCCCAGTCCTCAGCAATATCAGTCTGTCCATGATGTTTTCTCTGGAGAGAAGTGGCTTCTTTGCTGCCCTCCTTGAGACAAGGCCTTGCTCCAAGAGTCTCCGCCTCACAATGCGTGCAGATGCACTCACACCTGCCTGCTGCCATTCCTGAGCAAGCTCTGCACTGCTGGTAGCCCGATCCCACAACTGAAACACTTTTAAGAGACGGTCCTGGCGCTTGCTGGTCTTTCTTGGGCGCCCTGGAGCCTTTTTGGCAACAATGGAACCTCTCTCCTTGAAGTTCTTGATGATGCGATAGATTGTTGACTGAGGTGCAATCTTTCTAGCTGCGATACTCTTCCCTGTTAGGCCATTTTTGTGCATTGCAATGATGACTGCACGTGTTTCTTTAGAGATAACCATGGTTAACAGAAGATAAACAATGATGCCAAGCACCAGCCTCCTTTTAAAGTGTCCAGTGGTGTCATTCTTACTTAATCATGACAGATTGATCTCCAGCCATGTCCTCATCAACACCCACACCTGTGTTAATGGAGCAATCACTGAAAAGAGGTTAGCTGGTCCTTTTAAGGCAGGGCTGCAATGATTTGATAATTAATTACCCAGGTATAATCCAACTAGATACAGACTTAGATTAACACATGAAATGCCGGAGAACAAAAAGTCAAAAAAACGTATCTCTAAAAAGGTATAAATTTATTATTGTACCACATTATAAATAATTAACAAAATGTTTTTTATTATAACAATATAGTATATATGAATTAATTTACAAAGTGATCCACCAGATTAGTATGATGTATAAAGGACGCACCGGGCACCTACAAAGGACTCAAAAAAATGTGTAACGCTGGTAATATATATTATTTCAGATGCTAATACAGAGCCTTTAAATTAGATTTATCCATCACAAAGACCTAGTAATTAGTAAAATGCATTGTGCATCTGCAGCCCATATAGGGGTACTAGAAAGACAGGTCTATTTACATGTGATGCCTATTACAAGGAACGAAGCCTAGTGCTTGCGAAACGTACGTCAGGGTCCGGGACGCTCCGTGGCTGAAACACCCCTACTTCTACAATGGGTAATTTAACCTGTGAAAACTTTACTATATGACTTCTATTGATTTCTTTGGGCTAACGCTGGCTATAAAGATAGATGTATATATCATTGAGCTTTCGTTCCTTGTAATAGGCATCACATGTAAATAGACCTGTCTTTCTAGTACCCCTATATGGGCTGCAGATGCACAATGCATTTTACTAATTACTAGGTCTTTGTGATGGATAAATCTAATTTAAAGGCTCTGTATTAGCATCTGAAATAATATATATTACCAGCGTTACACATTTTTTTGAGTCCTTTGTAGGTGCCCGGTGCGTCCTTTATACATCATACTAATCTGGTGGATCACTTTGTAAATGAATCCATATATACTATATTGTTATAATAAAAAACATTTTGTTAATTTTTTATAATGTGGTACAATAATAAATTTATACCTTTTTAGAGATACGTTTTTTTGACTTTTTGTTCTCCGGCATTTCAAGGGCTGCAATGATGTTGAAATGTGTTTTGGGGGATAAAGTTCATTTTCTAGCCAAATATTGACTTTGCAAGTAATTGCTGTTAAACTGATCACTCTTTATAACATTCTGGAGTATATGCAAATTGCCATTAGAAAAAGTGAAGCAGTAGACTTTGTAAAAATTAATATTTGTGTCATTCTCAAAACTTTTGGCCTTGACTGTAGGTGGGAGCTGATTGAACTATCACTCTGACCAGTCTACACCTGCTGCTGCTAGTAACAGTGAGAGCAGGCGATGTGATTTTTCATCAGCTGCCGCCTGCGATATAAATAAATAAAACCATTGTGGGTTTCCTTTATTTTTTATAACCAGCAAGGCAAAACTGTTGTGTTTTGGTAGCTGAGGAGAAAAAGCAAATACAGCAATACACCAGAGAGGCTGGAACCTATTGAATTGCAGTAACCTGAACTAACCACACAACTAGAGGTAGCCGTGGAGCGTTCCTACGTTGATCCTAGACGCCTCGTCACAGCCTGAGAGATAACTACACCTAAAGGCAGAAAGAGGAAAGCTATCTGCCCCGGAGCAGATCCTCAAAGAAAATAGGAAGCCCGCAAACATGTAATGGCGGTTAGACAAGAAGAAGCACGGACACAGACAGAAAATAGAATGAGCAAACGCTGGGGCCCAATCTGTCTAGACAGAAAAGTACAGGAAAGGAATCTCACAGCAATAAAAAAAAGAAACCTAAAAAATACCAACTCTTCTGATTGCAAAAAACACCTGAGATCACACGATCTCTACCACCTAAATCAGATCTCTGGTGTAACAAAACTAAGCCGCAGCCACTGAAAAAACAGGAAAAAGCAAATGAACAAATAATAGTGGCTTCAGATAAACTGAGAGGAGCACAGGCCCCCAGGAGGGGACCCGGCTGACCTCCACAGAAGTGCAGGGAACTATGCAAAAAGCAAGCAGAAAAATAAAAGCAGAAAATATCTTATCTGAAAGCAGAAGATGCAGGCAAGACTCAGCAAACTTCCAAATGAACCAGGAACCACAATTGAGACAAGAACAATTGATCACCGGCAACCATCATGGGAGGGAGCCTCCCTTATATCAGACCAATCAGTGATCCCAGATTGCCATTCCTCGTTGAAAGGTTCAGTACTGTCTGTAACCACCAGAGGGAGCCTCTGCTCAGAAACCATCTCTAGCACAATCATAACACAAAACTCACAGCTGCGTGCTGTACCCCTCAGCTGTCGGTGTTATCATGGCTGGTTATCAAGAATAGAGGGCTCCCAAGGCTGTTTTTTTTTAATTATTTAAATAAATAATTTAAAAAAACGCATGGTGTCCCCCCGATTTTGACAACCAGCCAAGCTAAAGCTGACGGCTGGGGGCTGGTATTCTTAGGCTGGTAAGGGACCATGGATATTGACCTCCCCCAGCCTACAAAATAGCAGCTGGCGGCCGCCCATAAAAGGCGCATCTATTTGATGCACAAATTCTGGCGCTTTGCCTGGCTTTTCATATTTGTGGGGTTGATGTCACCTTTGTATTGTCTTGTGACATCAAGCCCACAGCTTAGTAATGGTGAGGCGTCTATACGACACCTATCCATTACTAATCCTATAATTGTATTGGAAATAACGATATAGCTAGAATGAAGTCTTTTATTTGAAATCAAAACAAAACACACTTTTGCATTTTTATTTAAAAATAACAAACACAGTTATACTCACCTAACACCTAATTCCACTGAATACCTCATCTCCTGTAATAAAACAAAAATAAAAAAACGACAATATCCCTCACCTGTCCAAAGTTCTGACCCAAGCCGTAATCCATGTCTGGGGATTAATAGATGGTGGACGGTGCAGAGATGCGACCATCCAGGCTGAGAACCACTGGGGAATGAGTTGCTGCAAGTGTAACAGCGGTGACATTGAGGTTACCAGAGGTCAGTGAGGCTGCGCTCCGAGCCGGGCTGTACTGTGGTGACCTCAGCACAGTGAGAAATGGTCACTGATTTCACCGCAGTTCAGTTTAGTGAATTCGCCGCAGATCTTTGATCTGAGCTGAACTGCAGTGAACTCAGAGAGTTTTTTTCACGGTGCTGAGGTGACATCAACCCCTCAAATATAAACCTTACTTGCCACCGCTACAGGGCAAGTGGGAAGATCTGGGCAAAGAACCAGAATTGGCACATATGATAGATGTGCCTTTTCTGGGCAGCTGCGGGCTCCTATTTTTAGACTGGGGGTCAATATCCACAGCCCCTTAACAGCTCCTAGCTGTTTAAGTTAAGGCTGGTTGTCAAAATTGAAGGGGACTCCACGCCAATTTTTTTAAATGATTTATTTAAATAATTAAAAAAAAAACGTGGGGACACTCTATTCTTTATAACCAGCCTTGCTAACACTGACAGCTGAGGGTTGCAGCCCCCAGCTGTGAGTTTTTTCTGGCTGGTTATCAAAAATATAGGTGAACCCTGGCTGTTTTTTAAATCTATTTATTTTTAACTCAGGCGGCGGCTGATGAATATTCCCATCAGCTGCCGCCCGCTCTTACTGTTATTAGCGGCAACAGGTGTAGGTTGATAAGAGTAATAGTCCCATCAGCCGTCACCTGCTGTCCCTGTTATCAGTTGAATATAACTCTCATCATTCTTCCCTGCTCATGTTGATCGCCAGCAGAGCAGATGAGAATGATGAGAGCCATCTTCATCCCCTGGCACCAAGGAACAGCGCTAACTGTACCGCTGCTTCTCAGGTGCTGGTACGTTTGGTACTGATGCGGCACACAGCTGCCACACGTGTGCTGCAATTATTACACACACAAACACATGAACACTGATTTCTCCGATAACGGAAATATCAGGATGTGTGAAAGCGGCCTAAGGGCCCCGTCACACCTAGCGACACACCAGCGATCCCTACAACGATATGCACTTGTCAGGATCGCTGGTGTGTCACTACATGATCGCTGGTGAGCTGCCAAACAGGCAGCTCAGGCAGCAATCAGGACAGCGACACTGCGGGTAACATCGCTTAGTTACCTGCAGTGTACATTGGATACCAGCCCGCTGGTGCAGGTAGCTGGTAACCAAGGTACACATGGGGTTTCCAGGTACTGCGTGGCACCTGGAAACCCAATGTGTACCTTGGTTACCAGCTGATCGCTGGTCTCCTGCCTGTCACATGCAGCGATGCGTGCTGGCCAGCAGGAGACCAATGATCAAAAAACTGTCCAGGACATTCAGGGATGATCAGCGATACCCAGCAGGGGGGCTGATCCTAGCTGAATGTCACACACAACGATATCGCTGGGGAGATCGCTGTTGCGTCACAAAACCAGTGACTCAGCAGCGATCTCCGTAGCGAGATCGCTGAGTGTGACGGGGGCTTTAGTTTCAGGACTCATGCAAACAGCAAAGTCAAAAAAGTGCACAGACCCTTTATGGTCCATGTGTTGCCATAAAGTGTCTAAAATTGATTAAGTTTTTACAATTATGCTTGCAAATGGTGAACAATATAAGGCAGAAAGTTCTTGAAGTTGATGTGTTTAAAGCAGGAAATATTGGAAAGCGTAAGGATCTGAGAAACCATGACAAAAACCATATTGTGATGTCTACACAACTGAATCAGAACATCGGTACCGACTGGCAGAACTTGTGGTATGTATCTCCAAAAATGACCCAAAGAAAGACAAACAGTAAACTGATAAAGAGGTCAAACCAACTCTAGGCTCACTGAAGGAACTCAAGGAATAAAGCCTAGACTGTCTGTTCTGATCCCACAGAAAAGTTACTGTAGCACAAATTGCTGAAAAAAGTTCCAGATGGGCATTGCAGAATATGGCAAAAGACACAGAATAACCGCAATCTTGTCGGAGTGTCAATGCTGTCCCCTGTTCGCCACCAAAAGTGCCTACATTGGACACATGAGTATCAGAACTGGACAGCTGAGCAATGAAAGTACGCAGCCTGGCAGTGATGTAACTATAGACTGATGTGCCTCGGAGCAAAATTTGGAACCGGGCCTTGGTCAGATGTATTGGCCATTGTAACATTATTCTATAAAGATATATATGTTCGCCTCCCCGTGTAATGATTTCCCCCATTCTGGTGCCTTCCTGTATTAATATCCCACATCCTGGTGCCTTTCTGTAAGAATGTCCCCCATTCCCAGGCCCCATCCTGGAATACTCTCCCTCATCCTGGGCCTCTTCCGGGTATAATGTCCCCTCATCCTGAGCCACTTCCTGGTATAATGCCAACCATCCTGGTTTAATGTCCCTGACCCTGAGCTCCTTCCTGGTATAAGTGTAAGGGTCTGCCAGGACCATAGTCATGGCTGAGGACACATGGGCTTCTGTGTCCTGGTCTTCCCTCACAGGAACATATTCATTCTTAGTCAACAAGCCTGTACCCTCAGGTCCAGCTCCTTCTGGTTCTCCCCTCTGCTGTGGGAGACTCTCTCAGCTGAGCAGCATAAACTGAGACACAGTCCGTTTCAAACTTAACAAGAACTTCCTTACTAGGTTTGTTACACAGCACATCCACAGTCTTCACATTCTTTACAGCAGGCTGTACATAACAATGTTCCTTTCCTTGCCCTACAGTATAACTAGCTACACTAGAATGCCCCTATTTAGAGGCCAATAATAGTCACTACACTTTCTGTATTATGTACGTGGTGCTACAGCAAACAGCATATTATACATAGATTAATCAGCAATGTAATATATATAACACTTAAAGGGGTACACTTTACATCCCCTTACATAATGTCTCCCATCTTGATCTTTTTCCAGTAATAATGTTCCCCATTCCATTCCATCACATATATACACTGCTCAAAAAAATAAAGGGAAACACTTAACCAACAGAATATAACTCCAAGTAAATCAAACTTCTATGAAATCAAACTGTCCACTTAGGAAGCAACACTGATTGACAACCAATTTCACATGCTTTCTGGCTGATGTTTTGGTCACTTTTGAATGTTGATTGTGCTTTCACACTCGTGGTAGCATGAGACGGACTCTACAAACCACATAAGTGGCTCAGATAGTGCAGCTCATCCAGGATGGCACATCAATGTGAGCTGTGGCAAGAAGGTTTGCTATGTTTGTCAGTGTTGTGTCTAGAGGCTGGAGACGCTACCAGGAGACAGGCCAGTACACCAGGAGATGTGAAGGGGGCCGTAGCAGGGCAACAACCCAGCAGCAGGACCGCTACCTTCACCAGGATTGGCAAATTCGCCGCTGTGCTCTTTACAGATGAAAGCAGGTTCACACTGAGCACATGTGACAGAGGTGACAGAGTCTGGAGATGTTGTGTAGAGCGATCTGCTGCCTGCAACATCCTTCAGCATGACCGGTTTGGCAGTGGGTCAGTAATGGTGTGGGATGGCATTTCTTTGGAGGGCCGCACAGCCCTTTATGTGCTTGCCAGAGGTAGCCTGACTGCCATTAGGTACCGATATGAGATCCTCAGACCCCTTGTGAGATCATATGCTGGTGCGGTCGGCCCTGAGTTCCTCCTAATGCAGGACAATGCCAAACCTCATGTGGCTGGAGTGTGTCAGCAGTTCCTGCAAGATGAAGGCATTGAAGCTATGGACTGGCCCGCCTGTCCCCCAGACCTGAATCCAATTGAGCATATCTGGGACATCATGTCTCGCTTCATCCGACAACGTTACGTTGCACCACAGACTGTCCAGGAGTTGGCAGATGCTTTAGTCCAGGTCTGGGAAGAGATCCCTCAGGAGACCATCTGCCACCTCATCAGGAGCATGCCCAGGCATTGTAGGAAGGTCATACAGGCACAGGGAGGTCATACAGGCACGTGGAGACCACACACACTACTGAGCATCATTTTGACTTGTTTTAAAAACATTACATTCCACTATAATTTTGTGTGTGACTCCAAATCCAGGCCTCCATTGGTTAATAAATTTGATTTCCATTGATGATTTTTGTGTGATTTTGTTGTCAGCACATTCAACTTTGTACAGAACAAAGTATTCAATGAGAATATTTTATTCATTCAGATCTAGGATGTGTTATTTGAGTGTTCCCTTTATTTTTTTGAGCAGTGTATATATTTCCTCTCTCATTTGGTCTGCTGTTATAATAGCATTTACTATACAGGAACATCTGCACAGCATATGGGCTAAGTCCCTCTAAGTCCAGGTGAGAGCCCCCCAAAAAAGTGGTGGAGAATAAAAGGGCTAAAATCCTGTGGGACTTCAAGATCCAGATGGATAAGCAGGTGTTGGCTAACCAACCAGACATTGTGATAGTAGACAAGGATCAAAAGATAGCAATGATAATAGATGTGGCAGTGCCAAGTGACAACAACATCAGAAAGAAGGAATATGAGAAGCTGTAGAAATACCAGGAGAACTGGAGAAGATGTGGAAGGTGACGGCAACAGTGATTCCAGTGGTGATAGGAGCACTTGGAGCAGTTTATCATCAGTAGTCATTTAGGACAACATTGGATCATTCAGAGATCCACAATGAACTTCTGGAGTGAGTTTGCTGCACTGAAAGTAAAGGGGCTGAATAATATTGCACACCCCACTTTTCAGTTTTTGTATTTCCACAAAAATTTAAAATAACCAATAAATTTCGTTCAACTTCACAATTGTGTCCCACTTGTTGATTCTTCACCAAAAATTTACATTTGGTATCTTTATGTTTGAAGCATGATACGTGGGAAAAGGTTGAAAAGTTCCAGGGGGTCGAATATTTTCGTAAGGCACTGTATATATATATATATATATATATATATATATATATACACGTATATATTAAAATGGTTCTTCTTACCTTACCGCCCCTTCTCTTAACTTCCTCTGCTCCCGGCTGACTTCAGCTTGCCTGACTCAGTGCATAACGTCACTGACATGTGTTGCCTGTGACGGACACGCCGACGGCTCCTGCCGCTCTTGGAACGGCAGGATGTATTGCACCACAATAAAAGTCAGCCGAATGTGCGTCTTTGAGCATACATCCAGCTGAAGAGAGGATGGTGTCGAAGGGCATTGACCCCCATGGGCCCGTTCGTGGTCACATATTCTGCAGTGTGGTCTGATGAATCACAATTTGGTTTAATCACAGAATATCCTTTTTCTGGCACTTAACTGCCTTTTTTTGTAATCACAAAACTGTATACCTTTCTTATCCTTAACAACCACCTTAGTGCTCATGATGACCCACAGTATCGCCGGAAACACTCCGAACTCACCTCGTCTGAATTTCTTCAGCATTGACTATATAACTATAGCTCTCTTGACACCCATTTCTTTTCCATCATTTAATGCTATTGATTAAGCATCTTTGGACGTTGACCCATGGATAATAATTTTGCCTATTTTAACAAATGTATTTTGTTTTTTCTTTGTATATATATGTTTCAGCAACACTGTATGGAACCAATTTTCTGATGAAGGTCCCTCAAAGGACCGAAAACGTTTAAAACAGACTTCTGTTTGTCTGGATGCAAATAAAGAAAAAAATTTTGAATCGCTTCACTTGTCGCGTGCCAAGTTTATTTATATTATTACACAATTTGGTTTATGTCAGGCAGACGACCAGATGAGTGTACATCACTTACTTGGAGAAGAGATGGCACCAGGCTGAACTATGGGAAGAACACAAGACCGCAACGGCTGTGTGATGCTCTGTGCAAAGTTTAGAGAAGCTGATAGCGACATTCACTTTGGCGTCTGAGGTGGTGGTCATACTGGGTTCAGAGTCCTTTTCATCCGTCTATTTTTTACCTACTACATCTACTATAATTACATTTCTAAGGCTATAATTATTGTCATTCTTAGTATTTTGTAATACTAACTGATGTACTCATTACAATGTGAGCCCTGCTGCCCATTTTTGTGACTATTTTCTTGCATTTTTTTATGTCGTTTTAGATCCTTATGGCCATTTTTTTGTGATTAATTATTGCATTTGTTGGAATTGCATAACAGACCTAGTAACATGTGCCATAATGTGTAATATTTGTTCCTTTAACGATCTATTTTATTTATACCATAAGGACCCTCCCCTTTTTTTGTATATAATGAATGGGCTAGAAGAATACATAAATTGCATTATGTATTTCTATATACGGCATAGATATACAGAGACAGATGGGTAGAGCTGTTCATTAACTTGCTTAATCATATCTCCAGATCCGCAAATATCCCCTATATATAACAGTACCACATAATAAGTGATGACAAGGATAGGAATATTTGCATTCCTAGCAAATTAGTACAAGGTCTTGTGACTGAAACTTCTGCATGTTTATTTCGGAAACTAATTTAATAAAGGTATATCCTCTGCGTGTTCGTTATTAGCCTATGGTTATATGGCATATCACACCGGAGGTACAAGTGTAGGAATTACAGAGCGACATGAAATGCTATTGAAGTCTCCACATAATGAATTTCTTTTCTTCTAGTACAAAGTGACACAGTCCTAATAAAGGGGTATAGGAGCATTTACTTTAAAAATAGAGCAAAAGTAAATCTTTATAGGGTTAGGGTTTTGTGTTTCTGATACAAAGCTCCAAATTCTCTGTATTACTTCAAGTGGGCATATAGTTACTGTGTATAATAAATTCTACCTGCTGCCTCCACTAGGGGGAGCTCTTTTTCAATACACAGTAAAAGATCTTTAATAGACCACCTCTTTGAGAAGACCACCCCCTTATCATGACTAGATGTTCCCTGACAAACTTTATAGACTGTCAGTCCCTCAAAATTCTATGCATCCCACCACTTCTTTTGAGATGTCCCGCTCAAAAAAACTTTGTAATTATTATTTTTTTGTCTATGCTCCCTCTAGTAGAACCTGTGCTACACCACCCAAATATGCCACCAGATGCCACCCATTATATGATTTCTGTCCTTACATAATCCATAATTATTAGAAATTGCATGGCACATTTTCTTGCTTTTATTGGCATGTGTTACACCGGTGACGCCCTACTCATTGCGGACACCGCTCTGCTCCTCTTAGTCTCAGGTGCAAGACCTTGGCAACTCAGCTGGTAGCGCAATATGGTCCCCACTGAAGCACCTGGCCGGTGGAGCGGTCTATAACTGGGGCGTGTAGACGCAAGGTCGTCGCACTGAGCGGCCTCTTGCAGCATTCCCAACCCTGCTGGTTGTATATGCTATCCGGAGACTCGTGCCATATCTGAGTACATCCAAGAAAACCTTGCTAAGGGATTCATCTGTAAATCCTCTTCTCTTGTCGGTGCTGACTTATTCCTCTGACTAAGAAGGATGGCTCCCTACATCCCTGCATTGACTGGTCTCCAGTTTTCCCCCAAAACATGGAAGTTTCATCAAGGATAACGCATGTAATAGTCATACACGAAGCTGTAGAAAAGTTTCCCATCAGCATTACCATACATGCAAGTTTTCTGCCAGTTCAGCCTTCGTTGAGGTAATTCTTGTAAATTATCCCCAATCTGGAGCTCCCAGGCTCCTCTGACACGCTCTTCAGTCTAAACATTGTGCTGATAATAATGATTGAATGAGATTTATTGTGATGGGCGTAATAGAGCTGTAATATTTTATGGAACTCATTACAGTTCCCTAATATCTCTCGAAAAGAACTCATACCCACTGGTACAAAATAATAACTCAGCCAAACTTTTCTTCATCATCTTCCAACAATGTCAAAATTATCATTAAAAAACATTCAAAAATTAATTGTGGAATTTAGCATCCTGATATAGATTTTTATGTTCCCTGCCGGGATTGTTAGAGGTTTACTACAGAACTGCTGGACATGCGTTACGATTTCTTCTTAACATTGAAATAAATGTATTGATGGGCAGAAAATTAACGAGGAGGATAAGGAAGATGATTCTAGAAGGTGGC
The DNA here is from genome assembly GCA_033576555.1 of Oophaga sylvatica. Classification (NCBI taxonomy): domain Eukaryota; kingdom Metazoa; phylum Chordata; class Amphibia; order Anura; family Dendrobatidae; genus Oophaga; species Oophaga sylvatica. The sequence goes on from JARQOD010000003.1 coordinate 96,757,067, forward strand.
TCAGTGGTTAGCAATGTTCCTTTGCTGCTCTGGGGTCCGGGTTCAAATCCAACCAAGGACAACATCTGCAAGGAGTTTGTATGTTCTCCCCGTATTTGCGTGGGTTTCCTCCGGATTCTCCGGCTTCCTCCCACACTCCAAAGACATACTGATAGGGAATTGAGATTGTGATATGGGGACAGTACAGATAATGTCTGTAAAGCGCTGTGGAATTAATGGCACTATATACTGTAAGTGAGTAAAATAAATAAATAAAAATAAATCAAAGGGGAGCTACAATGACTGCGTCACACTATGCCATTTCAATGGTGTACGGAGTGCCCCATAGGGAAGCACAAATGCAAAAAGAGAAAGACTTATAGGATTACTGCCTGTAGCTCCTTCTCTTTTCTCCCTCTAGAAGAACTGCCTGTAGCTCCTTCTCCTCTTCTCTCCCTCTAGAACTGCCTGTAGCTCCTTCTCTTCTTCTCTCCCCTCTAGAAGAACTGCCTGTAGCTCCTTCTCCTCTTCTCTCCCCTCTAGAACTGCCTGTAGCTCCTTCTCCTCTTCTCTCCCCTCTAGAAGAACTGCCTGTAGCTCCTTATCCTCTTCTCTCCCCTCTAGAAGAGCAGCTGTGACTGATAAGTATCTATTTCAGTTATTATTTAACCATCTGTCTTCATTGAATACAAAGTTTACCCGTAAATTGGAGTTGAGAGTCCTCAGTGGTTGATACCTTTTAATGGCTAACTGAAAAGATGGTAACAAATT